>OY720109.1:22346169-22937426 GCA_963082835.1 Leptogaster cylindrica | reverse complement strand
GTTGTAGGTGTATGCAAACGTTGGAAATGGCTAAACAATCATAAACTATAGTTAAATCGAATGCTTTTTGTTTGTTTTTGATTGTTTAGCCATTTCGACGTTTGTTTAGGCCTACAACCAAAGTTATCCAAAGTTATATGAACAAAGGTGGGTTTGTATGGAATTCCTATATAACTTTGGTTGTAGGTGTATGCAAACGTTGGAAATGGCTAAACAATCATAAACTATAGTTAAATCGAATGCTTTTCGTTTGTTTTTGATTGTTTAGCCATTTCGACGTTTGTTTAGGCCTACAACCAAAGTTATCCAAAGTTATATGAACAAAGGTGGGTTTGTATGGAATTCCTATATAACTTTGGTTGTAGGTGTATGCAAACGTTGGAAATGGCTAAACAATCATAAACTATAGTTAAATCGAATGCTTTTCGTTTGTTTTTGATTGTTTAGCCATTTCGACGTTTGTTTAGGCCTACAACCAAAGTTATCCAAAGTTATATGAACAAAGGTGGGTTTGTATGGAATTCCTATATAACTTTGGTTGTAGGTGTATGCAAACGTTGGAAATGGCTAAACAATCATAAACTATAGTTAAATCGAATGCTTTTCGTTTGTTTTTGATTGTTTAGCCATTTCGACGTTTGTTTAGGCCTACAACCAAAGTTATCCAAAGTTATATGAACAAAGGTGGGTTTGTATGGAATTCCTATATAACTTTGGTTATAGGTGTATGCAAACGTTGGAAATGGCTAAACAATCATAATCTATAGTTAAGTCGAATGCTTTTCGTTTGTTTTTGATTGTTTAGCCATTTCGACGTTTGTTTAGGCCTACAACCAAAGTTATCCAAAGTTATATGAACAAAGGTGGGTTTGTATGGAATTCCTATATAACTTTGGTTGTAGATGTATGCAAACGTTGGAAATGGCTAAACAACAATAAACTATAGTTAAATCGAATGCTTTTTGTTTGTTTTTGATTGTTTAGCCATTTCGACGTTTGTTTAGGCCTACAACCAAAGTTATCCAAAGTTATATGAACAAAGGTGGGTTTGTATGGAATTCCTATATAACTTTGGTTGTAGGTCTATGCAAACGTTGGAAATGGCTAAACAACCATAAACTATAGTTAAATCGAATGCTTTTCGTTTGTTTTTGATTGTTTAGCCATTTCGACGTTTGTTTAGGCCTACAACCAAAGTTATCCAAAGTTATATGAACAAAGGTGGGTTTGTATGGAATTCCTATATAACTTTGGTTGTAGGTGTATGCAAACGTTGGAAATGGCTAAACAATCATAAACTATAGTTAAATCGAATGCTTTTTGTTTGTTTTTGATTGTTTAGCCATTTCGACGTTTGTTTAGGCCTACAACCAAAGTTATCCAAAGTTATATGAACAAAGGTGGGTTTGTATGGAATTCCTATATAACTTTGGTTGTAGGTGTATGCAAACGTTGGAAATGGCTAAACAATCATAAACTATAGTTAAATCGAATGCTTTTCGTTTGTTTTTGATTGTTTAGCCATTTCGTCGTTTGTTTAGGCCTACAACCAAAGTTATCCAAAGTTATATGAACAAAGGTGGGTTTGTATGGAATTCCTATATAACTTTGGTTGTAGGTGTATGCAAACGTTGGAAATGGCTAAACAATCATAAACTATAGTTAAATCGAATGCTTTTCGTTTGTTTTTGATTGTTTAGCCATTTCGACGTTTGTTTAGGCCTACAACCAAAGTTATCCAAAGTTATATGAACAAAGGTGGGTTTGTATGGAATTCCTATATAACTTTGGTTATAGGTGTATGCAAACGTTGGAAATGGCTAAACAATCATAAACTATAGTTAAATCGAATGCTTTTTGTTTGTTTTTGATTGTTTAGCCATTTCGACGTTTGTTTAGGCCTACAACCAAAGTTATCCAAAGTTATATGAACAAAGGTGGGTTTGTATGGAATTCCTATATAACTTTGGTTGTAGGTGTATGCAAACGTTGGAAATGGCTAAACAATCATAAACTATAGTTAAATCGAATGCTTTTCGTTTGTTTTTGATTGTTTAGCCATTTCGACGTTTGTTTAGGCCTACAACCAAAGTTATCCAAAGTTATATGAACAAAGGTGGGTTTGTATGGAATTCCTATATAACTTTGGTTATAGGTGTATGCAAACGTTGGAAATGGCTAAACAATCATAAACTATAGTTAAATCGAATGCTTTTCGTTTGTTTTTGATTGTTTAGCCATTTCGACGTTTGTTTAGGCCTACAACCAAAGTTATCCAAAGTCATATGAACAAAGGTGGGTTTGTATGGAATTCCTATATAACTTTCGTTGTAGGTGTATGCAAACGTTGGAAATGGCTAAACAATCATAAACTATAGTTAAATCGAATGCTTTTCGTTTGTTTTTGATTGTTTAGCCATTTCGACGTTTGTTTAGGCCTACAACCAAAGTTATCCAAAGTTATATGAACAAAGGTGGGTTTGTATGGAATTCCTATATAACTTTGGTTATAGGTGTATGCAAACGTTGGAAATGGCTAAACAATCATAAACTATAGTTAAATCGAATGCTTTTCGTTTGTTTTTGATTGTTTAGCCATTTCGACGTTTGTTTAGGCCTACAACCAAAGTTATCCAAAGTCATATGAACAAAGGTGGGTTTGTATGGAATTCCTATATAACTTTCGTTGTAGGTGTATGCAAACGTTGGAAATGGCTAAACAATCATAAACTATAGTTAAATCGAATGCTTTTCGTTTGTTTTTGATTGTTTAGCCATTTCGACGTTTGTTTAGGCCTACAACCAAAGTTATCCAAAGTTATATGAACAAAGGTGGGTTTGTATGGAATTCCTATATAACTTTGGTTATAGGTGTATGCAAACGTTGGAAATGGCTAAACAATCATAAACTATAGTTAAATCGAATGCTTTTCGTTTGTTTTTGATTGTTTAGCCATTTCGACGTTTGTTTAGGCCTACAACCAAAGTTATCCAAAGTTATATGAACAAAGGTGGGTTTGTATGGAATTCCTATATAACTTTCGTTGTAGGTGTATGCAAACGTTGGAAATGGCTAAACAATCATAAACTATAGTTAAATCGAATGCTTTTTGTTTGTTTTTGATTGTTTAGCCATTTCGACGTTTGTTTAGGCCTACAACCAAAGTTATCCAAAGTTATATGAACAAAGGTGGGTTTGTATGGAATTCCTATATAACTTTCGTTGTAGGTGTATGCAAACGTTGGAAATGGCTAAACAATCATAAACTATAGTTAAATCGAATGCTTTTCGTTTGTTTTTGATTATTTAGCCATTTCGACGTTTGTTTAGGCCTACAACCAAAGTTATCCAAAGTTATATGAACAAAGGTGGATTTGTATGGAATTCCTATATAACTTTCGTTGTAGGTGTATGCAAACGTTGGAAATGGCTAAACAATCATAAACTATAGTTAAATCGAATGCTTTTCGTTTGTTTTTGATTGTTTAGCCATTTCGACGTTTGTTTAGGCCTACAACCAAAGTTATCCAAAGTTATATGAACAAAGGTGGGTTTGTATGGAATTCCTATATAACTTTCGTTGTAGGTGTATGCAAACGTTGGAAATGGCTAAACAATCATAAACTATAGATAAATCGAATGCTTTTTGTTTGTTTTTGATTGTTTAGCCATTTCGACGTTTGTTTAGGCCTACAACCAAAGTTATCCAAAGTTATATGAACAAAGGTGGGTTTGTATGGAATTCCTATATAACTTTGGTTGTAGGTGTATGCAAACGTTGGAAATGGCTAAACAATCATAAACTATAGTTAAATCGAATGCTTTTCGTTTGTTTTTGATTGTTTAGCCATTTCGTCGTTTGTTTAGGCCTACAACCAAAGTTATCCAAAGTTATATGAACAAAGGTGGGTTTGTATGGAATTCCTATATAACTTTGGTTGTAGGTGTATGCAAACGTTGGAAATGGCTAAACAATCATAAACTATAGTTAAATCGAATGCTTTTCGTTTGTTTTTGATTGTTTAGCCATTTCGACGTTTGTTTAGGCCTACAACCATAGTTATCCAAAGTTATATGAACAAAGGTGGGTTTGTATGGAATTCCTATATAACTTTGGTTATAGGTGTATGCAAACGTTGGAAATGGCTAAACAATCATAAACTATAGTTAAATCGAATGCTTTTTGTTTGTTTTTGATTGTTTAGCCATTTCGACGTTTGTTTAGGCCTACAACCAAAGTTATCCAAAGTTATATGAACAAAGGTGGGTTTGTATGGAATTCCTATATAACTTTGGTTGTAGGTGTATGCAAACGTTGGAAATGGCTAAACAATCATAAACTATAGTTAAATCGAATGCTTTTCGTTTGTTTTTGATTGTTTAGCCATTTCGACGTTTGTTTAGGCCTACAACCAAAGTTATCCAAAGTTATATGAACAAAGGTGGGTTTGTATGGAATTCCTATATAACTTTGGTTATAGGTGTATGCAAACGTTGGAAATGGCTAAACAATCATAAACTATAGTTAAATCGAATGCTTTTCGTTTGTTTTTGATTGTTTAGCCATTTCGACGTTTGTTTAGGCCTACAACCAAAGTTATCCAAAGTCATATGAACAAAGGTGGGTTTGTATGGAATTCCTATATAACTTTCGTTGTAGGTGTATGCAAACGTTGGAAATGGCTAAACAATCATAAACTATAGTTAAATCGAATGCTTTTCGTTTGTTTTTGATTGTTTAGCCATTTCGACGTTTGTTTAGGCCTACAACCAAAGTTATCCAAAGTTATATGAACAAAGGTGGGTTTGTATGGAATTCCTATATAACTTTGGTTATAGGTGTATGCAAACGTTGGAAATGGCTAAACAATCATAAACTATAGTTAAATCGAATGCTTTTCGTTTGTTTTTGATTGTTTAGCCATTTCGACGTTTGTTTAGGCCTACAACCAAAGTTATCCAAAGTCATATGAACAAAGGTGGGTTTGTATGGAATTCCTATATAACTTTCGTTGTAGGTGTATGCAAACGTTGGAAATGGCTAAACAATCATAAACTATAGTTAAATCGAATGCTTTTCGTTTGTTTTTGATTGTTTAGCCATTTCGACGTTTGTTTAGGCCTACAACCAAAGTTATCCAAAGTTATATGAACAAAGGTGGGTTTGTATGGAATTCCTATATAACTTTGGTTATAGGTGTATGCAAACGTTGGAAATGGCTAAACAATCATAAACTATAGTTAAATCGAATGCTTTTCGTTTGTTTTTGATTGTTTAGCCATTTCGACGTTTGTTTAGGCCTACAACCAAAGTTATCCAAAGTTATATGAACAAAGGTGGGTTTGTATGGAATTCCTATATAACTTTCGTTGTAGGTGTATGCAAACGTTGGAAATGGCTAAACAATCATAAACTATAGTTAAATCGAATGCTTTTTGTTTGTTTTTGATTGTTTAGCCATTTCGACGTTTGTTTAGGCCTACAACCAAAGTTATCCAAAGTTATATGAACAAAGGTGGGTTTGTATGGAATTCCTATATAACTTTGGTTGTAGGTGTATGCAAACGTTGGAAATGGCTAAACAATCATAAACTATAGTTAAATCGAATGCTTTTCGTTTGTTTTTGATTGTTTAGCCATTTCGACGTTTGTTTAGGCCTACAATCAAAGTTATCCAAAGTTAAATGAACAAAGGTGGGTTTGTATGGAATTCCTATATAACTTTGGTTGTAGGTGTATGCAAACGTTGGAAATGGCTAAACAATCATAAACTATAGTTAAATCGAATGCTTTTCGTTTGTTTTTGATTATTTAGCCATTTCGACGTTTGTTTAGGCCTACAACCAAAGTTATCCAAAGTTATATGAACAAAGGTGGATTTGTATGGAATTCCTATATAACTTTCGTTGTAGGTGTATGCAAACGTTGGAAATGGCTAAACAATCATAAACTATAGTTAAATCGAATGCTTTTCGTTTGTTTTTGATTGTTTAGCCATTTCGACGTTTGTTTAGGCCTACAACCAAAGTTATCCAAAGTTATATGAACAAAGGTGGGTTTGTATGGAATTCCTATATAACTTTCGTTGTAGGTGTATGCAAACGTTGGAAATGGCTAAACAATCATAAACTATAGTTAAATCGAATGCTTTTTGTTTGTTTTTGATTGTTTAGCCATTTCGACGTTTGTTTAGGCCTACAACCAAAGTTATCCAAAGTTATATGAACAAAGGTGGGTTTGTATGGAATTCCTATATAACTTTGGTTGTAGGTGTATGCAAACGTTGGAAATGGCTAAACAATCATAAACTATAGTTAAATCGAATGCTTTTCGTTTGTTTTTGATTATTTAGCCATTTCGACGTTTGTTTAGGCCTACAACCAAAGTTATCCAAAGTTATATGAACAAAGGTGGGTTTGTATGGAATTCCTATATAACTTTGGTTGTAGGTGTATGCAAACGTTGGAAATGGCTAAACAATCATAAACTATAGTTAAATCGAATGCTTTTTGTTTGTTTTTGATTGTTTAGCCATTTCGACGTTTGTTTAGGCCTACAACCAAAGTTATCCAAAGTTATATGAACAAAGGTGGGTTTGTATGGAATTCCTATATAACTTTGGTTGTAGGTGTATGCAAACGTTGGAAATGGCTAAACAATCATAAACTATAGTTAAATCGAATGCTTTTCGTTTGTTTTTGATTGTTTAGCCATTTCGACGTTTGTTTAGGCCTACAACCAAAGTTATCCAAAGTTATATGAACAAAGGTGGGTTTGTATGGAATTCCTATATAACTTTGGTTATAGGTGTATGTAAACGTTGGAAATGGCTAAACAATCATAATCTATAGTTAAGTCGAATGCTTTTCGTTTGTTTTTGATTGTTTAGCCATTTCGACGTTTGTTTAGGCCTACAACCAAAGTTATCCAAAGTTATATGAACAAAGGTGGGTTTGTATGGAATTCCTATATAACTTTGGTTGTAGATGTATGCAAACGTTGGAAATGGCTAAACAACAATAAACTATAGTTAAATCGAATGCTTTTCGTTTGTTTTTGATTGTTTAGCCATTTCGACGTTTGTTTAGGCCTACAACCAAAGTTATCCAAAGTTATATGAACAAAGGTGGGTTTGTATGGAATTCCTATATAACTTTGGTTGTAGGTGTATGCAAACGTTGGAAATGGCTAAACAATCATAAACTATAGTTAAATCGAATGCTTTTTGTTTGTTTTTGATTGTTTAGCCATTTCGACGTTTGTTTAGGCCTACAACCAAAGTTATCCAAAGTTATATGAACAAAGGTGGGTTTGTATGGAATTCCTATATAACTTTGGTTGTAGGTCTATGCAAACGTTGGAAATGGCTAAACAACCATAAACTATAGTTAAATCGAATGCTTTTCGTTTGTTTTTGATTGTTTAGCCATTTCGACGTTTGTTTAGGCCTACAACCAAAGTTATCCAAAGTTATATGAACAAAGGTGGGTTTGTATGGAATTCCTATATAACTTTGGTTGTAGGTGTATGCAAACGTTGGAAATGGCTAAACAATCATAAACTATAGTTAAATCGAATGCTTTTTGTTTGTTTTTGATTGTTTAGCCATTTCGACGTTTGTTTAGGCCTACAACCAAAGTTATCCAAAGTTATATGAACAAAGGTGGGTTTGTATGGAATTCCTATATAACTTTGGTTGTAGGTGTATGCAAACGTTGGAAATGGCTAAACAATCATAAACTATAGTTAAATCGAATGCTTTTCGTTTGTTTTTGATTGTTTAGCCATTTCGACGTTTGTTTAGGCCTACAACCAAAGTTATCCAAAGTTATATGAACAAAGGTGGGTTTGTATGGAATTCCTATATAACTTTGGTTATAGGTGTATGCAAACGTTGGAAATGGCTAAACAATCATAAACTATAGTTAAATCGAATGCTTTTCGTTTGTTTTTGATTGTTTAGCCATTTCGACGTTTGTTTAGGCCTACAACCAAAGTTATCCAAAGTCATATGAACAAAGGTGGGTTTGTATGGAATTCCTATATAACTTTCGTTGTAGGTGTATGCAAACGTTGGAAATGGCTAAACAATCATAAACTATAGTTAAATCGAATGCTTTTCGTTTGTTTTTGATTGTTTAGCCATTTCGACGTTTGTTTAGGCCTACAACCAAAGTTATCCAAAGTTATATGAACAAAGGTGGGTTTGTATGGAATTCCTATATAACTTTGGTTATAGGTGTATGCAAACGTTGGAAATGGCTAAACAATCATAAACTATAGTTAAATCGAATGCTTTTCGTTTGTTTTTGATTGTTTAGCCATTTCGACGTTTGTTTAGGCCTACAACCAAAGTTATCCAAAGTCATATGAACAAAGGTGGGTTTGTATGGAATTCCTATATAACTTTCGTTGTAGGTGTATGCAAACGTTGGAAATGGCTAAACAATCATAAACTATAGTTAAATCGAATGCTTTTCGTTTGTTTTTGATTGTTTAGCCATTTCGACGTTTGTTTAGGCCTACAACCAAAGTTATCCAAAGTTATATGAACAAAGGTGGGTTTGTATGGAATTCCTATATAACTTTGGTTATAGGTGTATGCAAACGTTGGAAATGGCTAAACAATCATAAACTATAGTTAAATCGAATGCTTTTCGTTTGTTTTTGATTGTTTAGCCATTTCGACGTTTGTTTAGGCCTACAACCAAAGTTATCCAAAGTTATATGAACAAAGGTGGGTTTGTATGGAATTCCTATATAACTTTGGTTATAGGTGTATGCAAACGTTGGAAATGGCTAAACAATCATAAACTATAGTTAAATCGAATGCTTTTCGTTTGTTTTTGATTGTTTAGCCATTTCGACGTTTGTTTAGGCCTACAACCAAAGTTATCCAAAGTTATATGAACAAAAGTGGGTTTGTATGGAATTCCTATATAACTTTGGTTGTAGGTGTATGCAAACGTTGGAAATGCTAAACAATCATAAACTATAGTTAAATCGAATGCTTTTCGTTTGTTTTTGATTGTTTAGCCATTTCGACGTTTGTTTAGGCCTACAACCAAAGTTATCCAAAGTTATATGAACAAAGGTGGGTTTGTATGGAATTCCTATATAACTTTCGTTGTAGGTGTATGCAAACGTTGGAAATGGCTAAACAATCATAAACTATAGTTAAATCGAATGCTTTTCGTTTGTTTTTGATTGTTTAGCCATTTCGACGTTTGTTTAGGCCTACAACCAAAGTTATCCAAAGTTATATGAACAAAGGTGGGTTTGTATGGAATTCCTATATAACTTTGGTTGTAGGTGTATGCAAACGTTGGAAATGGCTAAACAATCATAAACTATAGTTAAATCGAATGCTTTTCGTTTGTTTTTGATTGTTTAGCCATTTCGACGTTTGTTTAGGCCTACAACCAAAGTTATCCAAAGTTATATGAACAAAGGTGGGTTTGTATGGAATTCCTATATAACTTTGGTTATAGGTGTATGCAAACGTTGGAAATGGCTAAACAATCATAAACTATAGTTAAATCGAATGCTTTTCGTTTGTTTTTGATTGTTTAGCCATTTCGACGTTTGTTTAGGCCTACAACCAAAGTTATCCAAAGTTATATGAACAAAGGTGGGTTTGTATGGAATTCCTATATAACTTTGGTTATAGGTGTATGCAAACGTTGGAAATGGCTAAACAATCATAAACTATAGTTAAATCGAATGCTTTTCGTTTGTTTTTGATTGTTTAGCCATTTCGACGTTTGTTTAGGCCTACAACCAAAGTTATCCAAAGTTATATGAACAAAAGTGGGTTTGTATGGAATTCCTATATAACTTTGGTTGTAGGTGTATGCAAACGTTGGAAATGCTAAACAATCATAAACTATAGTTAAATCGAATGCTTTTCGTTTGTTTTTGATTGTTTAGCCATTTCGACGTTTGTTTAGGCCTACAACCAAAGTTATCCAAAGTTATATGAACAAAGGTGGGTTTGTATGGAATTCCTATATAACTTTGGTTGTAGGTGTATGCAAACGTTGGAAATGGCTAAACAATCATAAACTATAGTTAAATCGAATGCTTTTCGTTTGTTTTTGATTGTTTAGCCATTTCGACGTTTGTTTAGGCCTACAACCAAAGTTATCCAAAGTTATATGAACAAAGGTGGGTTTGTATGGAATTCCTATATAACTTTGGTTGTAGGTGTATGCAAACGTTGGAAATGGCTAAACAATCATAAACTATAGTTAAATCGAATGCTTTTCGTTTGTTTTTGATTGTTTAGCCATTTCGACGTTTGTTTAGGCCTACAACCAAAGTTATCCAAAGTTATATGAACAAAGGTGGGTTTGTATGGAATACCTATATAACTTTGGTTGTAGGTGTATGCAAACGTTGGAAATGGCTAAACAATCATAAACTATAGTTAAATCGAATGCTTTTCGTTTGTTTTTGATTGTTTAGCCATTTCGACGTTTGTTTAGGCCTACAACCAAAGTTATCCAAAGTTATATGAACAAAGTTGGGTTTGTATGGAATTCCTATATAACTTTGGTTGTAGGTGTATGCAAACGTTGGAAATGCAAAACAATCATAAACTATAGTTAAATCGAATGCTTTTCGTTTGTTTTTTGATTGTTTAGCCATTTCGACGTTTGTTTAGGCCTACAACCAAAGTTATCCAAAGTTATATGAACAAAGGTGGGTTTGTATGGAATACCTATATAACTTTGGTTGTAGGTGTATGCAAACGTTGGAAATGGCTAAACAATCATAAACTATAGTTAAATCGAATGCTTTTCGTTTGTTTTTGATTTTTTAGCCATTTCGACGTTTGTTTAGACCTACAACCAAAGTTATCCAAAGTTATATGAACAAAGGTGGGTTTGTATGGAATTCCTATATAACTTTGGTTGTAGGTGTATGCAAACGTTGGAAATGGCTAAACAATCATAAACTATAGTTAAATCGAATGCTTTTCGTTTGTTTTTGATTGTTTAGCCATTTCGACGTTTGTTTAGGCCTACAACCAAAGTTATCCAAAGTTATATGAACAAAGGTGGGTTTGTATGGAATTCCTATTTAACTTTGGTTGTAGGTGTATGCAAACGTTGGAAATGCTAAACAATCATAAACTATAGTTAAATCGAATGCTTTTCGTTTGTTTTTGATTGTTTAGCCATTTCGACGTTTGTTTAGGCCTACAACCAAAGTTATCCAAAGTTATATGAACAAAGGTGGGTTTGTATGGAATTCCTATATAACTTTGGTTGTAGGTGTATGCAAACGTTGGAAATGGCTAAACAATCATAAACTATAGTTAAATCGAATGCTTTTCGTTTGTTTTTGATTGTTTAGCCATTTCGACGTTTGTTTAGGCCTACAACCAAAGTTATCCAAAGTTATATGAACAAAGGTGGGTTTGTATGGAATTCCTATATAACTTTGGTTGTAGGTGTATGCAAACGTTGGAAATGCTAAACAATCATAAACTATAGTTAAATCGAATGCTTTTCGTTTGTTTTTGATTGTTTAGCCATTTCGACGTTTGTTTAGGCCTACAACCAAAGTTATCCAAAGTTATATGAACAAAAGTGGGTTTGTATGGAATTCCTATATAACTTTGGTTGTAGGTGTATGCAAACGTTGGAAATGGCTAAACAATCATAAACTATAGTTAAATCGAATGCTTTTCGTTTGTTTTTGATTGTTTAGCCATTTCGACGTTTGTTTAGGCCTACAACCAAAGTTATCCAAAGTTATATGAACAAAGGTGGGTTTGTATGGAATACCTATATAACTTTGGTTGTAGGTGTATGCAAACGTTGGAAATGGCTAAACAATCATAAACTATAGTTAAATCGAATGCTTTTCGTTTGTTTTTTGATTGTTTAGCCATTTCGACGTTTGTTTAGGCCTACAACCAAAGTTATCCAAAGTTATATGAACAAAAGTGGGTTTGTATGGAATTCCTATATAACTTTGGTTGTAGGTGTATGCAAACGTTGGAAATGGCTAAACAATCATAAACTATAGTTAAAACGAATGCTTTTCGTTTGTTTTTGATTGTTTAGCCATTTCGACGTTTGTTTAGGCCTACAACCAAAGTTATCCAAAGTTATATGAACAAAAGAGGGTTTGTATGGAATTCCTATATAACTTTGGTTGTAGGTGTATGCAAACGTTGGAAATGCTAAACAATCATAAACTATAGTTAAATCGAATGCTTTTCGTTTGTTTTTGATTGTTTAGCCATTTCGACGTTTGTTTAGGCCTACAACCAAAGTTATCCAAAGTTATATGAACAAAGGTGGGTTTGTATGGAATTCCTATATAACTTTGGTTGTAGGTGTATGCAAACGTTGGAAATGGCTAAACAATCATAAACTATAGTTAAATCGAATGCTTTTCGTTTGTTTTTGATTGTTTAGCCATTTCGACGTTTGTTTAGGCCTACAACCAAAGTTATCCAAAGTTATATGAACAAAGGTGGGTTTGTATGGAATTCCTATATAACTTTGGTTGTAGGTGTATGCAAACGTTGGAAATGGCTAAACAATCATAAACTATAGTTAAATCGAATGCTTTTCGTTTGTTTTTGATTGTTTAGCCATTTCGACGTTTGTTTAGGCCTACAACCAAAGTTATCCAAAGTTATATGAACAAAGGTGGGTTTGTATGGAATACCTATATAACTTTGGTTGTAGGTGTATGCAAACGTTGGAAATGGCTAAACAATCATAAACTATAGTTAAATCGAATGCTTTTCGTTTGTTTTTGATTGTTTAGCCATTTCGACGTTTGTTTAGGCCTACAACCAAAGTTATCCAAAGTTATATGAACAAAGGTGGGTTTGTATGGAATACCTATATAACTTTGGTTGTAGGTGTATGCAAACGTTGGAAATGGCTAAACAATCATAAACTATAGTTAAATCGAATGCTTTTCGTTTGTTTTTGATTTTTTAGCCATTTCGACGTTTGTTTAGACCTACAACCAAAGTTATCCAAAGTTATATGAACAAAGGTGGGTTTGTATGGAATTCCTATATAACTTTGGTTGTAGGTGTATGCAAACGTTGGAAATGGCTAAACAATCATAAACTATAGTTAAATCGAATGCTTTTCGTTTGTTTTTGATTGTTTAGCCATTTCGACGTTTGTTTAGGCCTACAACCAAAGTTATCCAAAGTTATATGAACAAAGGTGGGTTTGTATGGAATTCCTATTTAACTTTGGTTGTAGGTGTATGCAAACGTTGGAAATGCTAAACAATCATAAACTATAGTTAAATCGAATGCTTTTCGTTTGTTTTTGATTGTTTAGCCATTTCGACGTTTGTTTAGGCCTACAACCAAAGTTATCCAAAGTTATATGAACAAAGGTGGGTTTGTATGGAATTCCTATATAACTTTGGTTGTAGGTGTATGCAAACGTTGGAAATGGCTAAACAATCATAAACTATAGTTAAATCGAATGCTTTTCGTTTGTTTTTTGATTGTTTAGCCATTTCGACGTTTGTTTAGGCCTACAACCAAAGTTATCCAAAGTTATATGAACAAAGGTGGGTTTGTATGGAATTCCTATATAACTTTGGTTGTAGGTGTATGCAAACGTTGGAAATGCTAAACAATCATAAACTATAGTTAAATCGAATGCTTTTCGTTTGTTTTTGATTGTTTAGCCATTTCGACGTTTGTTTAGGCCTACAACCAAAGTTATCCAAAGTTATATGAACAAAAGTGGGTTTGTATGGAATTCCTATATAACTTTGGTTGTAGGTGTATGCAAACGTTGGAAATGGCTAAACAATCATAAACTATAGTTAAATCGAATGCTTTTCGTTTGTTTTTGATTGTTTAGCCATTTCGACGTTTGTTTAGGCCTACAACCAAAGTTATCCAAAGTTATATGAACAAAGGTGGGTTTGTATGGAATACCTATATAACTTTGGTTGTAGGTGTATGCAAACGTTGGAAATGGCTAAACAATCATAAACTATAGTTAAATCGAATGCTTTTCGTTTGTTTTTGATTGTTTAGCCATTTCGACGTTTGTTTAGGCCTACAACCAAAGTTATCCAAAGTTATATGAACAAAAGTGGGTTTGTATGGAATTCCTATATAACTTTGGTTGTAGGTGTATGCAAACGTTGGAAATGGCTAAACAATCATAAACTATAGTTAAAACGAATGCTTTTCGTTTGTTTTTGATTGTTTAGCCATTTCGACGTTTGTTTAGGCCTACAACCAAAGTTATCCAAAGTTATATGAACAAAAGAGGGTTTGTATGGAATTCCTATATAACTTTGGTTGTAGGTGTATGCAAACGTTGGAAATGCTAAACAATCATAAACTATAGTTAAATCGAATGCTTTTCGTTTGTTTTTGATTGTTTAGCCATTTCGACGTTTGTTTAGGCCTACAACCAAAGTTATCCAAAGTTATATGAACAAAGGTGGGTTTGTATGGAATTCCTATATAACTTTGGTTGTAGGTGTATGCAAACGTTGGAAATGGCTAAACAATCATAAACTATAGTTAAATCGAATGCTTTTCGTTTGTTTTTGATTGTTTAGCCATTTCGACGTTTGTTTAGGCCTACAACCAAAGTTATCCAAAGTTTTATGAACAAAGGTGGGTTTGTATGGAATTCCTATATAACTTTGGTTGTAGGTGTATGCAAACGTTGGAAATGGCTAAACAATCATAAACTATAGTTAAATCGAATGCTTTTCGTTTGTTTTTGATTGTTTAGCCATTTCGACGTTTGTTTAGGCCTACAACCAAAGTTATCCAAAGTTATATGAACAAAGGTGGGTTTGTATGGAATACCTATATAACTTTGGTTGTAGGTGTATGCAAACGTTGGAAATGGCTAAACAATCATAAACTATAGTTAAATCGAATGCTTTTCGTTTGTTTTTGATTGTTTAGCCATTTCGACGTTTGTTTAGGCCTACAACCAAAGTTATCCAAAGTTATATGAACAAAGTTGGGTTTGTATGGAATTCCTATATAACTTTGGTTGTAGGTGTATGCAAACGTTGGAAATGCAAAACAATCATAAACTATAGTTAAATCGAATGCTTTTCGTTTGTTTTTGATTGTTTAGCCATTTCGACGTTTGTTTAGGCCTACAACCAAAGTTATCCAAAGTTATATGAACAAAGGTGGGTTTGTATGGAATACCTATATAACTTTGGTTGTAGGTGTATGCAAACGTTGGAAATGGCTAAACAATCATAAACTATAGTTAAATCGAATGCTTTTCGTTTGTTTTTGATTTTTTAGCCATTTCGACGTTTGTTTAGACCTACAACCAAAGTTATCCAAAGTTATATGAACAAAGGTGGGTTTGTATGGAATTCCTATATAACTTTGGTTGTAGGTGTATGCAAACGTTGGAAATGGCTAAAGAATCATAAACTATAGTTAAATCGAATGCTTTTCGTTTGTTTTTGATTGTTTAGCCATTTCGACGTTTGTTTAGGCCTACAACCAAAGTTATCCAAAGTTATATGAACAAAGGTGGGTTTGTATGGAATACCTATATAACTTTGGTTGTAGGTGTATGCAAACGTTGGAAATGGCTAAACAATCATAAACTATAGTTAAATCGAATGCTTTTCGTTTGTTTTTGATTGTTTAGCCATTTCGACGTTTGTTTAGGCCTACAACCAAAGTTATCCAAAGTTATATGAACAAAAGTGGGTTTGTATGGAATTCCTATATAACTTTGGTTGTAGGTGTATGCAAACGTTGGAAATGGCTAAACAATCATAAACTATAGTTAAATCGAATGCTTTTCGTTTGTTTTTGATTGTTTAGCCATTTCGACGTTTGTTTAGGCCTACAACCAAAGTTATCCAAAGTTATATGAACAAAAGAGGGTTTGTATGGAATTCCTATATAACTTTGGTTGTAGGTGTATGCAAACGTTGGAAATGGCTAAACAATCATAAACTATAGTTAAATCGAATGCTTTTCGTTTGTTTTTGATTGTTTAGCCATTTCGACGTTTGTTTAGGCCTACAACCAAAGTTATCCAAAGTTATATGAACAAAGGTGGGTTTGTATGGAATTCCTATATAACTTTGGTTGTAGGTGTATGCAAACGTTGGAAATGCTAAACAATCATAAACTATAGTTAAATCGAATGCTTTTCGTTTGTTTTTGATTGTTTAGCCATTTCGACGTTTGTTTAGGCCTACAACCAAAGTTATCCAAAGTTATATGAACAAAAGTGGGTTTGTATGGAATTCCTATATAACTTTGGTTGTAGGTGTATGCAAACGTTGGAAATGGCTAAACAATCATAAACTATAGTTAAATCGAATGCTTTTCGTTTGTTTTTGATTGTTTAGCCATTTCGACGTTTGTTTAGGCCTACAATCAAAGTTATCCAAAGTTATATGAACAAAGGTGGGTTTGTATGGAATACCTATATAACTTTGGTTGTAGGTGTATGCAAACGTTGGAAATGGCTAAACAATCATAAACTATAGTTAAATCGAATGCTTTTCGTTTGTTTTTGATTGTTTAGCCATTTCGACGTTTGTTTAGGCCTACAACCAAAGTTATCCAAAGTTATATGAACAAAGGTGGGTTTGTATGGAATTCCTATATAACTTTGGTTGTAGGTGTATGCAAACGTTGGAAATGGCTAAACAATCATAAACTATAGTTAAATCGAATGCTTTTCGTTTGTTTTTGATTGTTTAGCCATTTCGACGTTTGTTTAGGCCTACAACCAAAGTTATCCAAAGTTATATGAACAAAGGTGGGTTTGTATGGAATACCTATATAACTTTGGTTGTAGGTGTATGCAAACGTTGGAAATGGCTAAACAATCATAAACTATAGTTAAATCGAATGCTTTTCGTTTGTTTTTGATTGTTTAGCCATTTCGACGTTTGTTTAGGCCTACAACCAAAGTTATCCAAAGTTATATGAACAAAGGTGGGTTTGTATGGAATTCCTATATAACTTTGGTTGTAGGTGTATGCAAACGTTGGAAATGGCTAAACAATCATAAACTATAGTTAAATCGAATGCTTTTCGTTTGTTTTTGATTGTTTAGCCATTTCGACGTTTGTTTAGGCCTACAACCAAAGTTATCCAAAGTTATATGAACAAAGGTGGGTTTGTATGGAATACCTATATAACTTTGGTTGTAGGTGTATGCAAACGTTGGAAATGGCTAAACAATCATAAACTATAGTGAAATCGAATCCTTTTCGTTTGTTTTTGATTGTTTAGCCATTTCGACGTTTGTTTAGGCCTACAACCAAAGTTATCCAAAGTTATATGAACAAAGGTGGGTTTGTATGGAATTCTTATATAACTTTGGTTGTAGGTGTATGCAAACGTTGGAAATGGCTAAACAATCATAAACTATAGTTAAATCGAATGCTTTTCGTTTGTTTTTGATTGTTTAGCCATTTCGACGTTTGTTTAGGCCTACAACCAAAGTTATCCAAAGTTATATGAACAAAGGTGGGTTTGTATGGAATTCCTATATAACTTTGGTTGTAGGTGTATGCAAACGTTGGAAATGGCTAAACAATCATAAACTATAGTTAAATCGAATGCTTTTCGTTTGTTTTTGATTGTTTAGCCATTTCGACGTTTGTTTAGGCCTACAACCAAAGTTATCCAAAGTTATATGAACAAAGGTGGGTTTGTATGGAATTCCTATATAACTTTGGTTGTAGGTCTATGCAAACGTTGGAAATGGCTAAACAATCATAAACTATAGTTAAATCGAATGCTTTTCGTTTGTTTTTGATTGTTTAGCCATTTCGACGTTTGTTTAGGCCTACAACCAAAGTTATCCAAAGTTATATGAACAAAGGTGGGTTTGTATGGAATACCTATATAACTTTGGTTGTAGGTGTATGCAAACGTTGGAAATGGCTAAACAATCATAAACTATAGTTAAATCGAATGCTTTTCGTTTGTTTTTGATTGTTTAGCCATTTCGACGTTTGTTTAGGCCTACAACCAAAGTTATCCAAAGTTATATGAACAAAAGTGGGTTTGTATGGAATTCCTATATAACTTTGGTTGTAGGTGTATGCAAACGTTGGAAATGCTAAACAATCATAAACTATAGTTAAATCGAATGCTTTTCGTTTGTTTTTGATTGTTTAGCCATTTCGACGTTTGTTTAGGCCTACAACCAAAGTTATCCAAAGTTATATGAACAAAAGTGGGTTTGTATGGAATTCCTATATAACTTTGGTTGTAGGTGTATGCAAACGTTGGAAATGGCTAAACAATCATAAACTATAGTTAAATCGAATGCTTTTCGTTTGTTTTTGATTGTTTAGCCATTTCGACGTTTGTTTAGGCCTACAATCAAAGTTATCCAAAGTTATATGAACAAAGGTGGGTTTGTATGGAA
Organism: Leptogaster cylindrica; assembly: GCA_963082835.1. Lineage (NCBI taxonomy): Eukaryota > Metazoa > Arthropoda > Insecta > Diptera > Asilidae > Leptogaster > Leptogaster cylindrica. The sequence continues at coordinate 22,919,014 of OY720109.1, read as the reverse complement.
TACCTATATAACTTTGGTTGTAGGTGTATGCAAACGTTGGAAATGGCTAAACAATCATAAACTATAGTTAAATCGAATGCTTTTCGTTTGTTTTTGATTGTTTAGCCATTTCGACGTTTGTTTAGGCCTACAACCAAAGTTATCCAAAGTTATATGAACAAAGGTGGGTTTGTATGGAATTCCTATATAACTTTGGTTGTAGGTGTATGCAAACGTTGGAAATGGCTAAACAATCATAAACTATAGTTAAATCGAATGCTTTTCGTTTGTTTTTGATTGTTTAGCCATTTCGACGTTTGTTTAGGCCTACAACCAAAGTTATCCAAAGTTATATGAACAAAGGTGGGTTTGTATGGAATACCTATATAACTTTGGTTGTAGGTGTATGCAAACGTTGGAAATGGCTAAACAATCATAAACTATAGTTAAATCGAATGCTTTTCGTTTGTTTTTGATTGTTTAGCCATTTCGACGTTTGTTTAGGCCTACAACCAAAGTTATCCAAAGTTATATGAACAAAGGTGGGTTTGTATGGAATTCCTATATAACTTTGGTTGTAGGTGTATGCAAACGTTGGAAATGGCTAAACAATCATAAACTATAGTTAAATCGAATGCTTTTCGTTTGTTTTTGATTGTTTAGCCATTTCGACGTTTGTTTAGGCCTACAACCAAAGTTATCCAAAGTTATATGAACAAAGGTGGGTTTGTATGGAATACCTATATAACTTTGGTTGTAGGTGTATGCAAACGTTGGAAATGGCTAAACAATCATAAACTATAGTGAAATCGAATCCTTTTCGTTTGTTTTTGATTGTTTAGCCATTTCGACGTTTGTTTAGGCCTACAACCAAAGTTATCCAAAGTTATATGAACAAAGGTGGGTTTGTATGGAATTCCTATATAACTTTGGTTGTAGGTGTATGCAAACGTTGGAAATGGCTAAACAATCATAAACTATAGTTAAATCGAATGCTTTTCGTTTGTTTTTGATTGTTTAGCCATTTCGACGTTTGTTTAGGCCTACAACCAAAGTTATCCAAAGTTATATGAACAAAGGTGGGTTTGTATGGAATTCCTATATAACTTTGGTTGTAGGTGTATGCAAACGTTGGAAATGGCTAAACAATCATAAACTATAGTTAAATCGAATGCTTTTCGTTTGTTTTTGATTGTTTAGCCATTTCGACGTTTGTTTAGGCCTACAACCAAAGTTATCCAAAGTTATATGAACAAAGGTGGGTTTGTATGGAATTCCTATATAACTTTGGTTGTAGGTCTATGCAAACGTTGGAAATGGCTAAACAATCATAAACTATAGTTAAATCGAATGCTTTTCGTTTGTTTTTGATTGTTTAGCCATTTCGACGTTTGTTTAGGCCTACAACCAAAGTTATATGAACAAAGGTGGGTTTGTATGGAATACCTATATAACTTTGGTTGTAGGTGTATGCAAACGTTGGAAATGGCTAAACAATCATAAACTATAGTTAAATCGAATGCTTTTCGTTTGTTTTTGATTGTTTAGCCATTTCGACGTTTGTTTAGGCCTACAACCAAAGTTATCCAAAGTTATATGAACAAAAGTGGGTTTGTATGGAATTCCTATATAACTTTGGTTGTAGGTGTATGCAAACGTTGGAAATGGCTAAACAATCATAAACTATAGTTAAATCGAATGCTTTTCGTTTGTTTTTGATTGTTTAGCCATTTCGACGTTTGTTTAGGCCTACAACCAAAGTTATCCAAAGTTATATGAACAAAGGTGGGTTTGTATGGAATTCCTATATAACTTTGGTTGTAGGTGTATGCAAACGTTGGAAATGCTAAACAATCATAAACTATAGTTAAATCGAATGCTTTTCGTTTGTTTTTGATTGTTTAGCCATTTCGACGTTTGTTTAGGCCTACAACCAAAGTTATCCAAAGTTATATGAACAAAAGTGGGTTTGTATGGAATTCCTATATAACTTTGGTTGTAGGTGTATGCAAACGTTGGAAATGGCTAAACAATCATAAACTATAGTTAAATCGAATGCTTTTCGTTTGTTTTTGATTGTTTAGCCATTTCGACGTTTGTTTAGGCCTACAACCAAAGTTATCCAAAGTTATATGAACAAAAGTGGGTTTGTATGGAATTCCTATATAACTTTGGTTGTAGGTGTATGCAAACGTTGGAAATGGCTAAACAATCATAAACTATAGTTAAATCGAATGCTTTTCGTTTGTTTTTGATTGTTTAGCCATTTCGACGTTTGTTTAGGCCTACAACCAAAGTTATCCAAAGTTATATGAACAAAGGTGGGTTTGTATGGAATTCCTATATAACTTTGGTTGTAGGTGTATGCAAACGTTGGAAATGGCTAAACAATCATAAACTATAGTTAAATCGAATGCTTTTCGTTTGTTTTTGATTGTTTAGCCATTTCGACGTTTGTTTAGGCCTACAACCAAAGTTATCCAAAGTTATATGAACAAAGGTGGGTTTGTATGGAATTCCTATATAACTTTGGTTGTAGGTGTTTGCAAACGTTGGAAATGCTAAACAATCATAAACTATAGTGAAATCGAATCCTTTTCCTTTGTTTATGATGTTTCGCCGTTTCCGGCGTTTTTTTACACATGCAACCAAATTTATAGAAATGCCATACACACCCTCCTTTGGTCCTGTAACTTTGAAGTTGCCCACATTTTCAAGGATGGGAATTTTGGAAATGATCTTGACAGAAACAATGATTTTATTATTACTCGTGCAATCATTAAAACATTACATTAACTTAAATGTACCTGATTCTTGATATTAACTTTATTATATTTATTTGTTTTTATTAGGGATGGCGGTTGTTGCCAAAATAACCGGTTTTCGGTTATTTCGGTGTTTTTCACCTGCGGTTTAACCGGGCGGTTTAAACCGTTCTAAATCACCGGTTTTTCAAATAACCGGTTTTCGGTGTTTTTTAAAAACTTTTATTTTTTAAACACCAAAAGCTCGCTACTGCTGCATAGTGCATAGCAAATATGGAGCTGGTGCTGAGCAGCTGTAGCCTGAAGATAAACTCAAAACTGAAATCAAACACAAACTATAACAAAATATCTATTTCCTTCAGATGCAAAGGCAACTATAAATCAAAAGGCAACTATCAAAATGTTCATTCAAAAGCCAAAACAGTTAAACATTTGCAGGGATCGCTAGTAAAAAATGCAGCGCTTATAATAAAACCAAATTTTTTTAATTATTTATAATTTTAAGCCAAGCGCGAAACGACTAAGTTACAAAAAAAAGTATAATAGTATGTATGCATATTCAATATTGATTATTGTTTAATTTTTTAATAACAAACTGGGGTTAAAGCTTTAAAGCTCAAAACTTTACTTTAATGAGTTTAAATTTGCTGATTGCTTTCCTCGCGTGTATGTCCGCAGGCCGTTGGCGGCAGACTTTTCAAATCCATTTCAATCAATAATTTAATTACAATTTAGGTTTTTTTTTCTAAAAAGCAAAATGTCACCGAAAGGTGTAAAAATTACCATGTTTTCTTTCTGTTTACAAAACTTATTTTGACGGTTTTTTTTATCCGGTTATTGCATTTAAAAAAAATCACCGGTGAAAACCGAACCAAAAACATCACCGAAAAAACACCGGTTGACCGAACCAAAACACCGGTTTTCGGTTTAAACCGGTAGGTTTTTCCCATCCCTAGTTTTTATCGGTGCATTTTGTCCACAGCTTATGCTTTCGACATACAGAGGCACTATTTAACTAATTCCATGAGTCAAAGATTTGACAAACTCTGAACTAACTCTAATTGCTTTCACACTTTCCCCTTTTTCGGGACATTTCATTTTTTCTAGATTGAAAAGAGGTGGAAAAATTACACAGCCAAGGAAATTTTACGGGAATTTTTCTCGTCTGTCAGTCCCCAGTGTGCACTTTTGGAGGAGGAATCAAAATTAGTTCCCCGTGTTGCAGTTCTAGTGTGCGGTTTTTACGACAAGGAAAATTCTTCGAAATGGCGTTAAAAGTGCTTGTTGGGCAAAGTGAGTTCTCTTAAATCATTTTCAATGCATTCCAATTGTATTTGCCGAAAAATGCATAATCAATACTGTTTAGTGTTTAGAGAAGTTGTTCCTTTGGTTTCACGGGAAAACTATTATTTGGGAACGCCCTCTATTATGTGAATTTTTCTAGCATAGCATTTTTGTATCGACTTCAAATAAACCTATTTAAAAGAGCATCTTTTCTAGAATACTGTTATGCAAATGCTGAGACAATTAACGATTTTATAAGTGAAAAAAACGCAGAAAATCCGTATCGATTTTTCGTCGGCCAACACTTGCGCAAAATGCCTTTTTGCGTGTGACGTCATTTTTACACTAAATGTCAATTTCATATGTTTTGCCATGGATCTGTTTATTTACATCATCATCAAAACAAAAAAATTGATTGTTTTAAATATGACTCAAACGAAATTAAAAGAATGGATCTTTGACATACAACTAAATTGGTGTTATTATATACCTACAATGCAAATGTTCATAAATGTCTCAATAATAATTAGATAGTCTTAAATTGCTTGAAAAAAGGAAAGTAAAATCCTTTAGAATAGCAATTTACAGTTAGTTGCCTTTATATTCTATCTTATCAATTATTTTTAAAAATATATAAACGAAATCTCATAACATTATATATTACAGAGATTATGAACGAGGTGATAAAGTATAAACCAGTGGCTTCAACAAAAAAAGGGGCAGCAACAGTTAAACCAGGAGGAGTCGAATGGCGCGTCCTCGTTGTGGATAAACTGGCAATGCGAATGGTATCAGCATGCTGCAAGATGCACGATATCAGTGCCGAAGGCATTACTCGTAAGTAACAGACTAAAAAATAATGTGTTTGAGTCATATTTACCAAAAGAAACATATAAGGTATTAAATACAATGTTATGGGTAATTTTTAGTATGTTAATGAATGGCATCATTGAGTGAATGCCTCCAAATATAATTTAATTTTAAATATTTTTCCTTAACAGTTGTGGAGGACATTCACAAAAAGCGTGAGCCTCTCCAAACAATGGAAGCTGTATACTTGATTACACCATCTGAGGAGTCGGTTCGCGCTTTAATGCGCGACTTTGAGAATCCCGCTCAACCTATGTATCGCGCTGCTCATGTGTTCTTCACCGAAGGTACTACTGTTCTAAAACTATCTCACTTATTTTCAGTTATTCTTCAGTTATATTTTTTGTTTTATTTATTTATTCTTTTATTTTTTCTAAAAAAAAATACACAGCAATTCCAGATGAGGTTTTTGAGATGATGCAAAGCAGATCAACTATTGTTAAACGATTTTTCAAAGCGTGCTCTGAAATTAATATTGCTTTTATTCCTTATGAAATGCAGGTGATTTTTATTTTTCAAAATTTTAAGATTTGCAAATAACAACGAAAGGATATGTGTCTGCCTATTTCTGGGTTCTTAATTTTTAGACTAACAACTGTGAAAGTCTTCGTCATCTTTTTACTATAATATTTTAATTTTGGTGATTTCAAAAACGGTTTGCTGTATTATAAAATTTGATAAAATGTACACACTGTAATTCAACAGATTATTTGAGACTACTTTGCATGACAATTGATTAAATTTCATTTTAAAAATTACTTCGCATACAAATTATTGAATTTCAAATATTGAAATGGAACCAAAAATTTTATTTAGTAAATCACGCAAGCTTTTATTCTATCTCATAATAATTTGAATTACCAATTAACATCATTCCATTAAAAATTTTCCCATTAGTTTGCCCCGAGGAACTCTTTAACGATTTATGCAAGTCTTGCGCTGCAAAAAAGATCAAAACTCTAAAGGAGATCAACATTGCTTTTTTGCCATATGAGTGCCAGGTGGGATTCTCCTTTAAAAGTTTTGTTTGGTTTTGTAGTGTTGGTACAATCGCAAAAAAGTCTGCCAGCCAGTTAAATAGTCACATTCAGTTAAAAAAAACCTCAATCATTTCATTGTTTATTTTAATTCAATCCCTCTTTGCATTTTATCTTTTAATTTACAGCCCAACCATGTTCTGTGACTATTTGTGGTGGCACACTTCTGCTCGACAGAAATTGTCGGACGATAAAAATGTAGTTAATGTGTTCATTGAATCCATTGAAAATGCTATTAATCACACTCCTTCCACTTGCCAGTGTTTCTAGTTGACTCACAGACATTGCTGTAAAAATAGATAAATTTGTGTTGCATGCCTTAGCAGCTTAATATTGATTTTCATGTGATTTGCATTTGTCCTTTGTGTAATAGAGCTTTTGAATCTGCTCGAATGGTGCTTATAAAGTATGCTCATACATTCGCATATATATATTATGTGGATTTGGAATTTGTATCCTTTACTTTTATTATTATTAGAGCTCGATTTCAGGGGAACGCCGTTTCCTAACTGTACATCTAAAACAAAAAATAATTGCTTTTACCAATTATTTCACTTTTTTCAAGGATGACATTTTTTCGTATTGTATATTGTAGGTATATATGGGATACCATATTATATAATATTACTATCTCGCGAGGTCAAAATTAAAAAAAATTCTTATTTATTCCAAACGGTCGCGTCGGAAAGGCGTTCCACTAGTTCTTTTTTACAAATCGAGCCTTGATTATTATTATTATTATATTATTTGTTTTCAATAGCGTAAAATGAATGTGTCATGTGAAAACACTTTGAGCACTTCAACAGAAATATTATGCTTATTTAAATTAGGAAACACCTAACAAATGTGAAAATTGTGTGCTACCTTACAGAAACAGTCAGAGTTCTTTGCAAGGATTCAAACAAATCAACGGCTAAAATTTGTTGATCCGAAGAGCCTACCATAGAAAATTTATACTATGTATTAGAAATTTTGAAATTGCACTGCCAACATCTTTTATCTCGACTTATTCAAGTCTTAATCTGTACATCGAGAGACTGATCCATCAACATATCCAGCAAGCACAGTGCTTCCACTTGCCTAAGCAAGCCAGTGTATGCTAGTATAAATTTAAAAAAAAAGACCACACGAACTCTGAATGTTCCTGTAAGTTTTCTTATATGTATTTCTCTACAGTATAGAATAGCATTTTGCACACGTTTAATAAATGTTTTGTCTTGTCTTGAATGCATGTGAATTTTGTTGACGGCGATGGATTAATACTAAAACTGATTCCGCTTTAAACATTAATTAACACGAAAATTTCACACTGTCTATATGCGAGCCTTCACAATTCAAGGTCAATTTAACACACTCTTATTCACTAATGTTAGTTTATGAAAATTTTTTCTTGTTTTCAACAATTGTTTGAGCGATAATTACGCTTTTCAAATTTATTTCTAGATTTTATGCAAGTTCAACCTTTTAGGCTTTTGTAGCCGACTACTCAAATTTCGGACATCATTTTGATTATGTAATTAATATTACAAAATGATTTCTTGTCGTGATGCAGCGCTGTTACAATAAAATGTGGTAATCAAAATGTAACGGTTACACGATCATCACTTACTTCAGTGACTCTCAAACTTTAATTGCGGTTATCAATATTTTGAAAGAGAACACTCTTTTTCTATTGAGGACTACTTTTGCAAAGAGTCGTGTATGTAATTGATTTTCAGTAAATAAGAATGCAAATGAATTGATCTTTAACCAAATATTTTTAATGAATATTCTAAAATTGTCTAGGGAGAATTTTCTTCACAAAAATGCTTTTCATGTGCTTGCACGCTGATCTATCTCTTCCACAATAGTTCTACCAATACATTCACTCTCGATGTAATATTGCACTTCTTAGATACAACAAAATCGCATTTTAAACAAGAAAACAATTATTTTTCGAGAAAATATCTAAAGGCTTCTGATCTCAGGTGTTCTCCCTTGACTCTCCGGACACCTTTCAATGCCTCTATTCGCCAGCATTTGCTTCCATCCGGACAAAGCATATGGAGCGAATTGCTGAACAGGTTGCAACATTGTGTGCCACTTTGGGTGAATACCCAGCCGTTCGCTATCGTACTGACTGGGATAAAAATGTTGAATTGGCATCGTTGATTCAACAGAAATTGGATGCATACAAGGCAGATGAACCGACAATGGGCGAAGGTCCCGAAAAAGCTCGATCGCAGCTATTGATACTCGATCGAGGATTCGATTGTGTTTCTCCTCTGCTCCATGAGCTTACATTGCAAGCTATGGCCTATGATTTATTACCAATTGTTAATGATGTTTACAAATACACCGCGGCACCAAATACTGCAGAAAAAGAGGTTCTACTTGATGAAAATGATGAACTTTGGGTTGAACTTCGCCATCAGCATATTGCTGTTGTGTCTCAACAGGTGACTCAAAACTTGAAGAAGTTCACAGATTCAAAACGAATGTCAGCCAGTAAGTTCAGGGATATTTTGTATTTGGTAATTATTTGTGACTACTAGTATTATAATCTCGATTTAAGGTGATAAGCAGTCAATGCGTGATTTGTCACAGATGATTAAGAAAATGCCCCAGTATCAAAAGGAGCTCTCCAAATATGCGACGCACTTGCATCTAGCCGAAGATTGCATGAAATCATATCAGGCAAGTTAAATCGTGAATATTAATAACAAAGGCGCAACTAATTGTATGTGTTAAAAAGAACTATGTGGATAAGCTGTGCCGAGTGGAACAGGATCTGGCGATGGGAACTGATGCCGAAGGTGAAAAGATCAAAGATCATATGCGAAACATTGTCCCTATCCTCTTGGATGCTGTAAGAACCTTTACCAGTTCAGCAGTACCCCTTAAATTATTGCCTTGTCTCTTTCTTAGACCGCATCCAACTATGACAAAGTGAGGATAATTGCTCTTTACGTCATGATCAAAAATGGTATTTCAGAAGAAAATCTTACAAAGTTATTCACACATGCGCAGTTGGGACCTAAAGAGCAGGACATGGTTAGAAATCTTAGCTACTTAGGAATTAATGTTATTGCAGATGTAAGTAACTGTTAGGGAAGTGTAATAGGGGATTCAACAAAGACTTTGTATTGCAGGGCAATAGAAAAAAAACATATTCGGTGCCCCGCAAAGAACGCATAACTGAGCACACTTATCAAATGTCTCGGTGGACTCCGGTTATTAAGGACATCATGGAAGATTGTATTGAAGACAAACTGGACGTAAGACACTTCACATTTTTGGCAGGACGATCACAGAACGCAACGTACCATGCTCCGACCAGGTAAGACATGAATTTCGAAGTTTATTTCACATTTAAATTCAATTGAACGTAATTCCAGTGCTCGATATGGTCATTGGCACAAGGACAAGGCACAAACAGCAGTCAAGAATGTTCCACGATTGATTGTTTTTGTTGTAGGAGGAATGAGTCTGTCCGAAATGCGATGCGCATATGAAGTTACCAACGCCGTAAAGAATTGGGAAGTAATCTGCGGATCCTCTCACGTCCTCACACCAGAGGTATTTTTAGCCGATCTTGTTGGTCTTTCTAAGGAGGATTAAATTCAGTTAACATTTAGAGAACGTTTTGCCAAGGCATAATACCAAAAACGTAATACATAATTGAATTGAATTTTGAAAACCATAATGTCTTTTCCAGCAAAATATAATATATAATCGTTCGAATTACTCTGTTAGTTATTTATATCTGTTACTTGAATTATCTCAAACAATTTCTTGAAGATATAAAAAATGCATTTATTTTAAGGTTAACTATTAGATTTTATTTAAGACAATTGTTATAACCAAAAACTTTCGCGTATATAATAATGTAAACACTTTGAAGCCCATTATATTCCTATTCCTACCACTTTTCTTGCTAAGCATATTATAATAAAATAAGCATTTCCCGAATAGGGACGTAAATCATCTTATATCTTTAATCTTATGGCGTTTGTTTTTTTAAATAATATGTGAATTCGACTAAAAGGGAGTTTGTAAGCTGTGCTGGTAATCAGAAAATCGTGCAAAAATAAATACATATTACATATTATATTTATTAACGGTTAACTTAAAGAAATCTAAAATGTTTAACCAAATATTCTCTGGGAACTGAAATTAAATTCCTATTTCAGCAGCGTTCCGAAAAGGATTTTCAGTTCCATTATTTTTGTGTAATTCCATAGAAGCTCTTTATTGTATAGATAAGTCGATCGTGATATCTAGAATTTTACTGCTTTTGTGTGATATATACAATAATAGCCAATATAGAAATGCATATGTCTGTGTGAATATAAAATATTAAACTGAAATATTTACATACCTATTCGAGATGTTTTAAAAATTTCGAAATCATTTAAAATGCTTGCTTATAATTGGTCAAACTTGATACTACTTAATTTTATTAAAATAATAACTAATCGCAATTTCCCAGAAATTTCTTATAATCTTTAATAGTTCATAGTTTGATATTGTTTATCGTAGCATAATGTAATTGTCACAATATTTAAACAAAGTCCTTCCATGTACGTCATTTAACTACTATTATTTAATTGAGGTAATTTACGTATAATCATATCTACAAAAGGAATATTACTTTTCAACAACAGTTATTATTGTTGTGATTAAGAATGAAAATATATAAACTACGTTCATAAAATCAATGAATAAGAAAAATAAGCGGAGATATTATTCAAACAAGATATAGGCGTTGTCAATTTATTGTTGATTCGAAGAAAATTGTTCAAATTGTGTATCGAAATGGAACACAAAAGTCGTGTATATAACAATATACGTTAGACATATTACGTATTAAAAAAAATAATAATTAAACAAGCAATTTGTTTTATTTGGAATCCTTTTATGACAAACCCAATGAAAACAATTTATAAGTAAATATGAAGTAATGTTTATTTTCTGGTAAATCGTATTAAATACATAATATACAAAATAGTTGAATTACAAATTTTATAAAATTAAACTCAGAATATTTACACAATATCTCAATTTATAAATATTAATAACAGCGTATAACAAAATATGACATCAAATACATTACAATAAAATAAACAATACTACAGTTTTTAGTTTAAGGCTGTCGGGTCGCATCTCACCATCAGATGTAAACTTACGAAAACGTTTTACACTTAAATAAAGGAGCAAAAAACCCGTGCATAGTTGTTACAGTAATATTTGGTAGCATTCTTACAGACTTAGCCACAGGCACACGTGCACGCACCATTTGTTTAGAGACATTTATTATGCAGCAGTCTCTATTATGGAATCCCTGAATATCCAGTAATAAAAGTGCACTTCCGAATTTACAGTGAAGTCACAGCGAGCATTTTCGTCCGGGGATTATATAATGTTATTTTCGCTTTCTGTATTTTACAACAATTAACTCGGGCATCAATTACATTCGTAAAACTAAATTAATCTAATATCTTTTTAAAATGTGGGCCGCCCATTTGTTGTATTACCGTAATATGGGCGTTCTGGTAACTTAGGCGGTGGATTTGGAACTGGACGACTAAAAATAGAGGTGAAAGTAAATAACATTAGTAACAATGAAATAATTCAAATTTTCAAAATTGAATTGCTTTTATAAATTGGAAACTGGTGAATGTTTCCCAGAAGGTGCGGAAAAGCCCAGATATAAATTGTATATTGTATTGTATTATATACATACTTGTAGATGAACAATTCTTATAATGTTATATTTTTTTAGAACAGGCGTTTCCGCATCTTTAAACTAATTTTGAAACAATAGTTTTAACGATTTTTTTACTTGAAAATACAAATGGAGATGTTTTAGTATTATAGTTATTATTCATCCAAAATAGTCTAAAAACAGAATTTGTTAAGCAAATAAAACTAAAAAATGTCTTTACATTATGCAGCGAATTCTTAATACTCTTAATATTAAAAATGAATAAATTTATAAATTATAAAATCAGGAAATGTTTCAATTTGCTTAAACATTCAGTGCAATACATTATTTACAATTCTTTTTTAGTGTTGATTTAAAACCAAAAACAACCAAATTCCTTAAAAGAAAGCAACAATATTAGCAGGTTCAAGTTATTTGCAAAAAACGTAAAAAAATTTGCAAAAATGACGACCAGATGAAGTTGGAAGAATTTGAATTGATTTGATGAAGAGCAATGTATAGAAGACCATCGAGAATTATGAATACGGTAATGAGTAAAGATTACGTACCTGATAATGACGAAGTTTGAAAAATCATTGCCAATAAGTTGTTTTTGTAAGTAGTAAAAGACCAAAAGTCGAGGTTGTAGTAGTAAAAAGTTGAATATGAAATATTGTAATTAAGCTTTAAAGTAGTTATTCTGGGCAACCATGTCAGTATTAGAGTTTAAATAATGAGCACGCCTAGTCGCCTACTGGCTACTGGGCGCCGTTGGCCGATGATCGATGCTTCTCTCAACAAGCAACATAGAATTCAAACAATTGTACAATATAAGACATGTACAGAACGTGTTAACATATTTTTTCATGAAAATAGTGTGACTGTAAAATGAGCACGACTTTCAGTAAATGAAGACTCTTGGTAAGTTTAAATAAATTGAAAACTTGGCATAAAAATATAAAAGAACTAAAATAAATATTGTACAGATTCAACTTGTGTGTCAATCTGTAACAGAACTGTGATGCAGTTTTGGAAAAGTTATAACCCACTAAATTTTTAGACACATAACAAAAATGTTGTTGAAATTTACAACTCTCTTTATTTCTTTAATCATATATAACAGAATTATTTTCACTTTTTCTCATTCTTGTTAACTTAGCGATGCTAATCCTTTTTTCATTCGTCCCTGATTGCTGCATATCTTACCCTTCCTACATTTTCTTTTTTAACAATATTTAAACGATTATTTCTCGTTAATTTACTATGCCAACTACATGAAGTGCATACGATCACTAATCAATGATTTATGGAATGAAATTTTATTTATAATTACAACAACAGCAATAATTTATTCAATTTTATAACAAGTTAAGAGTTTCTGGAAAGAGTGGATAAGAAACTTCCCCGTATATCAAATTAAATATTTTTCCGATATTTTATTCTTTACTTACAATCGAAAATTGATTATGGAATTTTATTCGCTTTTCAATTAATATTAATTTACTGTCAACTATTTATTTTACACATAAAGCATAAGAAATTATAACTTGGAGATTCACTCATGATTCTACAGAAATAATTAAATATCGCGTGCAATCACATTTTTTAGTTTGGTGGATTTGTAGAGACTGTTTCATGAACCGCACCGTTTTTGTTCTGGTAAGCAATCTTCGGTACGTATGACAAGACAGCCATTTTGGATGCCTTCTAACGGTTTCCACCTTAGTTAGTTGTTCAGTCCGTAAACCCAATATAACTGGAGAAATTGATTATTTACTTACATTAATTGTTAGGAATCAACATGAAACAGTCCCGTTATCTTAAGGTAATTAATTAATTATAGAACTATTTCACGGAATATCTTGTAAGATATTTGTGTTACAATTAACGCTACAATTAAAAATTCCCTAATAACTTTTCTTGTTTCAATTAAAAGCGTTTTAACAATTTTTTCAACATTTAAAGATACTGTCGACGAAACACTACGGAATGCTTTCATATCCTTTTTTTATTTCTATACTCTTTTGATAATTAAATATCTTTTTTTTATTTTCGGTATTTTTCAATTTTTTATTTAAAGTGTTATTGGATATCAGTATTAGGGGATAGTCGTGTAGGTTGAAAGACGTTTTGATTTTTGCAACTCTTGACTCGATAAGTATAACACAGAGTTCTATGTACCATTGGGTAGGTAATATTATTGGCTACATTTTTGTCGAAAAGTTATTGAATTGCATCAACAATAAAAAAGTTACGGCCTAGTTTCCAAACATGTGGTTTTTGGCGGTCAATAAATTTGATGTGTAGGTTGAAGCAGACATAGTAATTGAAAACGGTTAAAGTATTTTTTTTTTTATAAAAACGCCAAATTTTAGATGTTTATCGTTAATTTCTTTATGTGCAAATTAAAATTTTTTTGCAGTGAAACAAAATCAGAAACACCATGACTAGTTTATCTCGGTCTACGGCTCGCGACTTTCCCCAGTTTCATCCTATTCTTCAACAAGTGTTTCAACTTACAAGAATAGCCGACATTTTGAGAAGACATCTGATTTTTTTTTTTTCTATATAATATATTCTTCAAATTCCTTCGGAACTATAGACTAGAGCAAAAACTGTAGTGTAAATGTGATATTCACCTTTTTATATACCGATGAAAAAATCATACTTTTTTCAGTTATGGAAAAATTTTGAAAACACTTTTTTCACAAATTTTTTTGACTTGCTCTGGCTGGAGGATGGCGAGTCAATAAGTCTGTAGGCTGTGAAAAGTTAGCTACTGATAATAGAAATACTTGACACTATACAATTTGGTGTGAACTTTAAAGGAAACAAAAATATCTTTGTGTTTCATCCTACATGCCGTTTCAACCTACACGACTCTCTCCTACAGTTTTCAAAATAAAAATATATAATATTGGCATTTTTTATTATTCTCTCGTAGATAATGGTTCGTCCAAAAATACGCTTTTATTAGCAAAATTGCAAGAAAATGTATTAAGTATATATATTTTTTATTAATATTCTCATCTTTTATAAGTCATCAAATTTTAGAGTTTAGAATTTTAGACCGAAAGCATGAATTTCATAATAGCGTATTTTTTAAAACCACACACATGGAAAAAGCAATATTGAAAGCGATATCAATAATTACAAAGCAAATCACGTAAAAGTTAATGATTTGATAAAATAAAACACAGTTGTAAGGAACGTAAAAAAACAAAACATCACACAAAAATAAATCTTAAACAAAATTTCCCATGACACCAAACAATTTTAATTGACTGTCCATATCTTACACATTTCTTCTTTTTTTTTAAAACACTAAAAAATAATTGTTTTGTTAATTTATTTTGCTTTGGAGGATATCTCAAACTAAACAATAGTCTAGAATCAATTACCACTATAATATGAGAATTAATTAAACGTTAATTAATTATGCATTTATTTCGTTAATAACTGCAGCAATACAAATTTTCATTAGTCTTATTCCATTGTAAAGCAAAATTTAAGGAAAAATTAAATTCATTTACTTGAATTTGCTGGCGAAGACATTCGACAATTCATTCATGGCTGCATTTGTAACTGCTTGTCCCACGGCCTGATTAATCTGTTGGCGCATGTGCGGAGGAATCGATTGCTGTGCGGATGCTGATATACCACCAACTCGACTAAATACATAATTATGTTTTATTCACTATTTACAAGCAGAAAAGTAAAGTAAAGAATATAAAACAGATATTGGGTTTCACTATATTTATTGTAAATTATGACAGTCAACAAAATAGAAAACGATTTGATTTGAAACTGTTATGGACTGCAGAACATTGGAAAGGAAATCCGTTAGTGTTATGTGCGAGGCTCTCATTTTCAGAGAAAAACATTTACAATTACAACAATCTTTTGATAATGGAATAATATTGGAAAGCAATCATTAACATACGTAATTCACTTGTTTGTTTGTATGGATTAAACGGCGTTCAATAGCACTGCAATTGCACACTACATTGCGCATAACTTGAAAATTTACGTCATTTTTAACGAATTATACATTTCTAGCAACATTACATTGTAATATATGAATTAATCCTGAATGAAATATTTAAAATCTTAAGCTCGCATTTAAATTTAGGGAACACATCATTATGTAGTATGCATTACTTTTTAGAGCTGTCCGAATAGTAACGCACTTAATATGTATATGATACAAACTATTCTCGCGAACATAAAAATAGCCTCTCCACTGTAAGACATTTCATGAAATTATACACAAGTTTTGTGATCACATTTTGATTATTTGATAATGTTATTAATGCCAAATTCTGGCAATATATTATGTCAACTCAGCCTACATTTTTTCTACAAATACTATATACCGTCAATTACATAAGAGTAAACTACATCAATCATAAACGTAATATATGATGAGAAGCGGATATTGTACATAAGAGTAGTATTATTTTGATTCGAATTGTGGTCGGTGGGTATTTAAAACGTGTGGTAGACCGCACCAACCAACACAGCTACAAAAAAATACAAACACACAGGCCGCCGAAGGAATGGGGCATCAAAATTAATGCGCTCGAAAGTTGATTCTTTCGGCACGAAATCCGTCTAAATAAAAAATAAGGGGTGTTGCTCGCAAAAATAATAGCAAGATTAAAAGTTTAGCAAAAAAAAATTATTCAATAAAACCAAAATATATCATATAAGAGGGCGGAGAATTAATTATCATTAATAAACTAAGCTTAGTAATTCACAGATTATAATAACATTTTTCCATTGAATTTAGCAACAACAATTTGTGGTAAACTGAATCTTAAACTATAATAATTTACAACAAAATACCTGAACTTATTACAAAATATCTTGAGATTTGTATAATATATAGTTAAATTTTTCTATGCTGCTTTACACTCGAAACATTTTAAATTGTTGATTCTATCATTTTAGAGTATATTTAATACTTATAAATTATATTTACTCTTAAATCTAAAGTTTTGTGTCGTATTACTTTTACTTTATATATGGTAATTCCTTAATTAATTTAGCGCCGTCTGATCATCACCAAAAAGTTTGAGAGAATTAAAAAAGAGAAAAAATATTCGTTACCATCACCAAACGGTAGATGTAATTTATTTTTATAGAAATATTTCTTAAACCAATAAATGAATATTGCAAATTTATAAAAATTTAAATTTTTTTGTTGTTAATAAATGAAGCAAAACCTGTTGGTGAAAGGTAACCTTTGCATTTATTACATTGAAAATTTTCGAGAGAATTTTGAAAAAAGAAAATAAAAATTTCTAATGAGGTTTCGTAGTTTTAGTGGATGCAAAAACTACAAGTATTATGTGATTTTGATATAGATAAATTTTCAATGTTTCTGGAAGCAGAAGACTGGTAAATTCACACTAAAGTAAGCTAGTAACTTAAAAAAATATTGGGCATTTCAATGTGCCTGGCAGTGGCCCCATTTTGAGCATTTTGAACATACATAGGAAATGTCGTTAAAATAAATATATATATTAATAATTTTATTGCCTGTGTTTAAGCCGCACTAGCTCCAGCAGCGTAGAGCCGACCTCACTGCCACTGCCTCTTTTAAATAATGTACCTTAGACTACCGATGCATAATCGGTAACTAGAAAAGGAACGCAATCAAGTGCTCAAGAATAGAAATATAAAAATAGGTATATAGTAGATACGAAATTGAAGTGAACTCATGCATTTTACACACCAACTCTTAATGGAAGTTCAAGAAATGTCTTACTAAAAAAGGCTACCTTTCACTAATTTCTAAAGTATTTAAACAATAGAGACGAATCATTTTGATTTTCAGATCAACATTTGTCCTTGTCATAAAATAAACTAAACGAGAAACTATAGCAGATATCGCAGTGAAAAATATAAAATACGGAAATGCGAAAACAAAAAAACTCTACTTACGATGGAATCAACGGGGCTGGAAGAGCTTGTCCTGATGGCCTACCCTGAGGTAGTGGAGGTGCACCACCTGGTCTGTTTGGAATCGCTGGGGCTGGCCGCCCAGATGCTGGTGGAGGTGGAGGTCCACGTCCTCCGACACCTCCCAGTGAGCCCTAAAATTAAACAATTAAGAAAAAAATCAGGTACAACTTCAAGCAATTAATACTTGTTGAGTAGGAGCAGGTTTTCTTGGACCCCCGGGGCTGGGTGGCGATAGCCTTGGATTATCCAAGCCACTGGACAGCCAATCGTTTTTCACTGGAGGTGGGACTGGTGTTGAAACGGTAGCCATGGAAACGTCGCCTGTAAAAATGCAATTTGTGTCACACAATATTATTGGGGGCTCTCTACCATCACATTACCAATAATCCTGAGCGATTCTTTGCAAGCATGGTACATTCGCAACATTTCTTCCCTCTTGGCTGCCTCCTCAGGACTTTCTTCCATCATTTGTGCCTGATAACAGTAGACAATTACTAGCATTCGTAACACAGATTAAAATCATTTACTTGATCACCAGTAGCGTAGAGATGTGCCAACAGTTCTCCGTTAATGAAATCTTTACCATTGTTAATGATGATGCTCATAATTGCCTTTGGTACCATGTCGCGAGTGGTCTTGGTTACAATCTTCATATATGAGTCAACCAAGTTGCGAATAGTTTCCACTTGCCGCTCAAGTTGAGGATCCAAAGAACTAGTTTCCGTAGTTCCTGATTCCTATTAAATGAAAATCATTAATGATCACTAGAATTTTTCCAAGAAAAACTAGCCATTTAGCCAACTAAATTTGCTTCCTCTTATAATAGAAAAGCAACATTTTTGTATATATTTCTAGCTAGAAAGAGATACTTGAAACCACTACAACAGAAAAAATCGTTTCTGTGTCTTGTTGAGATTGAGTTAAAAAACTTATTTTATTAAGTGTTCTGCGATTTTAAATTAATTACATGTTAATAAAACGATCGGCCTTTATGTGTTAAAGTAGGTGGATAAATTTACTTTCACCGGCAGGAACTGATGCAAGCAAATTGCGCATTAAGTGTTAAAGGTAAATGTTGGATAAAGTATAATTATTGTATCATGTATGGTAGTATATTTTTAAGTTTCTATCTTATTAGAAATTTCATTTAAACAAATAATTTCATAGTCCAAAAAAGGCTTACACAATTATATTTTGAAAATAAGTTGTGCTGGAAAGAGATTTACAGAAAATCTGAGAAGCTTGATTACAATTTCGCAAAATAATAATTGCTTAAATTAAAGGGAACAAATTACCCACAGGAAGTGTACACTAAGAAAAACTGGATAAACAATTCTAATTAACATTTAAAGGGAGAAATTCGCAAGGGTCTTTTAAAGATGCACCACACTTTTGATAATGATAAAACCAAGCCCAAAACCAGTATTAAAGTGCCACTGATTCTTTTCAATCAGAGATGTTTTAGTGCATTATGTCTTTTAAACAAAAAAATTTGTTATATAACAAAAGTCAAGAAAGTATGAAAAGTGTGACTGTTAAAGTTAGATGAAAGTGATCTTCCGAAAAAGAAGTGAAGAGGACAAACAGGATACAATACTCAACACCCAAAATATTTTGAATGAACATAAAAATGAAACAAACCTCTTGTCCTTCGCCCTGTACGTTAAAAGAAAAATGATTAATAACCACATTAAAACGAGTCGAGTTTGCATATTATTTTTAATCATGTGACATTTCAGATTAACTTTACAAATTAATGTCCTACAAAAATATTAATACCTAGATTACATAATAATTTAGAATATCTTTGCTGAATTAAATTTGTAAAGTTCATCTTTGGTGAATTTATTTTAAGATTATTGAAAAGTTTCCCAATGACAAAAGTCTGGATAATTGAAACATAAAAATTATAATTTTCACCTACCTCATCTCCATTTTCTTGTGTTGCATCCTTTTCAGGATACACTCCGGCACGCAGGAATGACGCTTTCCATGAATCTACTTCATCAACGCTTTCGCACGACAACTCCAACTGCTTGTAATCCTAATCATAATTTAAAAAATGAACATTGTTAACTGCTAACCATTCAACAATAATTTTACTCAGCTTACTTTGTACACATTTCTACCGTCCGGACTGAATAGCGCGAATGTGTGACGTCTCGACATAAATCCTTGCTCAATATCACGAAGCTTGAGACCATCCAGTGGTAACATGAATTTCTTCTCCTTCTCATCTTCATCCTTAAACCACGAAATACTCTCGGAAGTGAGCACAAACCAATACGGGCGGGAACCACCTGAAAATTTAAGAAAATTTCTGTGCTGCAATTAATCGGATGTTGATAGAATTATTCGCATGCCGGCGAAATTATTTTACAAATAGTCAGTGAACAATTATTTCTTATTTGTACAGTGGAAACCAATTCTAAAGTCCCATCATAAGGCTTGAAGTACTTGGTAATATGAATTTCGGGAGAATTAGTGGTGATATTTCAGTACAAGTATTTCCTTTGGTAGGATGTTTAATGATTCTTGATTTTTTTCATTTTGAGATTCTATTCGACATAATTTTGTATTAATACAATTCATTTTAAAAGCCAGCATTAAAAGCAGAAGCAATGTGGAGATTCAAATTTCAAAGATTGCTATAAAGCGCTGCAAGTGTTTGATTCTCAGAGAATTCAACTTTCTGCAAAATTAGAATTCTTTTGAACTCCATATTTAAAAACGAAAAGTGTGCATACACTTTTTTTAAATATTTATTATTTTCAAATATATTTTGCTAATAGGTTGCAGGTTCAAAAACACTCGGATATTTACGCAATGTTGCATTGAACGGAACAAGAGGCAGTGAGGAAGCTTTTCCTAATCAATGAAGACGCTCGTTATAATTGATGCATATTCCAATCAGTAAATTCGTAATGAAAATCTTTTTTTTTTCTTTAACGTACACATTTTTCAGTACCTTGTATTTTTTAGTACCTACGGCTTAATAATCAGGAATTAATTTCAATGAAGGGGCGTTAATATAAAAACAGTTTGCACTATTAACAATAAAATTATTAATATAACGCCGATATAACGATACTCCTTATTTGAAACAGGCATTCTAAATTCACACACAACAAAATAATAAATTTATTCAAACAAAAGATATATGCCAATTATAACAAGAATAATAGAACAGAATGCAACAAAATAAAACAAATAAAATTAGGTATACAGATAACGGAACCATAAGTTATACAAACCAATCACTCGGCTCAAAATTCTCATCAATGCTAAAAAAGGTGAAAAACAAAAATAAGCAAAGAAACAAATTATTTACACCAATTAAGTTAAGAATGGGAAACAAATAAACGTAAGAAAAAACCTACAACCTAAATTCAGTATGCTGCAAATTTCATGTTTCAAATTACCTTTCATAATACCCAAATTCTGTATGCACATGTGACCCTTCCGGATCACTTGGTTCCCCAGAGCTCGCGTTCCCGTCTTGGTTGCATTTTCAGACTTGCTTTGTGCACTACAATGACAAAACATATTTAAAATTCTCAGGCTAAGGAAGTGATTTAGGAAGGATGATACGAAATTGGTGGAACTCACTTTGCAAATCCGATAAAATCCTCGTGGTTAGTATTCATATAGGCGAGCTCAAAGTCAATGAGCAAGAGGAGTTGTTCTTTGCATCTTTGCTCTCGGGTTCTAATGTGTGTTGCAATAATACGCTCGGTCTCATCACGCAAACGTGGATAGCGAGCCATCTAACCCACAAGAGATGGAAATATGTCGCCAAATTAATTTAGCTACTGTTCAAGCGCTACGTACTTCAATAAATTGGAAATGTTTGATTGCTAGCAGCCACTTACCTTATCTGTGCATAAGCGTACTACAGCTGATAATTCCTGTACGACTAGATCCACACATTTTAATACTGGTTCCTTGAGTAGAGCAATTTGCTTCTTGACGATTGCTTCGAATGCCATATCTGGAGTAAATAGGCCCACTCGAATACCATGGATATTACGGATGGCAAAAGAAATTTCTCGTCGAAGTTCCTTTTCATCACATGACATTTTAACAATTTCAAATCGTAGTCTATAAAAACGTTCAAATATTAGCTTGAACTCAGTATTTACTGTTGTGTAGTCTTTAGAGTATTAGAGTTGGAAATCATATTAGATTTTGTCTTTTTGGAAGGCACATGCATAAATTGCTTTGTTCTTTTGAAGTTTTTATGCATTAAATGCATTTACAGTCTGTTGAAATAAAAGAAACTTGTATAAAACAAAATTTTGAGAGGAACGCGATACTCAGTTTGAAGAGAGAGCTATCGTCTATTAGTTTTGAAATCTGGAAGTCTCAATTTGTGTTTTTTATACAAAGGTTATGTTTTTATATACAATACAAAAACCAGTAGTTGTTGGCTTTGTTTTGGGTGAACATAATTAATATGAACATTATCGCTGTAAATTGCTTGAAATTAAGTTTCTCTACGCCTCGAACGGAAATGATATTGTCCTTATTACAAACGATTCATGTCAATGATTGAAAGACTCAATAATTTAATTATTTTGCGCAGACAATTGTGAATTAATAAACCTTTGCATTGGAAAGTCTCTGGCTGTTAAATTATTGTTGTTCGCATAGAGACTATCGAGTGCAAAAGCAGAAAGAAATTGTCCAATTTGGGACGGACATCGAAAACCGTGATTAATTCACATTAAATTCGTAAAATGTTATGATCAGAAATATCCTTCCACATGCCCCAATCCAAGTTTGAAAGCATGCAAAAGTCACTTTTCGGACAAATTTCCGTGCCACCCACGAAAAATTCATACTCAATAATTCCATGATATCTTTTTTTTATAAAACAAAAGCCTTTTAGCGATTTTAGCGAATAAACTTTAGAAAAGTTGAAAAGCAAAAGATTAAAGTAAGTAGTGATAAAATTAATGGAATGTATGTTATAAAAGTATGTAAAAAAGTTGTAAGTTAAGAAATGTTCAGGCCTGTTAAATGCAAAAGCAATAGAAATATACAACCTCTCATGGAATATGCGATTGATCTTTGCTCCACCAGAAAGCTCATTTGTGTTGACGAGCGCAGATCCTGAGCCTTCAATGGTTCTCTCGAAATCAGACTGTAATTGTTGTATCATTCTGAAATTATCAAAGATTGCATTCATTACCGTTGACCGAAATGGACTTCGTTCAAGACTTACTGAAGCATTGCCTTGGTTTTAATACTGGGATCATCAGGCCGGAAATGTTTGAACTGTTCTACATCCTTCTCCAGCATCAGCATCTGCTTCTGTAGTTTATCACGCAAGCCTGGTAAAGTATCTCGAATATGGTTTGTCAACTGTTGATTCAAAACTCTCTGCAAATATGGGGTTCCCAATCGCTCAGCCATGTGTCTGTACGAAGGGTGACTTAAGAAAAACTTCCTTTCAGCCTGCAGGGCTGCATGAATGTCTTTCCTTCCTTCGATATCTTTTTGTGACCGATTTACAACACCAATGTAACCTCGTCGTAAGGGAAGCAATTTGTTTTCTAATATGTCTCGAGCATCCGTGCCTTCATCCATTAGATCTAGTTTTGTTATCACACCAATTGTTCGAATCCCCTGGGGATCGACTTCTTTGGCTAGTTTTAATGCATCGGAATTTGCTAAATCTGTATTTGCTGGCGTTACAGCTAATATGAGACATGTTTCCTTTCTAATGAACTGAAAAATCATCCCTTTGATTTGTTGCTCAATATCGGGTGGCTGATCACCAATTGCAACTTTGGTCAATCCCGGTAAATCAATCAGCGTTAAATTGAGTACATTTGGTGAGTACACTCGAAGATTAATCGGGATATTTGATATGCCCTTATTGCTGCCAGTGACACGATCAGTTTCTGCCTCGATTTCTTGACGAATTTCATCGAAATTAACAAACTTCTTTCCTTTACAGTGAAGAAACTCTCCATGTTCTGAAAGATAATAGAATAGACTATTAACTGTGTCTTGTTTCAATTTTTTTTTATACAGTATAATTAGATAAACTGCTAGTTACCTGTGGGACCATTAATTAACTGGAGAATCAAGGGTCGTCTTGTTACAATACCCGAACCTCGGGGTAAAAAATCCCTTTGGAAAACAAAGAAAATTATTGTTAATAAATTGAAGCATGATTTTGTAAAAATTTGTTATATCCTCCAGAACGTTAGATAACAATTCGGTAATTAATTATGTTTTTGGAAATGGAGGTATCTAAGGTAAAGTGAATGATTAATTATTGATTTCATAATAATCGATGGAAAATTCTACGGTAAAAATTTGGATAAAGCATAAATAGAACGCAGAAATATGCAGATCGATGATAGCATTAGACTAATCATCCACAGTACTTCCGAGTTCCGCCCACTGACTAAATCAGATGCCACATCTGAAGCCATACAGAGCCACTACAACTCACTTCTGGTCTACTTGCCGCTGCACCTGCTGCACTAGACCTAAAAATATTTTTATTGGTTTTCCCTTACACTTCAAATGGTATCAGTGGCGGCCGACCGGAATAACGGATGTTTTGATAACACCAGTTCCAGTTTGCACCGGAAGCAGTGATGCCATTTAGATTTTGAATATGTATAATGTATATTGTATATTACATAAACATACATCTATTTATATGATTTTATTCGTTTTTCCTTCCAAGAATTTCATTAAAGTTTTTCTCTCGACATTTCGTCAGGGTGAAAGCAGAAGGAGGAATTGTGCTCGAGATGATATGAACAGACCCGATAAGCGGGGCGACACAGCAATCGTGAGTTTGCTTCAAATTCAAATGTATTTCGTTCAGAGGTTGCTGGCACATTGACTCGCAATTGCTAGATCAATGACTTCCGTTGTCTGCCGAAATTAGGAGTTGTTGGATCTTCGGACAGAAAAACACCCACCACGGGTTACAAGTTGATTGCATGATTCACAGCAATCATCAGGCGAGTTGGAGTTTTGTGAATGAAAGTGACTACTCTTATTTTTGTAACAATTGCCTTCCTTAAAATAAACCTACAATGGAAAATATGTATGCAGTGTAATCTATTCCCCACTGTCCAACCACGTAGAATACTATTAGGGGAAAATCAAACCACAAGCACTTCAGAGGAATATTTATTGTCATTTTTATAAATGTCGAATAAAGACTGATTTCATAACAACAAAACTAGGTCATATAGGAAGAGAACATTGTCTAAATGGTAAATGGTATCCGAGTGAACATGAACGAGGAGCATACAAGCCATGGGGAGTTACATTCCTCGGCACGTTCTACCAACACTTACCAACGCAACTGCAAAGGAAACGGAAGTGTGCTATAAAAATGTCTGTACATAACACAGGAAAATCTCTTATATACAACCAAATGACATGAATTGTACATTGCCAGAATCAATTCGATTTTTTGTGTTTTCAAAGATACATATTTTTTTCCAATTGAAGGATGTTCTCTTATCGATAATAACTGGAACTTTAGAACAACTTAGACATCTGTTTAAAACAAAATTGAATAGAAAACAAACACCAAAATGTTATCCGAATTGGGCAAGTAAATCACCAATTATTAATAATTGTTATAATGAACTCAAATTGTGTAACCTTTACCAGAGAAAATTATGGGAAAGCATTGTGTTGTGATGTAACAAGATTAGGTCACTTGTAAGCAGTAAACATCATTCATAGAATTACGTTAATTACTAAAGGGGATAAAAAAAAACATCTAGTTAACGCAATTAAAGAAATTGTAAAGCTCAGTACTTCTGGAGACTTGATCTTTGTAATTTTTATCAACTCTCGGATAAGAAACGAAGCGGAAATTATGTATCCATATCAATGGGAGTTACATAATCGGCATGGCCAACGCTTTTCTAATTACTACTAATTTACTTTTGAATTTGTGTACCCAAGTCAATGAGGACCTCATAAAAAATGAAAACATTTATCTTGACACCTTTAGATGTCTGTTGATGATTACATTTTTATCCTATACAAAAATTAACTGTTTGAAATAGATATTGAGGTATGAAGAAAGTCAAATGAAAAATATTAAAATAGTGCATAAAACAAAAAAAAAAATTGATCTTAGGGTATAAGAATAAAGAAAACAACAAATGTCTGAATACGACTGTTGTTTCTATATAACTAAAGGGTTGCGTAAGTTGTGGCACACGTAAATAGTATTACGATAATCCATGGATACTGTGGCGAAAACATTCATGTTCTGATTTTATTTGTGTTCGTAAACTTCAGCGTAACAATTGAATGAAAATCCCAGTTAGGAGGAGCTATATCCAACCGTTTGGCAACGTACTATTAATTGATTAAAAATATAATATTTAAGGCAAATTTCCATGCTCTTCCGCAGCATAGTATATTGAATAAACGAAAGGGTAGTGTCAATGGTAGTGCTAATTTTTCATAAATTTGTGGGTCAACTTTTGAAATACAGTGGCTAAATATAAAATAATAGCCAGATAGCGGTCTAGATTAGCGGACCCACCAGATTATTGTGGCCCCACTGTATGTTTAAAAGTATATTCCGAGGCTATATGAACTAAAACGCTATAAGAAATATCTGCACAGATACCTACAGTATCAGTACCTACATACAAACTTTAAAAGGAAACTCTCTTGAAATAAAACTCGACAAAATGCCATCGAAAGGATATCAAATTGAAATTTATTACAATTTCAATTAATATTATTAACATTTTCAGTAAATATTGAAAAGGTTTCTTAAAATAAATGTTTGAAGAGAACTGTGTCGTAAAAATCTGCTACTGACCTAGAAACGCTCATGCGAAACGAAAGGACACCCTCGTCCCTCATTCGGCCTTCATTTACTTCGAGGGAAATCTTGAAGGGAATCTCTCTCTCTCTTTGCAAGGTCATGTAAAACAATGTCAAAGCCTATTACAACACATAAAATACACAATGAAGGGTTTAGTTTTATCTTTACAAGTTACTTCAATCGATAACCGTTGCAATTTGATAAGATTAGATAACATCGTATGTCCAAATAGTATTTTGATGAACACCGAAAGTAGTAGCAAATTGTGAACTATTGTGGCATTGCTTAATATTGAACAAGAAAAAATGATGGGAGGTTTTTTCACACACCCCCTCGAAGTTATACAATCGCAAGTCTGCGATCATCGATTATCTGGCAGCAGAAATACGTTGCTACAAATTAGAGCAATATCCTTTTCCAATGGGTTAACAGTGGACGATATTATCATCTTGTAAAGATAAAACAAAAGATCTCATGTCATTCTAATAATGATTCATTGCCTCGAAGTAATTTTTAATAAATACTAGTTTATTGATTACTATATTTCAAGTATGTACACTCATTTGAGCGTATAAACATGGTCAAGGTATAAAATAATTCAAGAAGAAATAGGAAAGCATCATTTGCCTGCGATACAAGTTAAAGGAAGAAAAAACAGAGTGATCCAACTGCGCAAGTGTTTGAACGTCAATTTGACATTTCATTCGCACACTACCAAGTACACAATCCATGCTTAATCACCAACACTCACAGTGTCTCACAGTTCTCACAGACAATTTATAAATATAAACATACTGTTCAAGAAGTTGTCGCCGATGTAGTACTAGAGATAGGGGAAATGAAAAAGAGCGCAGCGTCGCATTGTCGTGTCGTGTCGCACGACAACGCGGAGGGATTCCTAGGGCTAGATTACGTAGTAGTTAGTCCATATTTTAACTTTACCACGCGCACATCCTTGTATATATATTCTCCATTGTATTTGAATGCTTTGTGTATGTCAGTATGTGCAAACAATGCCAGAGTGTGAGTTTACATTGATTTTCTAAGGAAAATAGTCAATTTCTTCTAGATTCCTTGACATGTTCAATTAAAATTGTTAAATTTGGAATATGGAGATCCACTCTAAAACCACTTACTTTCCCACGAAATTCTCAAGCACAGAACTTTTTCCAGCTGACTGTCCACCAACCACCGCAATTTGGGGCAAATCAAGCTGCATATGCACACCCAGTTGGGTAAATGCATCTTGCAGCTTGTTAACAATAGGAATTAATGTTTCCATAATTGCTTCAAAACACTTTTACAAATCACTGCTCGCGACGGTATCACGGATAAACCCCGTCCCGACTCTCGACCCCGAGAGAAAAATTAATTTCGCGACAGCACTCAAACAGCTCACCACGACCGAAAATGTTGTCGGGCGTGTATGTCCTCAGCCCTACTGCTGATTTAGCAATCCTATTGGATTATTCTTCTTCTTACTTCTTCAATTTTTTGCAAAGAGCACCACACACATAAACACTTCCTCTACTCATGCATTACACCAGTTACAAAGTTTTGTTTGTACTTTTCCTACAAAAATCGAATTTCTGTCAAACGAATTTTCTGCGTTTTCAAGTTACTATTATTGCTGATGAAATTTAATACAAGTCATAGTTTTAACTGCTTTCTTATGCGTAGGCAACTAAATTCCAATTTAATTTATTTCAAGGAATAAATTCAATTTTCAAGCCGAAATGAATCACTTCAGAAAACTTCTTACTTCACTAATATTGATTGGACACAATACGATATAAAAGCGCGAAAGCTTCGACCATTCAGGATAAGTGCTGAATATCCCAATCGGCTTTGTGTGACTATGAAAATAATACATAAAAACAAGGCATTTTGCTGCACACAACTCAAAGATCCTGAAAGTATATGGAAAAGCTAGTCAAGGGCAGTTTTATTGTAAGCGCTTACAATCTACGGGTGTGGTGAATTCAATTTAAAAATAAATTGGTTTGTGAATATATCTAGTCGTATATTACAATCACAATCATTATAATATTTCCTAAGGTTTTCTGTTCGATCCAAGAAAAGCAGAGAGAAGAATCAAAACGAAAGTTTTTAATTGATATATTGTTAAGTAATGTACAATTCATAAAATTTGAGTTCAGTGGATTGCAATCGGAAGTTACTTCACACTAAATGTGGAATCTGTCATTCTCTTTTCGTCTAATTTGTGAAGACGCTTAGTTGTGAATTTTAGTGCTGTACACGTTTCGTGTCGTTTAAAGGACTTAAAAGTGAGTAAATCTTGAAAATATTTATGTAAATATATTCTTCACAAAGATTCCAATAACGTGGCGTACTATATTTGGCCAAATTGAATCCGATGAATCAGATATTTTTAAATTAAAACATCGTAGATATCTTTCAAAGTGTTGCAAAGTGTTTATGAGTAAAGAAAACCATATGGCTTATCCCAAATATACCTTTTGTTTAAATAAAGAAGATACTTATCTTTCCAAATTGTAAAATGTATACATGCAAAAATTAGATATAATGATTATTATTGATGTAAAATTTCCCGCCAGTTATTGATATAGTTTCTTGAATTTCTAGAATGCGTTACGTGGCCGCATATA
The DNA here is from genome assembly GCA_963082835.1 of Leptogaster cylindrica. NCBI lineage: Eukaryota > Metazoa > Arthropoda > Insecta > Diptera > Asilidae > Leptogaster > Leptogaster cylindrica. The sequence continues at coordinate 22,889,954 of OY720109.1, read as the reverse complement.
TGCTAGCTGTCCTCGGAGGCAAGGAAGCTCCTTCCAACGAAGATATTGAAAAGATCTTGAGCTCTGTTGGTATCGAAGCAGATTCCACACGTCTCACGGAGGTTGTCAAGCAGCTCAAGGGCAAGAACATCGAAGATTTGATCAAGGAGGGCCGTGAGAAATTGTCTTCAATGCCAGTAGGAGGTGGAGCATCCGCAGCGGCCGCTGCCGCCCCCGCAGCAGCTGCTGTAGAGGAAAAGAAAGCTGAGAAAAAAGAAGAGAAGAAGGAGGAATCTGAATCTGAAGACGACGACATGGGCTTCGGTCTCTTCGAGTAAGCAGCACACGATTGGGATGATGTTCTATGCGTACATCATTGCATAGGTAAGGAGTTTCTTCCACAATTTACTTTAATACAACAATTTTTCATGATGAACTAATTAATACCATCTTTCGGCTGAGAAATTTGATGTGAATTCTTTTAACTGAACATTTCGCGCTTCCTTTATGAAGTGCGAAATCAAAAAGCAATGCATTAATTCAAATCCTTATAAAATGGAATTGATTTGTGCATTGCCACTTAAGATTTTATAATAATTTATTTCAAAGCGCCGCAGGATATTAATCTGGACGTTTCTTTTATTTCAGATGTATTAATGGACTCTATGATTCCAAGAGGATAAAGTTCTCAAATAAAATTTTACACAAAAAACTGTCTTTTCAATTTGATTTTAATTTCTTCTGAAGGAATTACAAACTAATGAAATTAGTTCCACTATTTATTTTCATATTCCTCTATAAAGTCGTCTTCGGGGCTATCATCGCAGTCGTGCTCATCAAGTGGTGCTTTGGCATTCTCAATCAGCTTGATATTCTTCTTTCTTGCAGGTGTATTTTTCTTTTGAGATCTGCGTTTCAAAAACTTTTCGAACTCGTCCTTTTGCTTGGCCGCTTCTAGTTTTGTTTGTACATCATCCATAGCACTCTGCTTTGTATCTAGATCTACTGCCACGCACCTACTATCTTTATAAGAGTCCCAAGCTTGTTTGGATTTTTTCATTCTCAATAAAATTTTGTTCATAATCTTACTGTGGTCCAAGCCGAAAACATCTTGTCTCATAGATAGTAGAGGTTCTATACAGCTGCCATTTTCGTTATTATTTCCTGCGAACTCGAGAAGAACATCATCGTTAGCTTTCTCAAAATCATCACCGAAATCACATTTCTTCAAAACATTTTCTACAGCAATTAGATTTGCATTCATTTTGTCTTTGACGAATTTCAATTTCGGTACTTCTCCCATTAACCTTAATTGGGACAATTCGTGCCTCAAAATGCCACTGCACTTATTTAAACTCTCCTCAATTTCGTTGTCCTCTAGCGTTCCTTTAGGTATCCAGTACACATTGATGCCTTGAAAATCAGCCGTTACTTTCACTTTACTGATCTGCAATTGTTTCCCTAGAATATCCTCAGACACCTCTCCAGTGGCCAGGAGATCAGTTATGTTCTTCATGAACAATTTGTTCAAGACGTTGACTCGTCTACTGGTGTTTTTGCCAGCTTTCTTACTGCTGATAAAAGAAGATGTTGAAACTACTTCTGCGTTTTCGTACCATCTTTTTTTGCTAGAACTCTTTTTTCCAGTTAACAATTTTCCTAGAATTCTAGTTTGCCGACCTTTATCTTGGATAACAGATTGACAAGAAGAACTTGTGTGAATTGCTTTGATAAGCAAGTTAAGCCTGCACAAATTAAGATTCATCACTGGAATGAAACGTTTTTCTTAATACATACTTTTTAAATTACAAAGCAGGATTTTACCTGACGATTAACGTATCTGAACTAAAGAGTCAACAACATTATGTTATAATAACAATTATGATTTTCTTGTGTATTTTTTATAATTTTAGTACATACATAGTGTTGAACGTAAAACCTAAAATTGAGGTTAGGTAAGTATTTACAGTAGAATGACATTTGGATTAAAATTGGAATATTCTTGAAGTGCTACACTTACATAAAATACTTTTACATATGATTCAGTTCTATGAATATTGCAAAAAAACTACTATACTATTTGTCTCTTAAAAAAAATCGTATATTTATATAACAAACAACGCAAAATCCTAGCTTTCAGTTGTGAAACAGAAATTGCGCATTTGTTTAGTCTAAAAGTAAATAAAATATATATTAAATTACTAAAAGTATCCAAAATTAAAGTCAAAATCGCACTTACCGTTAAAATCAATTCGAGTAAGGAGAAAAATTCCAAGGATATAGTAAAATGAAGTGCCGAAATTGATTTAAAGGAAAACTATAGTTAAAAAAGTTTGGCTGTAACTACTTTTGATTTAAATATTTCTAACTCGTTGGTTAATTAAGTTAGCGTTAGTATACGAACTATTTCCACCACAGAAATTCTACCATCACCACTAAAATTTTAATAATCACTCAACTTCAAGTTTTGTCTGTCATCCGGTAGGTTCTTGGTCGTGCGAAGTGCGAACAAATCAATATGAAAATCGTGTGAAACGGTAAATTCTTCTATAGTAACAGAAAAAAAACTTTATTGGCTCTAAAATATCAGTTAACCAAAACACGGTAAATTACTGAGCCTTCGTGATAAATGGAAAAGTATTCCAGTTAATAATTATTGAAGTGTCAATGAAAAAGGGACCGAGCGAATTCATCTTGCAATCGCCATGTTCAACCCTTTTTGCATTCGCTGAATTTTTTGTTTATGTGGCATTTGAAGTGTGTATTTGTACTTGAAGAAATATTATTAAAGCAACTTGTTAGAACTGACAATATTTTTATTAATTGAAATAAGATTCATTCTCAAGATCAAAGCAACCAATTTAAATTCAAGTAATTCTAATCAGAAAAAAGTGGGAGTACCATATCGTTGATATCTGGCAATGAGTAAAGTAATTGAACACACTGAAACTGAGTAAAGTAGTATTGGTCTGTCATCAGAATGGCAGCCATGTTGAGAGGTTGATTCAACGAAACCAAAAGTGGGGAACAACTGGAGTTGGTTTATCCAAAAAATTTTCACTTTTACATAATTTCCTGAGAATTCGGATTTTTACAAATGTTTACAAAATAATATGATTTTAATTAGTGCTTGTGTTACTTAGCACACAGTTCTAACAAGTTGTTTTGTGTAGTTTCATGGGAAAGAACTGATCTGTAAGAGATTCTACCAAATTTTTAAACGAAAGAAATTTTTGTGAAAAGTCAATCAAAAGAAAAACATTGATAAATTTCCTTGAAAGCTTGTTAAGTGTTGTACAGTTTTGTGGTAAGTCCACGTTTAGCATTCAGATATCTTAAATCTTATTTCGGGTGGTAAAAATTACAATAGCCGGGTTCCATCACGGAAATCAAAATGACGCAGGCACAGGCCCTACCGATACGCTTTCAGGAGCATCTACAGGTGAGTAATTAGATAGAAAAATTCCCAGGTGAACTACTGTAATGAACCTAATTTTTTCCAAATTCTACCAAAGAAACGCCCCTAAAAACGTTCACAGAGTGCTGAAAGCAGCAGTGATAATCATCAGAAATCACTTCCTGTCTAATATGTTCTGAATGTCGTGAAAAACAAAAGGAAAATTCAAAGGTTTTCTATTCTAATTAAATACCGGTCTGACTCATCACGTGCCCTTTTGTCCGCGAAAATTTTCGAATCAGTGGTGAAGAGAAATTTTATAAATTTTCTTGCCCACGTTTCTCCCAAGTCCCAGTGTGAATTGGATGCAGAGCGGAATACAACATCCGCCTACAATTTGGTGATCTGTTGATCCCTCAATTTTATTGTGGTACGCGGCATTTCGTTCAAAAATTACCGTCCATAAGATTTGCTTCCACCGTTAAGTCTGTATGCAGATTGTAACTGTAATCGGACTGGAGCGCCGAGGAAAACCAGTATTAGTGAAGAAACTCACGTCAAGTGTGTGTCATCACTTCCAATGATGTGGCCGCCCCAAAACCTGCTTACTTGCCTCTCTGCTTCGAAATAATTGAATACACTCCATCATTGAGAGAATTCGAAATGTTTATACTTTTTATTAACGTAGTTTTATTTAGAAAAGCTTTAAATTCTAATGGTTGTGGTCCTTTTAAAAAGATTCATATGATACTTTTGTTAATATAGAATATTGATTCCTTTTTTTATTTTAAATTAATCAATTAAAAAACATATTGAACCAACCACTCATAAGAATTTTATTAGTTTTAAAAATATAAACGTCGTTCTTCAGCCACCACAATTTATTTAACTGTAATTCTATTCAATTGTATTTTGTTCTTTAAGAAATTTATGCAAAACATTATAGCATGTAATGAATGAAATGACTTGTACGGCTTTATTCACGTCCAGTGAACATCATGAAAATACTGCCTCACTGCTTCCCTTCTGCGATTCATGCTCCACTTAACAATATACGTTTAAAGTGCCTGGGTGTCCATAATGCCTTTGGATAAAAGAAGCTTTTCCGCAGGTAGAGCGGACTTTACGGCGCTGCTCTTAATTTTTATTATTGAATTAAGAAGGGACAAGAGCACCGCAGCCTCACCCAAATCAGTTGTGTGAAATGATTCAAGTCATAAAGTTGGAAAGTGAAAATATTAAGTTATTGTATTCTTATAGAAGCTTTAATAGCAGAATTCTCCTTAATAAGTAATCTCGATTTCGTTTTTATCTAGAAACAATTTCTAGCTGCAATATTTTATGAACTCATGCTGCAGATTTTACACAAAAGAATTTCACAGTTAACTGCTTTATCGAAGCTTGCTGGGCAGAGTGGCAAAACCGTTGCTGCCTGATAAAACTTTCCGCATTTTCCGTAGCACTTTAATACTTCCTCAGTTCCTCCCCATCAATCTCTGTACAGTTGCTTGATGACGTACTATGGCCTGCGAAAGTGATTATAATCCCGTTTCTTATCCTTTACTTGAAAACATTAAATGTGAATTTTGAGTTTATATCGCTGGTCTAAAAATCTGCTTCTCAAGACTTTATAGATCCCAAGTTCAAAGGTGAAGAGCTCGAAATCGATTATCTACATTCCATATTAAATTCTTCACCTAAACCAAATTACGGTGGAAAATAATTTTCTGATTTATCCCAACTAAAAGCGAAAAATTAAAAGCAGTTCAAATTTACATGAAATGCCTCTTGACACAATGAGAAAATCAATAATAATCTGTAAAACATGGTGACAGATAAAAACGGGGTCAAGGAGCAGTGCAAAGGAAAATTGTGTGTGTTATGTTGACCTAGTCTCAACGTAAGCGCGCAGTGTATTTTGCCATTGAACATCTCCACACCCCAAAGTTCTCTCAATTTTTTTCACATCTGGGATTTGTTTTTGGTAATCACTTTCATGATAAAACAGCTTTTTGAAAGTTCAACGATTGATTTATGTTGGTTTAATAATTGTAATGTTGCAACAATAGCATATAGGATAGGTTTTCCATACATCCTTTGTCGCACGCAGACACATATTCCAGCTTCACGTTTTACTCCTGAAGCTTCATTTTGAATAAACATAAGAGGAGAATTTAAGTAACATGATACAATAGAAATAGAGTTTCCATCAATTCACAAAATTCACAAATGTACTTTCTCAGCTCACAAATGTTGGGATCAACATCAATGCAATGTCCTTCAGTACTCTTACTATGGAGTCGGACAAATTTATTTGTGTCCGGGAGAAAGTCGGGGAAACGGCTCAAGTGGTCATCATCGACATGAATGATTCCAGCAATCCAATTAGAAGGCCAATTAGTGCGGACTCAGCAATTATGAATCCTGCTAGTAAAGTTATAGCTTTAAAAGGTATTTTGATCTAACATTGAAATATTTCTCTCTCATTTACTGAATTCATTTTTAATTTATATTAAGCTCAAAAAACCCTTCAAATTTTCAACATTGAAATGAAATCAAAAATGAAAGCGCACACAATGACCGAGGATGTTGTGTTCTGGAAATGGATATCCCTCAATACTCTTGCCCTTGTGACGGATGTTTCAGTATACCATTGGTCAATGGAAGGAGACTCTACGCCAGTGAAAATGTTCGATAGGCATTCATCGTTAAATGGATGCCAAATCATCAATTACCGCTGCGATCCCAAACAGCAGTGGCTTCTACTCGTCGGTATTTCTGCCCAACAACATAGAGTAGCTGGAGCAATGCAGTTGTACTCCGTTGAACGAAAGGTTTCCCAAGCTATCGAAGGGCATGCTGCATCCTTTGCTACGTTCAAAATGGAGGGCAATAAGGAGACATCAACGCTTTTCTGTTTTGCGGTACGAACTGCACAGGGAGGAAAGTTGCATATTATTGAAGTGGGAACACCACCAGCCGGAAATCAAGCATTCACCAAGAAAGCTGTTGATGTTTTCTTTCCTCCAGAAGCCCAAAGTGATTTTCCAGTTGCGATGCAAGTGTCCGCAAAATACGATGTAATATATTTAATTACAAAATACGGATACATCCATTTGTACGATATCGAGACCGGAACTTGCATTTATATGAATCGCATTTCAGCTGATACTATTTTCGTGACCGCCCCCCACGAGGCTAGTGGCGGAATAATTGGTGTCAACAGAAAAGGACAAGTGTTGTCGGTTACAGTGGAAGAGGAACACATCATCCCGTACATAACAACCGTCCTCCAAAATCCCGATCTAGCTCTGCGCATGGCCGTACGAAACAATCTCTCCGGAGCCGAAGATCTCTTTGTGCGCAAGTTCAACCATTTGTTTCAGAATGGTCAGTACGCAGAAGCGGCCAAAGTGGCTGCTCTTGCGCCGAAGGGGATTCTCCGCACTCCTCAGACAATTCAGAGATTCCAGCAAGTTCAAGCGCCAGTTGGGACAACTACCCCACCGCTGTTGCAATACTTCGGTATCTTGCTGGATCAGGGAAAGCTGAACAAGTACGAATCCTTAGAATTGTGTCGACCAGTCCTGTTGCAAGGGAAAAAGCAGCTTTGCGAAAAATGGCTCAAGGAGGAGAAGTTGGAGTGCAGTGAGGAACTGGGAGATCTTGTTAAGTCCTCCGACTTGACTTTGGCCCTGTCGATTTACTTGAGAGCAAATGTTCCTAATAAAGTGATCCAATGCTTCGCAGAGACTGGTCAATTCCAAAAAATTGTACTCTACGCGAAAAAAGTTAACTACACTCCAGATTACGTATTCCTCTTGCGTTCAGTGATGCGAACCAATCCTGAACAAGGCGCTGGTTTTGCATCGATGCTTGTCGCAGATGAGGAGCCCTTGGCCGACATCAATCAAATCGTGGATATTTTCATGGAACAAAACATGGTGCAGCAATGCACTGCATTTTTGTTGGACGCCCTCAAGAACAATCGCCCAAATGAGGGGCCCCTGCAAACACGTTTACTAGAAATGAACTTGATTTCGGCGCCCCAAGTTGCTGACGCCATTCTTGGCAATGCTATGTTCACCCACTACGATCGAGCGCACATCGCGCAGCTCTGCGAGAAAGCTGGCCTCCTTCAACGTGCTTTGGAACACTACACCGATCTTTATGACATCAAGAGAGCTGTCGTCCACACACATTTGCTAAATGTTGATTGGCTGGTTGGATTCTTTGGAACTCTCTCAGTTGAAGATTCTTTGGAATGCTTAAAGGCTATGCTAACTGCGAATATCCGCCAGAATCTACAGATTTGCGTTCAAATAGCGACCAAATATCACGAGCAACTCACAACGAAGGCTCTGATCGACCTCTTTGAAAGTTTCAAGAGCTACGAGGGGCTATTCTACTTCCTGGGGTCCATTGTTAATTTCAGTCAAGACCCAGAGGTGCATTTTAAGTACATTCAAGCCGCATGCAAAACAACTCAGATCAAGGAAGTGGAGCGGATTTGCCGCGAATCCAATTGCTACAATCCAGAACGTGTGAAGAACTTCCTAAAGGAAGCCAAGTTGACCGATCAGCTTCCACTTATTATCGTTTGCGATAGATTTGATTTTGTCCACGACTTAGTTCTGTATCTGTACCGCAATAATTTGCAGAAATACATTGAAATCTATGTGCAGAAGGTGAATCCGTCTCGCTTACCAGTCGTAGTGGGAGGTTTACTGGACGTTGACTGTTCTGAGGATATAATAAAAAATTTAATTCTTGTCGTTAAGGGCCAATTTTCCACTGATGAATTGGTCGAGGAAGTGGAAAAGCGTAACCGTTTGAAACTCTTACTTCCGTGGCTAGAGTCTCGAGTTCATGAGGGTTGTACGGAGCCTGCCACCCACAATGCATTGGCGAAAATTTACATTGATTCGAACAATAATCCGGAACGTTTCCTCAAGGAAAATCAGTACTACGACAGCCGAGTCGTGGGCCGTTATTGCGAAAAGCGCGATCCGCACTTAGCCTGCGTAGCATACGAGCGTGGTCAATGCGACAGGGAACTAATTGCGGTTTGCAACGAGAATTCCCTGTTCAAGAGCGAGGCCCGCTACCTCGTCCGGCGTCGTGATGCAGAACTGTGGGCGGAAGTGCTATCGGAGGCCAATCCCTACAAACGACAATTGATAGATCAAGTGGTGCAAACTGCTCTCTCAGAGACCCAAGATCCTGATGATATTTCAGTGACTGTGAAGGCATTCATGACTGCCGATCTACCCAACGAATTAATTGAATTGCTGGAAAAAATTGTTCTCGACTCGAGTGTATTCTCTGATCATAGAAATTTGCAAAATTTATTGATCTTGACAGCAATCAAAGCCGATCGCACCAGGGTCATGGATTACATCAATCGTTTGGACAACTACGATGCTCCTGATATCGCAAACATCGCTATTTCGAATCAGTTGTACGAGGAAGCATTCGCTATTTTCAAGAAATTCGATGTGAACACTTCGGCCATTCAGGTACTGATCGAGCAAGTCAACAATCTAGAACGTGCAAACGAATTCGCAGAACGTTGCAACGAACCGGCTGTTTGGTCACAACTGGCAAAGGCTCAGTTGCAGCAGGGCTTGGTAAAGGAAGCCATCGATAGCTACATTAAAGCAGATGATCCCAGTGCGTACATGGATGTTGTTGAGACAGCATCGAAATCAGAATCTTGGGATGATTTAGTGCGGTACCTACAGATGGCGCGCAAGAAGGCTCGTGAGAGTTACATTGAAAGTGAACTGATCTACGCTTACGCTCGAACTGGGCGCTTAGCGGACTTGGAAGAGTTCATCTCTGGACCGAATCACGCAGACATTCAGAAAATCGGTGATCGATGCTTTTCTGATGGCATGTATGATGCTGCAAAATTACTCTACAATAATGTTAGCAATTTCGCTCGATTAGCGATCACTTTAGTACACTTAACAGAATTCCAAGGAGCTGTTGATAGTGCTCGCAAGGCCAATTCAACTCGCACATGGAAGGAGGTCTGTTTTGCATGCGTGGATGCCGAAGAATTCCGCTTGGCACAAATGTGCGGACTGCATATTGTTGTACACGCAGACGAACTGGAGGACTTGATCAACTATTACCAAGATCGGGGACACTTTGAGGAATTAATTTCTTTACTGGAAGCAGCTCTCGGACTTGAACGGGCGCATATGGGAATGTTCACAGAACTTGCAATTCTGTACTCCAAATATAAACCATCCAAAATGCGTGAGCATCTAGAACTGTTTTGGTCACGAGTTAACATTCCAAAAGTCCTCCGTGCTGCTGAGCAAGCACATTTATGGTCAGAGCTGGTGTTCTTATATGATAAATATGAAGAGTACGATAACGCTGTGCTAGCGATGATGGCCCATCCAACGGAAGCATGGCGGGAAGGACATTTCAAAGATATTATCACTAAAGTGGCTAATATTGAGTTATATTACAAGGCAATTCAATTCTATTTGGACTACAAGCCTCTGCTTCTTAACGATATGCTCCTTGTTCTGGCACCGCGAATGGATCACACTCGTGCAGTTAATTTCTTCACAAAGACAAATCATTTGCAGCTCGTGAAACCATATTTGCGGTCTGTGCAGAGTCTCAACAACAAGGCAATCAATGAGGCTCTTAATGGTCTGCTGATTGAAGAGGAGGACTACCAAGGCTTGAGGAACTCAATTGATGGATTCGATAACTTTGATAATATCGCTCTTGCCCAGAAATTGGAGAAACACGAGCTGACTGAATTCAGACGAATCGCTGCTTACTTGTATAAAGGTGATTGCAAATTATTTATTATTTTGTGGAAAATCATTTTGCTTGTATGTATATTCAAGGAAATAACCGTTGGAAGCAGAGCGTTGAACTTTGCAAAAAAGACAGACTATTCAAGGATGCCATGGAATATGCAGCAGAGTCTGGAAAACAAGAAATCGCAGAAGAACTTCTCGGCTGGTTCCTAGAACGAGGTGCATTTGACTGCTTCGCAGCATGTCTATTCCAGGTACTTGCCACAGTCTCTTAACATTCCTTAGGACATTGAATTTCAAACGATTACTTTTGTTGTTCGCAGTGCTACGACCTTCTGAGACCGGACGTTATTTTAGAGTTAGCATGGCGTCACAATATCATGGACTTCGCAATGCCTTATTTGATCCAAGTACGACACTGATGCAAACTCATATTGCTATTCTATTAACACTGTTTTTGTTTAAGGTCACACGAGAATACACAAGTAAAGTTGATAAATTGGAAGCGAACGAAAAACAACGAGAAAAGGAAGGGGAACAAGTTGAACATAAGAATATAATAACAATGGAACCACAACTAATGATAACCGCAGGCCCTGGTATGGGTATTCCACCGCAGTATGCCCAAACATACGCCCCCGGATATGCAGCACCGAATATGCCCTACCAAGGATACGGAATGTAGGCAACTAGATTCGAATAAACGTATTAGCTGTTATCTCCCCGTACGCTAGATCGCATTTAGTTTTAAATGAGATATAAAACGCCTACTCCCCAAAATTTGGTTAGTTTTTTCCTTTTATTTGTCTATTATATTATGTTAATTATTCACTTTTGACATCGTAATTAGTTAATTAAAATTGATGACAAGTTTTTGCGCCGTCGCGAGATTGAATCGAATCACAAGTAGATTAGCAATCTGAAAACATTAACCTAAGAGTCTTTTTCCACATCCAGGATTTATCATAAATGTCGTATGTATTGTCTTTTTATGAATGCACCGAAAACACGCGATATATAGTATGTTTAAATGTTAGCAAATTTAGAAAATTAACATTCCATCATGTTGAAAACAGATGTTCTAAGTCGAGCAACTGAATTGAAACAAGTATTACAAAAATGTGAATTGAAATTAATTAAGGCTGAGCCCCAAAATAAATTAATTGGCGCATGTAAACAAAATGTCCGCAGATATTTATTTATTTACATTGTTGGAAATTACTAACTATGGACGTGCTTGCTTCAATTGCGTTCTGGTACCGGACCTAGTTTCCTGGAGAATCCAATTTTCTGTGTGATCCAGCTGTTTTGAATTGAATTGTCTGCACTAAATACTCGTGCTCGGTTCTTCTCATATATTTCCCAACACAGCAAATCTTTCATTTTTATAATAAATTTATGCTTAGTCTTGGAATTTCAAATAGTAAAATATATTTTTCTTCGGCTGAATTGTGTTTAATTGTTTCGCTTTTGCGTTTTCTTAGAACTAATGTCGGAAAATTTTAAAAACAAATTTGTCTTTGTTTATTATTGAGTGTGGACATTGCAAAAACTTGTTATTATATATGTACGTATATATATATATATATAATGTTCGTATTTATATAAACCTAAGCATTCTAATATTCTTCCCATTTTTTTACAGTTATAAGTGAAAAAGTTTAAAAATAAGGAGAAGTACACAGGTCATATAAGATAAAACCATATATACTAGTTTATATAAGAGAATTCTTTAAAAACAAAACAAAACAAAAAACAATATCAACCAATCGCTTCGGTAGAACATTCTGCTAAAAGTTTCATCACGATTAAAGCCAGAGCAACGTGGATTCAGATCTCCAAGATTATATTGCAATAGTTCTCGTTCATATGTGACATTAACGATCATAGATATAATTATAATTCAAAAGATAAATATATATAAAAGATATATTTTAAAAAAAATAAATGCAAATTATTTAAATCTTACATAAAAATTGCCGAAATTATTATCGCAGTTTATGAAGAATTACTAAGCTTAAGAGAACTTAAAAATTAATGAGTAATCAATGTGTAAAAAGTTTGAAAATGATTTAGTTTATTAATTTACATTGCGCGTATCAATTGTCTAAAATATTGCGCAAAAAAAAACGGGAAATTTTAATAGTATTTTATTAAGAAATACAAGTAAATAATATATTCAAATCTTTGCGAATTACGAGAATTAAAATTTATAGTTTACCAACAGAAATTTATTAAATTTAAACGGAGAAAATAATATAACTTTAATATTGTATTTAATTTGTTTTTTTTTTTTTCTTAATTAAAAAAAACAGGTAAAAATAAAAGTTTTATATGTTGTTTCAAATTATTAATGCCTTTATTTGATAATTGGTTTATATTTCATTTCGGTGCTTATAAACACTGATGTATTTTGATGCTCCGCTATCTTGTTAATGTAGAATCCTCAAATATTCTTTGGTTCTAATAAAAAGACTAATTGGTGATGTTATATGTATGTATTTATTGCATTTTAAATCTACACCTTAATTTCAATACAAAACAGTGAAAAACGACAAATTTCCTTTGGTGAATTCAATATTTCTGAACGTAAACTAATAAAAACGAAAACATTTGTGTTTATCACAATATTTAAGATATTCAATTTGATCAAATACTTATTGCCTAACTAACAACAAAATATTCCTGTTTCTACTTCCGGTAATTTATTTGCTTCCAGTTTTTGTTAAACGACTGAAAGTGGGAATAAATTATTAACTGATTAATGCATCCAACAGATATTCTGTCGGTTCTTCTCAATTTGCCATCATTCATGTGAAAACTGCTTTGCAGCTTGTGATGAGCGACGATAGCATGAAGATCTCCTGGTACAGGTCAGTTAGGTGTTGGGGGGTCGCAATCAATGTTGGAGCGAACACTGTTGCCAAATTATGCTCATTCATTTTGTTCACAGCGTAATGCGACGCGACTCTAAAATACAATAATTGCAATGTGATCTGAAATGGAATAGCTTCTGCAATATACTTTTGTAGATGTTCCATCATAAATTTCAGACAATTGTAATGTGCGCCAGGAAGTCTTCGTACAGCTTCACGCAAGTTATTTAGCTGTTCATTGGGTGGACGCCCTGAAACATTTAATTGCATTATAAAATGTAACGATACTTCATACTTGTACGACTTACTCATTGCAGACATGAAGTGAGGATAAGCTTGGAACGTTATTAAAGGCACTGGAAGTAAACGTAGGTAAAGTTTTAGCGTTCCGGCAATCACATTTATGTTGCCATAAGCTGTTTCCGACATATCAGTTTTTTCTCCGTCCCGATCCAAAGCTAATTTAAGTGCTTCTATTTCATCAGCAAATCCTGAAACTCGATATATGCCTTCCTGTAGCATTCCTCGACACTCCACTTCCTCCACACAGCGTCTTATTACAAAAGGAATAGTGCACTGATGGGCAGTTACCAAAGTGGTTAAGTCAGTGCCAAATACTCCTCGAATGCGCTTCAAATCTGGAACACACTTTGCTGGAACTAGTTCAGAGCACTTGGTGTGAGCAGTGAACCCGCAATCCTCACACTTCACCCCTTGTGATGTGAAACCCCAAAGGAAATTCGCACAAAATTCACACCAATTCAATCCCTTAAATGTATGCATTTTAAATGTGTGAGTTTTTTCGTAGACTACAGGCAAGACATCATTTTCCTCCGGATTAGGGAACATCACAATTGCATCTGGAACATTTTCAGATTTAATTGATTTGCGAAGATCATTAGACAATGCTCGTAATTTTCTTCTGTTTAAAGTCATGTACGGACTTTGTTGATAAGAATTTGCGGTTTGTGTCCTTATTGCCTGCAAGATTGGCGCTGCCTTCAAGTTAATATAGAAGTTTACAAGACCGTCAGCTACAAGATCATGAACACTTTCGAAACGCTTGGAATTCTCTTTAAGAAAGAAAGCATCATCTGTCCGGTAGATTTTATAATGTCTTGCTCTATTAGAAAATTTTACGGTTAATGTGTAAAAATTAGTGGCACCCGGACTTCTTCTAATTAAGTAAGATCCGTCCTGGGTGCACCTAAGCATTGCATCTGCATCTAGATGACCTAGTTCACCGTGGTACTCACAGCCGAAGTATTCTGGGCAATCAGGAAGAGCATTTTTACGTAGAACTGGAGTTGGTGTTGGGGCTTCTAGTTGAAGTTTGTAAACTGTAATTCGCTTGATTAAGATTTTCGAAAACAGAATAAATAAAAGTGCTCACGTTCCGGTTTCCAGACTTTACATACTGGCGAATTGGGGTCTGCAACTTTTCCGACAGACATTTTTGCTAATCGTTACTCTGACTATTTTTTTTAGAATATCATTTTTCCAAAATTATAAATTGAATTAATGGAGTGATTACACTCAGAATAAACAATAAACTACTGAGTACTGATACCACCACTGTCAACATTAAATTGTTTGGTTGGCACTGACAGTCACCAGCTTGAAGGAGGGGAATGCAATTCCAGAGGGGTTGGGAGGGTTGAACAGAGTCATTGTACTTCTCTGAAACGTTTATGAATTATTATTAATGCAATTTTTTTTGCTTTTTAGCTATGCAGAATTGATTAAAAATAACTCCAAACTAACCCTTCATAAAAAACACTAATTGGGGCATAGTAGTCATGTTGTAATGTTGTCCCTTGGCAACACTTTGCTTTTTTTATTTATTGAAATAACATCGCTACAAAATGCCGCGAGATAAACCTACTAATAAACTAGACGTTATAGGAAATTTAGACTTGAAGCCAGAAGATGCTCTTGGAGACTATATTGAATCAAAATTACAGGAAAAATATTTCATGTAAGTGCAATCCGGAAGTCTAATATTTTGTCTTTTCAAAATACAAAATTTCTTAGAAAGCCTCCAGATTGGGATTCACCTGGTGATTCTCTTGAATTGTTGGCGATCCAAAATGAACGTGAATATGTTGAAACGCAGAAGATTCAAGCGGAAATCTTTGATATGTCGAAAAAGGAAAAAGCCCTAAATTCCAGAAGAATCAAGGAAATGTACAACATTGAAGGCAATTTACGAGAACGAATTGTTGAAGTTAGCAATTTCATTCGTGACTGTGAAGAGAAGAAACAATTTGCAATAAAGAAAATCAAAGAGGAGGAGAAAATCCAGAACCAACTGATGTCTGATATTCGCCAATACAGTGAGGATTTTAAGGAATTGAGCAATTTTCTCGAGGTACTGAACGAAGCTGTAAAGGAAATGGAACCATATGAAACGGTTATTAAGGAAGTCGTGGAGAAATCCGACATTATCAAGTCCGTTAAGGATTGCATGGATAGATGCGATGCTTTAAGTACTAACAAAATTCCGTTCAGACTACAATATAATAATAATATGAAATCTGTAATTTTTTCTAGTGCTGACCCAAGTTGAAATAACCGAATTAGAACAGGAAAAGCTAAAATCAATTGAAGAAATACGATCCAAGCTAGTTACCGCGACAAATGAGGCTGCTTTGACCATTTTGGGACTGAATAACGAGTTGGCACATTTGGAGCGAGCATACAATGATGCTCGAGACGAGTGTTTCAAATGGGAAAAGGTTGTGTCTCAAACAAAAGATTATATTTTAAAGACCGAACTCAATAAAGAACGTGTTTTGGATGCTATACAACAATCGTTCAAACTTCTGTGCAGGAGACGCGGTTTGTTCAAATCAAATGACTAACAACAGTATTTAATTAATGCGTTATTTTTAGGTTTGCATCTTCCAAAAGCACGAAATGATATTGAAGGTCAAGTAGATTTTATTAAAGAAGAGATTGAAATTTTGCAGCACGTTATTAAAGCATGCCAAAATGCATCCGAAAAAGAATAGTGAAGAGTTCTTGCAGCGTGTCCAAGCCGAACAGTGTTAAACCACATTTTTAGTAGTCTACTATATGAAATTGAAATTACACTAAATTGAAGAAACATAATAATGAAATATTCGTAAATCAAAGAAAATAATTTTTCGACCTACATATTGTTTTATTTTATGAAAGTGGCATTGAAATGATAAATGCATTCGGTGTATCAAACACATTATTTAATTAATCACTTAATGCACAGATAATTACTCTTCGAGCTGAAGCAATTGAAAATACTAACAAATAATAACTGATACTTTCACATGTTACATGATTCATGGATACAAAACACTTTACAAAAAGTATGGTGTGGTATTTTGTGGTGGAATTATTCGCTCCGAATCAGGCACCGCATGGAATATGCTAACACTACGCTCTTTTGATGTTTTAAAGCTTAATATTGAAGCAATATTTCCACATCGATAACAATAGTTCGGAGCCGACCATACAGTCACCAATTTGTCGTTGAACATGTATTTGATCCCTTCATTAACGAGCTGATGGGCGCGGCAAATCAGTTCCAAGTTATTTATTGCCATAAAATCCTCTGTAACCAATACTCCAAAAAGCCACCCGGCGCCTCGAGGACTTTCAGCCCTGGAAAATATTGCATTTAATATTTTTCTAACTTGCAGGGTAACTTATGTACCATAAATCTAGGTCTTCGGGGTCCGACCACACCAAATCACAAAAGGCACCTTTGTAGGGAATTTCACCGTTCCTGTCAATTGTCCTAATTTGATCCAAAGTTTTTATCTCTGGGCTTAAGCCGCCGTGAACACATAAAATGTCTTCGTCAATGAGCTAAAATATAACAAAAATTAGATAACAATGTGAACCCTCAGGGTGGATGTATGATTGACTTACAGCAGCAATAATGAGAAGGTCAAACACCCTGCAACAGTATTTCCATGCATTTGCATTCCCATATTTATTCAGGCATTCATCATAAAACCCATAGACTTTCGTAATTTGCCTCGATTCATGATTTCCCCGCAGTAAGGTTATTCGATCAGGATATCGGGCCTAAAAGAATAGCGTTTTAGTAAGTAACATTTAATACGTAACACGTGATTGATTTAGTGGTACCTTCAGCGTTAGCAATCGAGTTAATGTCTCCAAGCTGTAGTAGCCTCGATCTACGAAATCGCCCATAAATATATAATTTGTATCTGGAATTTGACCGCCGCATCGGAAGAGCTCCTCCAAGTCATAAAACTGGAACAGACCAAAATTACAGAAAAAAACAAAAGACCGTAAATTTAACATTGACAATGGATTCAGGTTTTTTTCTTACTTGGCCGTGAATATCGCCGCATACAGTGACCGGAGTGCTAACTGGTTGGATATTTGACTCCTCTAATAGAATATCGCAAACAATATCACAGAGTTTCTTTAAATCGTTTTCAGGCAGGTATTTACATTCACGCACTATTTCAATCCACTTGTCTAGTTCAGCCATTTTGAGAGCTTACTAATTTACTACTTCTGACAACCTGAATCAAGTCGTTAGCGATCAACTAAAGCAGAACACTTGGACGAAAATACTATAAGATATATTAGCAAAAGAAAATTAATAGTTTATCAAGTTCTGACATTTCGTTTTTGATAATGGGAAGTGAAAAGTTAAGTTGGCTGCTTTTCAAAGCGACCTAAACGGTGGCTTGTTCGATGAAACATGAAAGTTGTCCAGTACTCCAAAACAGACCTAAATTTAGAACTGTGTTCAGCTGGTGTGTTAAGTTTATTTGGTTTTCTCATCGAACGGAACTTTACGTTTGCCAGTTCTAAAAGTTGAATTTTTAATTTCGATAAAGGACGTGCAACAACATCTCAACAACCGTTACATTTCGCTAAAATCAGATCTTTAAAAAAAAATCAATTTGAATTCAAATATTACACCATAATTTCGATCGGAATATTTTGAAAATCTAGCAGAAGAAATTACACACAACAACTGAAACAGAATGGGATACTACAGTAGAGAATTCTTATCCTTCGATTTTTTTTTCTAAAATGATACAAATTATGAACAAGTTTTTCTTTTTCTTCGTACAATTTAAATTAATGGTAATACCCAATGGAACTGGTGCATAGTATATTGTGAGTATACAAATTTTTATGGGTATCCTGAAAGAAGCTTTTGGTTTAAAAAAAATTGATGGGATCTGTATTGTTTTAGTTTAATCGAAAAGGAAGCTATTCCCGCCTTTTGATCTGTCAAGAGATAACCTCTAAGTCCAAGACGAACACAACAGACAGAACAACACAGAGAGCAACATGAAAGATGAAACTTCAGCTGATTTCGTTTAAAGTGTAAAATGAGAGTTTTCGTATTTATTTGAAACAAACAGAGCTATATTTTCTACATAGTAGAGTTTCAATGTGTTCACCAAGTCCCACTGCAGCACAACGGGTTAATAATGTTTATTAAGGATATCAAAACTGATTTCTATAATATCGTTTTCGGTGAACGCATTTTAATCATTGTTAATTACGACATTGATGCGATATGCGCCAGTAAAATAATCCAATCGCTATTTAAATATGATCATACAGTATATTCTGTAGTTCCCATTATGGGAATGGCGAGTTTACAGAGAACATACAACGAAAACAAAGAAGATGTAAAATATGTCGTCCTTATTAATTGTGGGGGAACCGTCGATATTATAGAATTCCTCCAACCGGAAGAAGATGTAACGTTTTTCATTTTTGACTCTCATAGACCGTTTGATGTTTGTAACATCTACAGTGATAAACAGGTGATGTTGTATTGAAATGATTCAAACTGCAGTGTATAATGAAATTTATTCTGTTTAGGTATGTCTAATAGCAGAATCAGAAGCAGAGGAGTCTATACCCACGTTCGAAGCAATTTTCCGAGAATCTGACGATGAAGAAAGTGAAGAAGACAATGACGAGGACAATGGGACGGTAGCAGAACGGTATGAACGAAGATTGTCGAAGCAACGCGAGCGAAAGAATTGGGAAAAGGAACGGGATCGAATCATGTTCGAGTACACTCAATATAATTTTTACGGACGTAGCACAGCGTTGACCTTATTTGAACTGACTTGGAAATTATCCAAAGATTCCATTGATCTTCTTTGGTGGGCAATTGTTGGCATAACTGAGCAATTAATTTTAGGAAAAATCGAAAGATCAACATACACTTTGGAAATAGATAACATTCAAGGACATGTGTCCCGTTTAACACATAAAGCTACAGAACAGAATAATCAAAGTGCTCCAAAAATTCATTTTGAAAACGACTTACATTTGGTACTCTACAGACATTGGAGTGTTTACGAGTCATTGAGGTCAGTTGAACAGTTACAAAAGACTTCCCAATTATAACGTTTGTGTCTATTTAACTTAGGTATTCCATGTATTGCGCCTGTAAATTAAAGCTGTGGACAACTCGTGGGGAGAAGAAATTACAAGAGCTCCTAGTCGAGATGGGTCTTCCACTAGTCCAAGCAAAACAAATTTACACTTCGATGGACCTGGTTCTCCGTCAGGAGTTTTTTCAAACAATTAAAAAACTGTCTGAAAAGTATGGAATTCCAGACATTATTTACGGTTCATTCACGTTGCAATATGGCTATAGAAATCGCTTTAGTGCAGCTGATTATGTATACGCGTTGTTAGCCATACTGGAGTCCATAAAAGATGATAAAACTCCAGAAGACTGCTTTTTGGAGGCAGCAGATGTTTTGAATCGTGACAACAGGGCAACGCTTGTGCAAGGTATCGAATTAGCGAAGAAACTATTATCGACTGTATTTAGGCAAGTACAAAGCAGTTTAGAAATGAATCATGTATACACGGCTGGACCATTTCTGTATTTTATTTTAAACGAAGAAAATCCATATTTTTCTTGTCCGTACGGATTGACATTGTTAGCGAGATTTATTTTAAATGGTCATGTATCGGTTTCACGGAGTCGACGTGCTCCGGATCTTCCACTAATAGCCAGTTGTCCTGTAGATGCTGATCGCGGATTGTGTTTACTTGTGGGAATTCCACCAGTTCGGGAAGATTCCCCAAAGAATTTTTTTGGCAAAGCATTTGAAGAAGCAGCTGCTAAGAGTAAATCAATAATTAGACAAGATTTCTTTGAGTCTTCACTGATTCAAATACGACAATCCGACCTCAGTAGGTTTTTAGATGCTTTGACTGTTCTTTTGAGTTAGTAACGTTATTGTAGTAATTAATAATATTTATGTATCTTTTTGCGATTGTTCATAAGACTAATTTTATATAGAATAAATATGACAAAGGTTCACATCATGCTACTGTGTAGTTTTCAATTCCAAATCAACTGGATATACGAGCACATCCCAAACATTCCTGCTTGTGATAGAAAACTGCGTATTGTCCGGGTGTGATTGCACGAAGTGGTTGATCCAACTCTACTATAAGACCTTCTGAATTTGTTTTCACAGCGCATGATACTAATGGCTTAGTATGTTGGAAGCGAAACTTGCATCGGAAGTTTTTATCGGGGTCAATTGAAAAATTTGCTATCCACGAAGGCGGGTGTGTTTTAAAATTGTTTTTAAAAAGTGCGGGATGATCTGTTCCAGCAGCAACAAGAATTGTATTATTTTGTAGATCTTTTCTAGCTACAAAATAAGGCTTTATACATCCAGAAATTTTACAACGTTGACCCAATGTCCAGTTATGTATTCCATTATGAATTCCCACTTTTTCGTTAGTGTCGATATCTACGAAATCTCCAGGTTTTGCATCAATGTACTGAAATGAAATGATTTCGTTTATTTTACTCATTACTTAGAAAATTTAAATATACTTAATACCTGTGAAATAAAGTTTTGAAAATTTCTTTCTCCTATAAAGCAGATTCCAGTGCTTTCTTTTTTGGATGCAATGCGATGAAGTCCCAGATCTTTTGCAATTTCTTTCACCTTACTTTTTAGTAAGTCTCCAATTGGAAACATTGTACGTTTCAATGCATGCTGATTAATACCCGAAAGAAAGAAGGTTTGATCTTTAATTTCGTCAGCTGCCGTTAAGAGTTTTACATCTAAATCATAAACGAAAATACATTAATTCTAAATTTATTGACTAACAATATTAACCTTGTTTAGGATCATAATGTTCCAAAAACTTTCCAAAAGAAGTTCGAGCGTAATGACCTGTGGCAATCGCATCAGCACCTAGAGTTTGTGTGGCATATTTAAAAAACTGATCAAATTTAATATGTTTGTTGCATAATATGTCTGGATTTGGTGTGAGCCCGTTTTGATAATCGTCTAAAAATTTCCTAAAAAATATAAATGTAAATAATTTCCAAAAAATTAGAACAAATTCTTACTCAAAAACTTTGTTCCAATAATTTTTAACGAAATTGATTTCGACTAGAGGAATATTCAATTTATTGCAAACATATTGGGCATCTTTCAAATCTTTTTCTCCTGTACATTTTCCTGTTTCATCCAATTCATCCCAATTTTTCATAAATGCTCCGTAAACATCAAAACCTTATGAAATGAGAATGATTGTTTTATCAGAATGTCTCTAAATCAAACTGTACCTTTATTTACAAGAAAATATGCACTTACTGCACTGTCGACACCTCCCGAAATTCCAACTACTACTCTTTTAAAAATCATTACGTATTTATTACAATGTTATTAATCTTCTAACGGTTGAAAATTATAATGTACGTATTTTTCCCCAGGATATTTAATCCTGTTTAACATAACCTCAATTACTCCTATGTTTATGTTGGCATAACCAAAATCTGAAAACAAATTGTTTTATAAAAAATATAACGAATTGTAAATATGTTATATTAAACACAATTGTACTCCTATTAGATTGTCCGGTCCGATTTATTCATTTCATTCGGTGTTGTATTTCTATAATCATCTTCAGAGACTTGACGTGTGCAGGTGTGTTTGTTGTTGTTGTATCATTACAAGACGTCAAAAAGTTTATTTTGTATTTTCAAACGCCTGAAGACAATTATTCAAAAAATGCCTCTATTTGAGACGGTAATGCAAGAAAAACCACCAGTAGTTCTAGAAATAGGAGCTGCTTATACAAAGTAAGTATCGCATATGAATTGTATCTCCTTATAGTATGTTTAAAAGATGATCTCACTTTCCAGATTGGGCTTTGCCGCTGAGGCTTTTCCACGATTTATTATTCCGAGCGAAGTCTGTCTTTCGATAAGTGGAAAAATGAAGAAACTCCTTGATTATAATACCGATACACAACTTTACGACCAACTGGTTGATTTCTTCCAGATGGTTTTTTTCAAGTGAGAAACCCTTGCTTTATATGCAACCCCAATCAGTTTCCTTTGGTTTAATAATTTAACTTTTACGAGAAAGCACCACCTCCTCCCTTCAAATATCATTGAAATGCTGGATTTACGAATTGCATGATCGTTTTAGGTACATCTTAGTCAGCCCAAAAGACAGGAAAATTGTGATAGTTGAATCGGTTTTCTGTCCCACCGAGTTACGAGATACAATAGCGAAAGTACTGTTCCGGCACTTTGAAGTATCCTCCACCCTCTTCGTGCCCACTCATCTGGTGGTTTTAACAACACTCGGTGTAGATTCAGCATTGGTTGTTGATCTTGGCTATCAGGAAGTGACTGCCATTCCTGTTTATAATGGAATACAAATTTTACACGCCTTCCATGGCCAGCAGTACGGAGCAGGAGTGGTTCATGAAGAGATTAAGAAACAATTAATTGAATCTGGAGTGAAGGAAGAATACTTAAATGAATCGATTCTGGAAGATATTAAAGGTAGCAATGATGGAATTCACAATCATCGTTTTAAATATATTTATTTATATCTTTCCAGTAAGAACCTGTTTTGTAACTACTTCGGACCGAGCTAGTAAATATCATGCTGGAACATTGAAGGACTTTTGTCCAGACGTAGATTATCCAATAGGTGGAAGGGAAATAATTAAAATTCCCGGAAAACTACGAGAAACAGTTTTTGAAGTAATGTTCCAAGAGGAAAACGATCATTTATCACTGCCGCACATAATATTGCAAGCAATTTCAAAATGTCCATTAGATATGAGAAGAATATTGGCTGAAAATTTATTTTTAATTGGTGGAGGAGCAATGATAATGGGTTTAACTGGACGACTGAAAGCTGAATTACAAAAACTCTTAGAATCAGAATTATATTGTGATAAATTGTTTTTAAAAACATTTAAATTTCACAAGGCACCGGCGAAAGCCAATTTCACTGGTTGGCTCGGAGGATCTATATACGGTGGAACTGATTTAGTGCTCACCAGATCATTAACAAAGGAGGTGTACAGCAGATGCCCGAGAGTGCCTGATTGGGCTAATTTAGATGACAATAGAGGTCCTGGTATTTAAAGCAGTTGCAGTTCTTTATGCAGTTTCTCTTTACATAATTTTAGTTTTTATTTATATTTTATATGGTGGAATACTAAAACATCGCTTACATTCTTGCAAAGATATATTTTACGATAATTTTCATGGAATACTACAAAATAACTCAGTTATTAAAAAAAAAAACTTATTATAAAAATTGCTTACATGATCGCCGAAATATAAAATAAAACCGTTATGTTTAAATTATTCGATTAAGCATTAAATATTCATTTACCATGATGAATTCTATAATGCTCGTTTAATCCAGACTTTGCACTGAAATATACTTTGCAAGCCGTGCACACCCTCCACCGGAGTAAACTGAAACCAAAGTGTTAGCAATTGTGTTTTATCATTCTAAACGCCTTACTCTATATCTTCATTTGTTAACCGATGTACTACTTTCAAATGCCGTTTAACTTCCAAACGGTTCGAGTGCGAATATTTACATTTGTGGCAGCAATGTTTCTCTTCTGTAACCAGAACAGAATGTTTCCTCATATGATTAAAAAGACTTTTCTCATTTTCAAATGGTTGTGTACAAATGCACTGATATTCGTATGATCTAAAATTTAAATAAATATTATTTCGCTATAGTAGCATAGCATTTGTAACATACGAATTCAAAGGGAAACACTTATCCTTATGTTTCCTGAACATATGTCGTCGGAGGGATGGACGACAGACAAAAATGCTATCGCAATCTAAGCACTTGCATGGCACATTGCCTTTGGAATACATGCCCAATGCAGGTGTCCTGAAAATAAGTATTTTATTTTAACATCTCTAAAGTACTTATAAAAAAAATTATACTTTGGTGGTGGCACTTGTTTAGCAGGTTGTTTTTTCAACGGGTTGGACTCTCGGAAATGTTCGTGAAGCCTTAAAAGTTTGATATTTGTGAAGGTTTTTAAGCATCGAACGCATGTAAAATATCTAAAATAGAAAATGGAGCAGTGTTTGGTTCATGTAGGAACGTAATGCTTTAACATATTTATGTCTTTCGTTGGTATTTACTTTTTGGACGTTCCAGTCGCTGGC
Source organism: Leptogaster cylindrica (assembly GCA_963082835.1). NCBI lineage: Eukaryota > Metazoa > Arthropoda > Insecta > Diptera > Asilidae > Leptogaster > Leptogaster cylindrica. The sequence goes on along the minus strand of OY720109.1, from coordinate 22,865,420 downwards.
GTCAAATTTACTCTATGAACAGTTCGGATGTGTCTTAATTTACCCGTTTTATCAAAAAATACCTTCATGCACAGGTCACATGTTCTTATTTGCAAGTCCTCGATAGGTGTACTAGAAAACACCACATAAAGCAATCATTTTAAATTTAATATACAGGAATATTTTGTCCATACCTCGGCGAACTTTTACGATTGTCTTTACTGCCTCTTTGAAGTAAGTCGAATCTACAATCGAAAATCCAGAATCATATAAATCTCATCCCATTTAAAATCAACAAACCTATCCTCTGTATGTTCAGCTTTCGTCTCAATTGCTTCTTCAGTGTAACCATCATCTTTCTCAGTTTTAATATGTACTCCTGCAGTGCTGATTTGATTCTCCTGCTTCTGTCTAGTTCTTCTAGTCTGTCTCTCTTTACCTTGCAAAACCTTTTCATTATCCAATTTTTGTGACTTATTCATATTGTCCATTTGCAATGAATTTTCAATAAGTTTCCTTTTCGCTCTTGTCATCATCCTCGATGGTAGAATATTTCCGGAATCATTCTCTTGCTTTATTTCCCTGAACTCCACACAATTATTGGTATTTTCCGTCACTTGATCGTTTAAAACTTCGCGTTTTAACGTAATTTCTTCAAATTTCGACCAATTAGACTTTGTTTCCCTTTCTTGTGGTTCACTTTTATTGGCGTTGCTATAAAACGAATTTAAATGTAGACGTTTTTTGTTTATTAGACAAATAATTTAATACCTTGGAGTTCCGTCGTTAAGTTGATGAACTTTGTTTTTATGAATATTCAGTTTGTACTCGTTTAATGTAAATAAGCCACATATTTCACATTGCGTAATGTTCTTGGACTCCATTGCATCCTTTGGGCAATCCTCTTTTTCACGCTTAATATTTGTACAGCTGTAAATTTAAAAATCAATGTTAACAAATACAACACACCGAACTACAACTATGCATTTGGAACAAAGTCATTACACATAGTCTGTATTATTAGAGTTCGATGCGTTCGTTTCGCTCAATTTTGTTGAACCAGCTTTGTTAATTGGAAACGCAGTGCCTGATTTTTGCTTCTCAAGCCTTCTCAAGACGACCTTCTTAACAGCATTAGAAGAACTTCCAGCTTCATTCGTCTTAATTACTGTAAGATGGCCCAATGTTGTTTCTTTTAGAGCAGCATTTGCGATTACCCCTTTCTGGTAATCAGTGCATAAATTATTTACATTTTCATTTACAATTATTCGATTTTTAAATGTCGAATTTCCTGCTATCGGCAAACTAAAAATAAAACTATCATTTGCTTAATACCTTTGCGACAATTTTTAAATGGTCATACGGTTTAGAGACATCTGGACCAGATGTTGTGCTGCTTTCACGATGTGATGAAGTCAACAAATTCGTATTCGAAACTTTTTTGGGGAACTCAATATTTTCAAATTTACAGGGTAAAGGATCATTATTTGGTTGAGTTATCGTAGAGTTTGAACGCTTTACTTCCACAAAATTAATCTTCGGATAATTAGTTTTTGTTGAATCTTTACAAACCGAAGGACCGCTTTTCTGACCAATAGAACACTTCGCTTCTAATGTCTGAAGTATAGCATGTAATTCTTTCAAATTCTTTATGGAATTTTTGGAATCGTTTCCTGCATTATCATTCGGCAACATTGATATCCTTTAAAACAGACTTTCTAACTAACTAAAACAAATTTTAGAAAACATTTGATTACCGGCCTGAAACAGATTTAATATGATCTTTTATATGACTGTTCAACTCATCGAAATAGCGGAATTTCATGTTGCATAAACTGCAGTCATGTGACTTTTCCGTTTGAATGTTTACATTCACATTAACAGTAGTGCTTTAAAAAAATGTCCATTAAAATAATGTAATACCGTTGATTCCTTATTACCTTGGCTCGCCACCGTACACCATCTGTATTGTATGCGGCTTGTTGTCATCAGCAGCATTTGGTTTTTCTAATTTGTTTCGATGTAAACCTCGATTCCTAGAGCAAAAAATTAATGAAAACTTTTGTAGAACTATTCCACAAGTTTACCGAATTAAATTCTGCGAAATTACTGGTTTAGGAATACATTTGTGAGTTGTAATTCCTTGTCCTCCGGTAAAATAGGTTTCACATTCTGAACAGAATTTTCTAAACATTTTTGACTGTTGTTTTTCTTTTTCTTTCTCTTTGTCCTTATCAATGCTGGAAGTAAATCTTGTTAGAATTTGTGATAAATGTTTAATTTGTATCTTACTCTGGCGGGTGATGTTTGTCTTTATGATTATTTAAGCGCTCTTGCGATCCAAAAACCAGTTTGCACAACGGACACAAATAAGCAACTTTTCGTTGTCTTTCACATATTTCATTTTTATTTCTAAAAAACCGATATTATTTCTATTTCGACAAACATTTCGAGAAACTTGAAGAATTACGGTAAGGAATCGTCAGTCGTTAATTTGGTGATAGTTTTTGAAACTCGTTCTGCAGATCCAATTTCCTTATGCAATTGAAAATTGTCGCCTTCTAAACTGGATGTTCCACCATCCGTGATGGGCAGTAGTTCCTGGTCCAGACTATCGTAGTTCACTTCTACCATTCCGTTAACAGTCATATAGTCATCAGGAGGTGGCGGTGGTGTTGACGAGTCGCGTGCATTATTAGTACGCAATTCCTTATCCAGTAAATGTGTTTTCAGTTCTCTTAGGTAAGATTCATTTTCGATGCACGTCTTTTGAAATTTGTAGAATTCAAGCGTGAATATTGAGCATTTAAAGCAAACGTATTCTGGTAAGCCATCGTTTGGCATGAAATTTAACGGAGTAATGCAGGTAAGCATTTGAGAAAGTGGCACAGAATTATTTCGTGCCACAAAAATATGTATCATATTTTTACCATTTTGCTTTAAACATACTCGACATGTTCCAGCAAATTGTTCCGAGTTGTAAGCCACAGGATGGTTCGATGACATACTAAAATTATTTTAATCAGAGTAATTTTTAATTAAACTCATTGTTATTAATAAGTAACTAAATTAAGGCCACGATTGCTTATACCCAACATAAGACACACATAGGTAGGCAACAAAACAACGGCCTGACCTTTGGAGAAGTATACTTGACCAGTTGCCTTAAATACGCACACAGTGATTCTTGTGGCCCCTAATCAAATATTATGGCTTTTCTCAAAGAGAAAGTCTTGAAAATTTGTCCCTTTAGTTTTGATACATTTGCTTACTGTGTAGATAAACTACGATAAGAACTGAACTTTTGTTATCGGCAACTATTTTTCCTTCCCGTTTTATTTTTCACTGAACAAATTATATCAATAGAGTTTTTTCTTCATCTTTTGAAATATAATACTTCCTCCTTTTATAAGCTTAATAGAAAACTTACACTATTCCTGATTTGGAAAAAGTTCTTTTACAACGAAAACTCAATTAAAAATAATGAGGCTTGTAAACTTCAAAATGCCTGACATCGGTTTCCACCCACACGTAGAAATGCAGAAAATTGTTGCAGACGTACTGTAAATTGTAATGTAACGGAATGGTCTACTTCGTAAGTACTGCCAGATCTTTGTTTGAAAATTTTTCCCGTTAGTTTTGATTTGATACAATTGCATGTTTTAAAGATACTAAGTATACTACTGCTAGATTCAAAGCTACAAAGGTAGCAAAGCTGGGTCGAGTCTAGTTCAACCCAGTTTGGAGTCGACTTGCATTTACATTGAGTTAAAATGCATGTAACCGCGGGTTGAGCAGTCGAGTTGGCAGTTCGATAATTTTTTCATATTTTCTAAGTAATTGACTAAAACATAAGATTGTATTCAAAATCAAATTCCTTAAAATTTCGTTTGGACTCGATTTCGACTCGATCCTTCAACCCAGAGTGCTCAAAAACGCGGGTTCGAGTTGAAAACCTGTTTACGACTCGATCTTTCGACTCTGCATGTAAACGTAGTAGTAATAACTGGTCTAATTTTGAAGTGCTGTCAGCTCAAGAACTTCATCTACTGTCAGCAGGAAAGTTTTTCATGGCAATGCTTTCTGATGTGAGTAATTTTTGTACGAAAATTCTCTAGACATTTTTCTGTAGTAGGTGATTCAATTCAGGTAGTTTTTGACATCGGTTTTCTCGTGGTTTGGAAATTTTGTGAAGTTGTGCGGATTCACTTCATATTATTAAATAAAATTTCTGAAAATGGCATCTATCAGCTTATTGAACCCTAAAGCTGAGTTAGCAAGAGCAGCACAAGCCCTTGCTATTAATATTTCAGCCGGCAAAGGATTACAAGATGTAATGAAAACTAACTTGGGCCCAAAGGGTACCGTGAAAATGTACGTATGGTATTTATTTAACAATTCATATGATACTTTCTGTAATATTATTGTAATATAAACCCCAGTAAAAAGACAGTGATCTTGGTTGGAAATAGATTGAGCATGTTTCTTTAACAGATGGTATTCGTTTTCTGAGTTTGAGGTTATGTCGTCTATGTCTTGAACAAGGCGGTGCGTTGTACACTTGTACTTACATTTCTGGGAACGGAAATTTTGGGTGATCAAACATGCACAAATGCGCTGATTAGCCTGCGGTAATCGAAGATAATTTGAATACTCGCTAAAGGAAGCGCTAAATTAATTAAGCAGAGTGCAAATCAATTGCGAATCTTTTTCCAATTGCTGACCACATTGTTTAACATATTCCTTTTAATTATAAATCCTTTGCCTAAGGAGCTTTCACATTCACTGCTATTTATGAATTTACGATGCCATATTTAAAATTCCATTATAATTTATTTTAGGCTTGTCTCTGGAGCTGGAGACATCAAAATCACTAAGGATGGTAATGTCCTTCTGCATGAAATGCAAATCCAGCATCCAACTGCATCAATGATTGCTCGTGCAAGCACAGCTCAAGATGATATGACCGGGGACGGAACTACATCAACTGTGCTTCTAATTGGAGAACTGTTGAAACAAGCCGACATTTTTCTTAGTGAGGGTCTACATCCACGAATCCTTACTGATGGAGTTGATCAAGCTAGAATCAAGGCTTTAGAAGTTTTGGATACAATGAAGATACCAATTGAGGTGGAAAAGAAAAACTTATTGGCTGTAGCCAGAACAAGCCTGATGACCAAAGTACACCCCCATTTGGCAAATCTTCTAACAGAAGTTTGTGTAGATGCAGTACTGGCCATTCGTCAGGAGGGTAAGCAGGTTGATTTGCATATGGTTGAGCTTATGGATATGCAACATAAGACGGAGATTGATACATCGTTGATTCGTGGCATTGTAATGGACCACGGTTCAAGGCATCCTGATATGCCAAAGCGATTGGAAAACGCATATATTTTGACCTGTAACGTTTCACTCGAGTACGAGAAGTCCGAAGTTAACTCTGGCTTCTTCTATAAAACGGCTGAGGAAAGGGAAAAGTTTGTCTCTGCAGAGCGTGAGTTCATTGATCAGCGTTGCAAGAAAATTGTTGAATTGAAGAAGAAACTTTGCGATGGAACTGATAAGACCTTCGTTGTTATCAACCAAAAGGGAATCGATCCTATGTCTCTGGACACGCTCGCCAAGGAAGGTATAATGGCTCTCCGAAGAGCAAAACGACGTAATATGGAGCGTCTAACACTGGCCTGCGGAGGTGTGGCGTTGAATTCTTTGGACGACATTAACGAATCTCAATTGGGGTAAGACAAAAACAATAATTTTTGTGTAATTCTAATTTCATTAAATTTAGTTATGCTGGTCTCGTTTACGAACACGTGCTTGGCGAAACAAAGTATACTTTCGTTGAAAAGTGTAAAAATCCACAATCGGTTACTATATTAACAAAAGGACCAAACAAGCACACCATCCTTCAAATCAAGGACGCTATCCGGGATGGTCTTCGGGCAATCAACAATGCTATTGAGGATAAGTGCATCATTCCAGGAGCTGGTGCCTTCGAAATTCGCGCGTACAATAACCTTATGAAATATAAGGATACCATTAAAGGAAAAACACGTCTGGGGGTTCAAGCTTTTGCAGAAGCCCTCTTAATTATTCCGAAGACGTTGGCAGTGAATAGTGGATTCGATGCGCAAGATGCAATTGTTAAGCTTACTGAAGAAGATCGCCTTAATCCGGATCCTATTGGGTTGGACCTGTCGACAGGCGAACCTATGAAGCCAGTCGATTTGAATGTTTATGATAATTACATTGTAAAGAAGCAAATTTTAAATTCCTGTTCGGTGATCGCCAGCAATCTACTGCTTGTGGATGAAATAATGCGTGCCGGAATGAGCAGCCTGAAGGGCTGAACATGGCATTTAGATGGTTAATCTGAGATTGCTTGCGTTCCATTTACTTTTTCCGATTTTCAAGGATATATTGAAAAATTGTTTCGATTAATTTCTCATTGTCAAATAATAATTGTGGACGCAGTTCTCATTACTTATATTCTAATTGTAATTTATGCACTTATATTGTTTTCTAACACGTAAAATTGTTCATCGCTTACTGCATCGTCATTTTGTACGTTGTTCAATAAAATATTCTCCGCCATTGCTAAAATATTTCGTTTGATTTTGAAGGGTTTTACACAAAGTTTATCATTTTGCATATTCCCAAACAAATAGTGCAAAGTTTTAGGGTAGTCGAAAAAAGAATGAGTCAACTTATTTTAAGGAGCAAATTAAACAAAATACATTTTCTCTTTTCAAATATTTATTTGTCGTTGACTAAGTAAATAATATTCACATAGTATTTGAATAAAATGTCCATTTGCTTATAATAATATATAACGCACAATAAGATTATTTAATTTAAACAACTGAGTAGATCACAAAGATCTTACAATATATATACTTATTTTAACAAATCAGTATCTCATGCAATGGTTCTCTAATTTGTTTGACTAGAATTTCTCCAAGAAAAAATTTGCATTCAAAAACAATAAATTTCGTAGATCTAAAAACACTTTTAAGGTAATTTACGGAAACTGTGAGATTTCTTTAAGGAAAGTACAATTTTTGGACGACAGATAATTTCGTTCGTTTATCGGAATTCTTTTGGACGGTAACTATAATTATCCATTGGAGAAACGTACATGTTTCAAATTAAAGGCATCAATACCTTACTTTGTGCATTCTACATATATCTTTGCCATTCCATAGACAGGCCATAAATTGAGTATTCCATTGTACTTGTATAAAAATCGAAAGCAAAAAACAAACGTTTATTAAGGTTCAATAAATTAAATGGTTTGTTTTAGAAGTTCACTTAATCAACGTGGATTTTGGATTTGCAGAAAAATTAAGTAAACAATTAATCCATTTCTCTTAACGCATATTACGCTAAACAACGCAATAAACTTGCCAAACATACAACACTCCATACAGGACGGAATTTCTCTACACCCAATGGGTAAAATGTTTGTAAAACTTTGAGGAAAACATTAGATGAATTATATTGATGAAGTTGCTTTACAAAAAATATTAAGTACCATTTTCTAAGGCCTTCTGTAGGTGATAAACTAAATTTAATAAATAAAACTAATATTAACATTTAGAAAACTAATTATATGAATTAGAAAATATTAAAAATAATTGCAAATTCTGTCATCCTATTAAAGACAAAATGGCTGCAAGTCCACACAGATATCTCACTTTTTAAAAATATCAATTCAAAGGATTCAGATTTCGAATATCTATTACAACGTTTGATTGCAACTAAAGAAACTCTAGACATTTTCAGATAACATCTAAGGCTTTGTTCCTACGAAGGAGGACTTATCACAAATGGGAATTAAACTTCGTCAATATGTCTTCCACTAACTAGATTGGTAAGTGATACAGTAGACTGAAGTGCTCATATACGATCCACATTCTTAAATTCTAATCAATTGTAATAAACTTAGAGCATTATTAATAAAAAGTTTCGTAGAAGTATTGCATCATTGGAATTAAAGATTAGCTTGGTGTCCAGGTCCAGCCGACACCGCAGAACTGATGCTTCCCGTTAAAATTTCATGCTCATGTTTTGCTTGTCGAAGCCAATTACGTAGATCTCGTGTTCGCTCCACCAGGCTTGTAGTATAATTTACAGCTCGCGGATTCTGTGAAACTATTGTATTGGCGGCCATAACGGCTCCACTCATGGATGTCTGCATTCTGCCAGCCGCCAAGTGGCGATACGTTTCCAGTCGATCGGCCAGCGTTGGAATTGATTGGGGAGCATGAAGCAGCGGCATTGGAGCACTTGTATGGGGAGCACTAGGGGACAAAAGCGCCCAATTTAACTCAGGATTTACCATTTGAGGTGATGCAACAAAACCTAAAATAATTTAAAATAGTTTGGTAAAGAAGATTAGGTTTAGAAGAATTAGATTCAAACTACTCACCATGTGTCTGCTGTTTGCTCAAAATATCCAAAATCTCGCGAATCTCTGCGTTTAAAATTTCTAAATTTTGAATACATTCAGTCGACTCCTGATACATTTCCTTCCTCCTGTTAATATTTGCGTGGTTAGTATCGCTCGCAAAATCAGTGCTACTAAATCCTGAACTGGAATGCGAAGAAAGATCACTCAATGTTGCATCATCCTTATTCTCAACTAATAAAAAATCCATAGGTTTTTCCTTTTCATAGATCCTTTGCAAAGATTGTTCAAGATGCCTTAAACGTATTACCTTCTCCCCCAGAAGAGCTCTGGTTCGATGAAGATTCACTTCCATCTCTGTAAGTTCCCTTTCCTCCTGGATAAGCTGATCAAGTGTGTGCCTTGTGCTAGATACTTTATGTCTTTGCTTAATTTCTCTTTGTCGTGCCCGGAAATTGGTGCGTTGGGATCTCAAGGACTCCTTCGCCCGACGCACCGAATCTCGCTCCAAATGTATTCTATGCTTGAAAAATTCAAGCTCTGAACTTGTGCCAGGATGATCATTAGAAACATCTGAAAATGGGTACCGTAAATGATAAGTTGTATCTAAAGTGTTATCGGGGAATTGATCTTCCAGATCTTCTAGTTTTTGTAGCTGGCGACGGAGACTTTCTACTGGGGTGCAAGGACGATCCACTCTGTAGTTTTCCGTGTTTAATCGCGACGTTGAAGCCGATTTCATTCGGGAGAAGAGTTTCTTTCGCTGTCGGTCCCGCATGTTGTTATTATTTTCCTGGTTGCGCTTAAAGGCCTCTGAATCAGAATTCCCATTATCGCCCGATTGTGCTGGAAAGTACTTGCCACGAGTATAATTATTGGAAATTGTTGTATCTGATTGGCTTATCGATGTCGTATCATCCTGATAATGAGCCTGAAGCTGTTTAATATATTTAGATGATATTCCAAGTTTTCGGTCTTTGCTGTGATTCCGTTCAGCGGATTTGTCTCGTTCTTTGCCAGATGTCTGTCCTTTCGGAGTCGCCGGAGGTTTACCATATTCCTGATACGGGGATGATAAAGATGCACTTTTGTTCTCACTATTTCCAATCGATGGTTTATTGGATGTAGACCGTTCTGTTTCCGAACCAGTCGCTAAACTCTGTTGTTGCGTAGCTTGTTGTTCTCTCCTTCGATTTCGCCTTTCCAAGGAAAGTTTAACATCAGTTTTTAATCTAATATACTTCTCCTTCAAACATCGATATTTATCTTCCAGCAACCGCTTTTCGCAACGCATTTTCTCAAACAATCGATCTTCTCCAGCTTCCCGCATCCTCTGCCGTTCAACATCCAGTTCATGCGTCATCTTGTCCTTCATCTCGAGCAGTCGAACTGAGTGCTCCTTTTTTACAATTTCCGCTTCACTTTTCAGATCACGCTCCAATTCTTGGAGAATTTCAGCATGATTTTGTTGAAGAGTATCGACAGCGGCTTTGTGTTCTTCTAAAATTGTTTTTCTCTTCATTTCAAATTCTTCCTGCAATGAACTTTGATATTCCTTCAACTGAACTTTCTGTGCTTCATCAAGGTCTTTTTTGGCAACCTCTAATTTAATATTATATTCATGTTGAACATCTAATATTTTCTGATTGTATTCTCGTTTCAGTTCTTCCGTTTCTGATTGTAGAACCTTTTCCGATTTTTCCTTCTCGGCTTGAATTCGTTGTTGTTTGTACTTCTCCCTTTCCTCTCGATATGCTTTTAATTCGTTCGTGATTTGATTGTCGATGTATTCTTTATTATCTGTTAATATTTCATTTGTCGTTCCGTTTACACTTTTGTTTTTAAGCTCTTCGTTTAGTTTAGCAAGAACTGCATTGTTTTCTGCAATTAACTCCTTCTTTCTCAGCTCTAAGCTTGCTCGCATTTCCTCCAACAGTCTTCCCTCTTCTTCATCCCTTAATTGTTGTAATCGTGTTTTCATCTCTAACAAATTCTTTTCATGTTCACTTTGTAAATGATGTCTGTTTATATTTTCGAAACCTAAGTTGTCTCCCCGACCCTCTTCGCCAGCTTTTATTATAAAACTACGAACTGAGCTGCCTCTGGAATCCGAATCGGTATCCTCATACAAAGGCTTTACCAAATTCCGCTCCTTCATTTTCTCCAAAATGGATGAACTTGTTTTTTCACCTGCATTGTCCGCACTGAAAGTTCGGACGAGCGGCGATATTTTTTGCTGTGCGCGATTAAGAATTTCATCCGAGCTAATGTGAGGCTTTAAGGCAGGCTTAAGCGATTTAACCCCAAATGTATTATTGATCGGTACAACTTTGACTTCTTTCACATGCTTCTCTTCAACAGGGTCATCCATGAAATCCCAGGGATCATCATCATCATCTGAATTTTCTGATACTTCTGGACTAGGACCAAATTTTCTAGAGCTACTACCATCGTTTTCCGGTGAACCATTATCCTTAATTTCGCTCAAATTAAAACGAACGATTTTCTTGTCCTCATTATCAGTGTCATCGAATTTTCGGCGTACATCAGTTAAGCTTGAATCTCTCAAAATTCCTTTCACACTGGGTCCCAACGATTCCTTCAATAAAATCCGTCCTTTATTACTGTCTTTTGGCCAATCGATCTCCTGCACTGGATCACGTTTTGTATTCGATTTGAGGAACATTGATCCAGTCCCTGATATTGCAAATCCGGTCGGTTTTTTGTCATCATCACTTCCAATTCTTCGTCCCAAAATCGGTTTTTGATCTGGATTAAATCTCATATCAAGTCCAATTTGTGGACTTGTCTTAACGACCTCAAAACGGGAATTCTTTATAGCATCGGAGCTGAACAATTTCTTTTCTCTTCCATCGAGTAATCTATTCAGTGGATTCATTTTGGTGATTATTGGGGTTGGTACATCATTCAAATTCAGTTCAGATTCATCGTTTCCTTGCAAACTGCGAATGCCAGAATCTAATTGTGAAGCGTCATCGGATACATCTATCACAGAATTTGATACTGGCGTGTAGGCTTGTTTCTGGCGTGCTTGATCAACCAGCTCACGGTAAATAGCATCTAAGGGATGATCCCATTGACTAGCTTTGGTTTTAGTATTGTAATAATAGTGTGCTTGAATTTCTTCATTGAAACTGTAATAATAGATGAAAAGTCAACTGATTTTAAGTAAAAATTACGAGTTCCGTTTTAAAATACTATTTTCCAGTTATAGAAAAACTGAAATACTTTAATATCCAAGATTTAAATTAAAATTAAATGCCAAATGTTAGATTTACCATATTTTCCAAATTTCAGGGAGCGCTTGCATTAAACCTTCTTTGGCTAAGTAAAGCAAATGCGGTTCCTTTCCTGGATCAATGCCAATTTTCAACGCATACTCATTGATTTCTGCAAAACATCAAGATATTGTACACACTTCTATTAGATTGCATTAGACACTTACAACACAAATAATAATTCGTTTTGGGTGTTCTCATAAATATTTCATTTGGTGAAAAAATGAGTGATGGAAAATAAACTCGGAATTGAATTATAGATAAAACAGTCGAGTTGTTCTTTTTATATGATATTTGCTCCTAAGCTGAATATTCACAATACATAAATCAACCTGATGTCATAGGAAATTGGGTTGACACTTTTTTGGCGAACAAGAAAAACCTTTATAGAGTATGATGACAATTTTTCGAAATAATTTCTTGGAACTGAATTAAGTAAATAAAATATTCTTTCGTCTTGCGAAAAACCTATCATATGAGTTCGATTTTCATCAAATCATCACTCCTTATTATCAGCTGCAAAATATGCCAGGAATTCGAAATAATCGGCGGACATTCTTGGATGCAATGAAACATTTATACGGACTCCTTCTTCCACTTGCCTAAATCCACCCCCAATGACCACCAGAATTTGATTGTACACCAGAAGTGCTGTATCCGGAAAATCGATAATTATAGATTACCAAAGCAACAAGGGTGACAAAGGGGTGAATTGTATGGTGCTGCACGACTAGCACACTTTCACCCTTGTTATGGTGAGCTGTGAGCAGCCACTGCTAAAAATCAATGAATGACTTCAGCTCAACCCCGACCCCAGTTCGTATGCTCTATAATTCCCGTAATTTTGATCATCTGCTGGAGTTGTTACTAATTCTGTTTACTAACATTGGTAACATGGTGATTCCACTCAACGTTCGAAGAAATCGCAATTCCAGTCTCTAGTAGTTTCTTCCTTCCGTTTCTTGATGGATTCATTTCCTACCTATGCTCAGAGTGGAGTTCGAGGATAATTACGAGCAGCATTAATTGAAACTGCAGGCTAATGACGAGAAGCACCTTGAGTTGAAGAGTTCTTCAGCAGAAGTGATATCGGTCTGTGAGTAAGTAGCTGGAAATTTTAATTAACGGATTAAATTAAGGACTAAAGACTGACTTTAAAATTTCCTTCGTGATTATAATGGAACTTTAATTAAATTAAGGCTAAAGTAATTTCTCGTGCAAATAATGTTCACTCGCTCTTCGTCGGAGACTGGAGACATCATTTGAAATCGTGTCGCCAGGACTTTCATGTACAAGTAGCTGCCATAAAAGTCCTACGTAAATTAAACGTGTCACATCCAGGAAAAAACTGACCTTATTGGAATATAAATATCAAAAGCAGTTTTCACAAAAAAGCTCCCAGCAGTGTACATTTTCACATAAAATCTATTTAAGATTATGACTCCTAATCCAAATATATCTTTTTTGGATATTTAACATCCAGGAGTGTTGAGTTTATTCAATAATTTACCTATGACCCCAAAGGCATATGCAAAAGAATTTCAATTAATCCTCGACCGAACCTTCTCTATTGATTGGAATCACATCAAGAATCGTGAAAAAATTCAGTAAAACAAACAACATATTAAAAAAGCAGTATTCGTGATTATCAAATAGTTTGGTCATTGTTAGTAGTCCTGATCCTTCCCAATGAGGAACACAATCCAAGGCCTCCGCTAGTCCGCTCTATTGGCTCGTGCCTAGATTCCGTGTCTATAGTTATCGACTACAAGCTTCCGGTCATTAAATATTGATTTGTGACTAATTACAATGAAAAGAAATTTTTCTAACTTCCCTTTAGAAGAAGAAATCACGAAATGGATGACCTTATTGAATTCGTGTTCGAACATCTATTTTCATGGTTGAAGTCATTACACATTTGGGATTCTTCTTCGGACAATTTTATGAGATTCCCAAGCCAAAATTCAGTGAATTTTCAAGACAAGGGAACCATCGAGTTAATATTCATAAAGTTCGCAAAAGTGAGAAAAGAATGGTAAAAACATTTCACCAGAAATAATAATCATAATATGAGAGTTCTTTGTGGTACTGTCCTCGTTTGTGCGGTAATTCCCCGGGTGTTCATAATTTTTTGACATGCCCTTTCTAATATTTTGGTATACTAAAATTATTTCCCCATTGTATTAACCAGAATTTTTCAATATTTTGTACAGAAAGTTGGATTCTACAAACGCAGTTTAGCACTTAACTGTGACGATTATAAGCAAAACAAAAAATGTAATAATGAATCAACGGAGGCAGTACAAATCGTTTGTGGTAGGTAGGATAAAGATGGTCTCCAAATTGATAAAAGGATAAACCTTTCTTACAAAAGGTCAACAAACTCAGGGTGGAGCTTATTTTTGAACAAATCTCTGTGTACCTATCGGTTATATTAAAATCGCAATATTATGCTAGACATTCAAACTATTATCAGAGGTAAATCTCACCGATTATTATCTGCGAAAGCTTCTCTAATAACAATACCGCAGCGACAAGGAATGGTATCGATCGCCCTACAATGATGAATCCTAGGCATCTCGGGGAAGGTAACACTCAGAAGCTAAGAAACCCTCCTCCATGTACACTTTCATTCACAAAATTTTCGCTGCCGAAACACAACACTTACCCTCAGCTGATGGCGAATATCCATCGTCGAATACTTCCTTGCAAATAACGGAGGAACATCCCGCACTGACACTTGTCATGGCACAATTTAGCCGACTCGGAAACTTTTTCCTCTGAATCTTGCCGTCTTTTGTCTGGCACACTGAATTAATAATTATAATATAAAAAATAAAAAGAGCAGCTTTATTCACTTGCAGTAGTTGTGAAATTATTTATCGATTGAACATTTTCACTGGTCTTACTCCCTTTTTCTTACGTTTTCGTTTAATTACACTAACATTTCAATTCGCAATGACCTCAAAAAAATTGTCCGAACTATTTAAGCTTTTTTTCTCGTATGTTTTCAAATTAGTGTTAAAGTTTATTTTTCTTATTTTAGATTTGCATAACACAGTTTTTCAATAATTTAAACAAAATTTCTGACAAAAAAATGATATCAAAAGAACCACGACATTTCTATTCAACCTCCCTGAAGTGAACTGCCGAAGTGAAAAGGACGATTCTCTCTTGAAAGCTAAAGGGGCAATTGTTTTAATTTTTATCGCTCCACGACGACTGCGCAGAACGCAGACGGGGAGGTGAATTCAAACTTAATATTTGCTAAAACTAAACATTTGTTATTACTTTCCAAATGCCTGAAAATAGCGGTTCAGAATGTTTCAGGCTCTTTTTTCTGAAAAACTCGCACACAATTTTCAGCAATTTTCATTCACTATAATAGTTAACGGAAACAGACAAGTGGATCTTTTATAGTACCATTTATGAACAAACTCCTTCACAATTCTGATTTCCGGTAAAATATCTAAACAAAAAGAAAAAAATTGGGAGTGTTGTTATCCATCCCCCACGGGGGGAAGGAAAAATTTTACTGTATTGTAATTAATGTAAATGATGATATTTTGAAAACCAATTTCCTCATCTATTACTCCAACAACTTCCATTAGCTCCACACTGTGGAATGTGGGTGCTGGTAACGATCTTAGGTCATTTCAAATTATTGGCCAGGAAACATGCATGTGGGGACTGGGGAATAACATGATAGTCACGCTACGCTTTTTTGAATTACGTTTTGGCTGCCCGCCAGGAGTTAATTACTGTTGCACTGCTACATGCCACAGAGAGAGGGAGATATTGTAAAAACTTAATAAATTGTAGGCTTTGGCTGAATACGGAATTGTACTAGATTACTCTATCTCAAGAAATAATCTTCCAGAATTAAAATACTTACTGCTTCAGCAGCAGAGTCCCTAATTCTTAATAACTCCTTTCAATCCAAAACACAAAGTACCTACAAATCGAGGAAATAGTTTTCTTCATTTGGGCCAAATTTCTCAACGTCTCCCCGCTTGGTTATTGGTGGCGTAGAGATGAGAACTTTGTTTTAAATTAAAACGATATCAAAACATATTTATAATCCGAAATAGTAGTAATTTCTCTTTTTAAAAATAATAATAATCAAGAGTCGACTGCATATACTTTGTTCGTAACATGGAACACACTTTAAACAAAACAAATTAAATAAATACAACTAGAAATTTTAATTTCACAATGATCAACAATTCCTGTAAAATGCATTAACATATCTAAAGACGTCCTTATTATACCCGGTCAAAACTGGTCGGCCGGCATCATACTTGCATACTTCGAACAGATTCATCTTTGGCAGATGGAACCAATAGTTTTTCGGTCCCTCTGCGCCGCACAATTCGAGCGTGTTCAACTGGAACACGCCGAAGTGGAAGGACTTGCCATCAGTTTGCACACATTGAACTACCACTGGCACCTGTAACTGTTTCACATCATCCTGAAATAAATCACTCTTAGCTTTTTATAGTCCGTTGGCGCAAACAGCAAATACTAACTCCGTACAACTGCTTCGCCCTGGCTGCTGCTGTAGCAAACGCCTTCAACATCGACCTTGCCTCGAACTGATTTTGGGTTACAATTGTTTCGTGCAAATTTCTCACATCTGCCATGCTGTAGTGGACAAATATTGTGTGGGGATGTGCGAATCCACTGCTCTTCGACAATGCTGGAAGTACATTAAGGAGTTAGTCAATGTTTGCCATTCGCTTGAAAAATAGTCTTACGATAAGAATTCTTGAAAGAATAGATGTTTTTCTCTGGTATCGAAATCGTATGCTTCAACGGGAATATTTCCGGCAAGGGTTCCTCGTACTTTCCCTTTACTGGTTCAATTGGTCGTTTCGAAGTCATCAAAGTGTCTGCAGTTAGATTGAACTGTAGTCTATCACCATCCTTGACCAATGAGGCCATGATTTTAGCGTCATTGATTATTTTCCTTTGAGAGGTCACTGATCTTCCAGCAAGATTCTCGCACTCCAGTAATAATTTTGATATAATCAATCGACTGAAATACACTTTTCGTATTAATGGTAAACAAAGGCAATAGTTTAATTACTTTTTTCTGCTGTCCGTAATACCGTAATTCCTAGGGAAAACGAACGCTGGGCGTTCCGGGACTTTAATTATGGCTGTTTTTTCTTGTTCCGCGTCGTAGAGATGCGAGGCCATTATGGCATTTTGAACAATCTTATCAGTTGAACTGGTGATTTTCATCTTGTCCAATCGTTCTTCGACATTCTTTGGAAATGATTTTATTTCAACTGTTTTTGTAAGAATTTGAGCCTGTGGAACACCTTCGACTAAAACGTTACTGTCCTGATAACAGTAGCAGATTTCTTGATGCCAGTTAGGGTGTGTTTGATCTTCAACTATCTTAGGGGGAAAGTATCCAACGAAGTTTGCTCTAAAGAAAACAATTTTCATTAATATAAAAACACAGAGGACATAATCCCAAATATACAATCGTTACTTCTCGAGTTTCGGTTTATCTGAAGCGACCTCCAATGCATCAACAACTGGAATTCCTATTTTCTTCAGTTGAGCTTCAGCTCCCGTATCGAGTACTGTCCTTTTCCCTTTAATGTGCCAAATTTTTTTGAATAACCACCCCAAGTGCTGAGCATTTAATGAGTTTGTAAGCCTCATTTTGTCGCAAATAAGAAAACAGCCGAAATCCTAAGTCCTAACCTCAATTTGGTTCGAAATGTCTTCGGAACTTTCTTCTTCTTGAGTTCCGAATTTGTTCCAAATTGTCCATAATTTTAACTTTATGCAAAATTGCAATTTAAACAAGCAAAAAATTCATATGCAAACCAAAATTCCCGATTATTATTAATTCGTTTATGATTTTTTCATGATAAACAAAAATTTATGAACACAAGAGGTCAAAATATGCCACAACATCCTGTTTATATTTTTGTAAAAATTTTATACCTGTAGATATTATAAAAAATGTCTGTTGCAAATAAAATATTTATCCTGATCAAATAAATGTCCTCGAAAGTCGCGCACCGCGTTTTGCAAATTGGCGGTACATGTGTTTACAATTTTACATGTTTCTACTTTGTGTAAAATGACAGCGCGCGTGTGTGTGTGGATTCGGCCGACATTGGTTTTTGCGGTGCCGGAGAATAATATAAGCTCGGTTTATAACGTTTTAATTGATAGGTGAAATATTCTAAGTGATTAACAAAGATTTATCCATACTTTGACTGCTTGGACACCAATCTATACGGGCGTTATTTTCAACAATTCTTGCTGAGCAAATTATCTTCTGGAGAAAATGGTGAGCATAACGCTAAACAAGCGTGCTGTGAAATTGAAGAAATTTAACACATGGTTATTAAGTTTCCTGAGTAGAATAGTTAACTTGCCTTTTTGCACCCGTTGTAGATATAATAAACTGTGTGGTCGGTTCAATGTTTAGGCTGCGTTTTTGCGACTTAATATTGAGGTTATACACGACAATTTCCTCGCGACTGAAAGGAAGATGATTGGAGGCTTACAAAGCACCACAAAATTGTCAGGATGCTATTACAAATTGCCATTGTTAAATAAGATTATTTGAAAAAGGTCAAGAAATTGAAAATCCTCGAATAAAATTTTCATGGAAACGTTACAGTAAATCAAATTGTGTTATATTTTTGGTTAACATAACTTCGATGAGTACAAATAGTTGTTGCAACAGTTCCATAAGAGATCGCATTTCAGTTTTTAATAACAACCGCATCTAGAATTGGAATCCGATGACTCAATTTGATGCTTTGATTCAGCACTTTGAACGTGTAATTAAATCAATTTTACTCCAAACTTCTCGCCGAAACTTTGGAGTCACACACTGAAAACCTTTTTATTTCAACAAGTAATTCTACAAGTCTATAATCGACATAAAAAGTGTGTGATAAAAACCTTGACTGGAGAGTTCAAAACCGCAGCCAGTTTAAATAGAATTAGAGCATTTCATCTTACACACTCTCATTCCTGGACAGAGGCATTTTATTCCATTTCAATAAGTTCTCAATTCAAATGTTAATGTTTTGTTGGGCACAAGTTTTTTCACATGTCGATTACTTATAATTCCACCTACTCCTTTGATGTCTGGGAAGTTTCCATCAATGCGATGAACATCAACATTTCCAAACTTATGGTTTCTATATGCTGTTTAAAACGCATACAATTGGGACCTCTGGCTACGTTTGATCTTCACAGTTTACACTTGGGCCAGATACTAGTACATTTGACCCTAGTGAAAGAAGGTAGTTGGGGTAGAATCAACTTAGAAATCCATCAGTTTTTGACTTATTTAATTAAATTATGGAATCAGCATTAGTTGTAATAATATAAACTAGAGCTGCAATTATCAATGGAGAATGATCTTTACAAATCAAAATTCTTCAAACCCTTGCAGTCTACCAACGACGTAAATATGGAAGTCAGGAACAACGCTGTGAACGACATGGCCGCGGACGAAATGACCTCCCGGGACTACTACTTCGATTCGTATGCCCATTTTGGAATTCACGAAGAAATGTTGAAGGACGAGGTGAGGACGTTGACCTACCGGAGCGCGATGTACCATAACAAGCACCTGTTCAAAGGGAAGGTTTGTACTGAACCACATTTCATCCTAACAAACTTTGCATCCTTGTTTGCTTAACAGACAGTTTTGGATGTCGGATGCGGGACTGGCATCCTCTCCATGTTCGCGGCGAAGGCTGGCGCCGCCAAAGTCATAGCAGTCGACTGCTCCAATATTGTGGACTACGCTCGAAAAGTGGTCGTTGACAATAACATGTCGGAAGTGATAACGGTCGTCAAAGGGAAAATGGAGGAGGTGGAACTGCCCGACGGGATTGAAAAAGTTGATATTATTATATCGGAGTGGATGGGGTAAGTGGACTTGATCTTAATCAAAATACATTTTAAGTTCAGTTGGCTTCCGTCTACTTAAGCTATTACTATCTTACAGGATTTCATTCCTTTGGTTTAAAAACATTCAAATTATCCATAAAAAGTTCAAAAAACATTTTGATAAATAATAATTTCTTTTTCAGTTATTGCTTGTTCTATGAATCTATGTTAGACACAGTATTATTCGCAAGAGACAAGTGGCTGAAGCCGGATGGTATGATGTTTCCGGATAGAGGAACGCTTTTCATCACAGCCATCGAGGATCGTCAGTACAAGGACGAGAAAATAAACTGGTGGGACGATGTGTATGGCTTTGATATGAGCTGCATTCGAAAAGTGGCGATCACAGAGCCTCTGGTGGATGTTGTCGACCCAAAGCAAATTGTTTCTACCTCTTATATGATCAAGGAAGTTGATTTATACACAGTGACGAAGGCAGACCTAGAGTTCTCCTCGCCGTTCCATTTGGGGGTGAAGAGAAACGATTTTGTTCAAGCTCTAGTTACATACTTCAATATTGAGTTTACCAAATGCCACAAGCGCTTAGGTTTCAGTACATCTCCGGAAGCAGCCTATACACACTGGAAACAGACTGTGTTCTATTTTGATGACTACATGACTGTGAAAAAGGGCGAAGAAATCTACGGTACATTCAAGATGAGTCCAAATGAAAGGAATAATAGGGACTTGGATTTCACCATTGATGTCTCTTTTAAAGGTGAACTCTCCCAAATGCATGAAGTGAATCATTATCGGATGCGTTAATGTGTAACTCGAAGAGTTGTAAGATCGTTTTAGTTTAGTGACAAAACTTCATTTTCAATTACTTTAAATCCTAAGGATATATTATATTTTTAATGGAAGAACACTTTGAATTATGAGTGCAAGAGAGTTTGTAGTAAAATCGTGGTGCATTGCATCAAGAGCTGTGTGCAAAATGTTCTAGAAGATGCTAAGACTGGCTGGCTGGCTGTTCAACTTGCGAACTGTCCTTGCATGCAGATGGCTCATCCATTCTTTTAATCTCTACAGACATTATATGGACGTTCAGTTCAATAGTTTGGACAAATCATGAAATTATTACCGTGTATTCTATTCTTAGCCTCAAAAAAGAATACTGAATTTATTACCATTTCAAATTGCCCAACATGTATTTAATTAAATTATCAAGCTATAGTTTTTTAATTAATGGTACTTTATATTATACCATAGACGCATTTAAATGCGTCTCAATCATTTGGTAATAATTGTTCTCACAATAAGAAGTTAGTCTTTTGTTTCTAGTTTTCCCCGAACATTTTCCAAATAAGATTACTGTACTGTAATAATATGTAAATTGTAAAGTGTGTCAAACCGTTATTTTAAGTTCCATTGCAGAAACGATGTAATATATTTGCGGTTACAGGAAGTAGCCACAAATTTTCTTTTTAATTGTAAAAATTCAGAAGTTTTTTATAAACGGTTTTGCTATACTATAAATCTTAAATATACATTACATTATCATTTGGTGTTTTTATTTAATAGGTACGTATTTTATCGTTGAAGAGATGCGTCGACTTGTTCTTAACTAGAGAAGGCAACAATTACCAACCAAAAAGCTGAAATAATCTAATTTTTTATTTGATTAAAATAATTCGGTATATTTTCTTGTGATTTATTGATTGATCTTTTATTTCTTTCGTCCTTTCGATTATAAATAATTTCATAAGTTAGAGATGATTGCTGTTCCATTTCCTTTCACCTTCAACTGCAATTCCAGAGGGAAATGAATGATATACGCAATCGATGCGCTTATGATTAATACATAAGGACAATTAGTGTAATGTGAAATGAATCCTTTCGCAATGTACAATTTGCAATTAGAACATCGATTT
Source organism: Leptogaster cylindrica (assembly GCA_963082835.1). Lineage (NCBI taxonomy): Eukaryota > Metazoa > Arthropoda > Insecta > Diptera > Asilidae > Leptogaster > Leptogaster cylindrica. Next base: position 22,843,914 of record OY720109.1, on the reverse strand, counting down.
TTTTAATAATATATTGCGAGATCATTCTAAAAAAATAGCTGAAAGAGATTCGTGCGCAACTTAAGTGCGATTTCGCTATATCTAAATATACAATATGTAAGCGAGTGTAAAAAATAAAATAAAATAATGATCAGCGTTGAAAATTTTTATTCACTTTGTTGATGATTTTCAAAAGATTTTGTTGCGCTGATCACGGGAAAAATAATGAAAAAATTCTAAACCTAAACTTTCTACATGTTGCTTTCCGCATAATCTAGTAAGCTTCAGTTAATTACTGCTTCCGTTTGTATTAACATTCTGTTTTTGTAATAGGTTACGATTACGTTTTGCCCGTTAAAAACATCTTTAAACGGCTCCTTGGGAATGTTTATTGTATATTTTTGATACAATGTAAATGTTTTTGTTATTAATATAACACTAGTGGAACAATATCAACATTTTAAGCCATTCAGAAAACAAAAAAATACTTTAAAATAAAATATATGTTCAACAAAAAATAAAAATAACAATTTCCAAGTTACAAATTCTAACTTTGTAATTGAAGAATTTAGGAAAAAAAGGAAAAAATTGTTTGTGCATAATTTTTAATCCTTCAAATTTCTTTCAACAAGTTTAATGAATGAGAAAAGATTACAAATATTGAGTTTTATTAGGAATGAATATTTTATTACGCGTATACATTACTTTAAAAATATTTAATATTTCCTAAGATATGGTTCAAAGAACTTCATTGCTGTAAAAACTGCCGAAGAAAATCCGGGATTTCCATCTGGATCCTGAATTTGCTCAAAATAATCCTCTTTTAAATAACTCCAAATTTCTTTGCAGGTACCCCCTGTAATCAAAAAGATGGAAATTAATTTTTAATTAACGTTACAACTGAAAATAAAATAAACACACTGACTTTCCCTGTTAAGAGATGCGTCTATTCTATACCAAGCTCTGGCTTCGGCCCTGCTGTCAAAGAATTTCAGATGGTTCTTATCATACAAATATGGAAAACGTTTTACTTCTTCAATTAATTCCATTTCAAAACGCATATTAGAAAATTATTCGTTTACTTGTGCTATAAGAATGCTTTAGTTTAGTAAATGCACCCTTCACATATATTCAAAAGTAAAAGTACTTGTGCAAGAGAGGAAAATTTGGTTTTTACCTGTTGATCTCGACTTCTGACAAGATCTTGTTCTTGTTCCTTGTATAGTTGTATTCATGAACAAGATCATACAAAGTCATAAGATATGAAGATCATAAGGTATAGTACGAATGATTTTTGACAGTTGTGACGTCATTTGTTTGGAAATGCCAAGCATGTTGAAATATTTGAATCAAGCGAAAATTATTTTATGCTAGGAAACTAATTTTAGAAAATGTCCAGAGGTAATTTTTTGTGGAATTTTATATACCCAAATATCAGGAGCCCGATAGCACTGCTTCCGTTTACATATATGTAAAATGGCGATGTTTAGATGTCTCTATTATTTACTTTCTTTGCAAGAAAAGCAAGAACCATTTTAAGAGGAATGCAATTCGGCTCAAAAATATTTTGAGTCATTAAATTCTTTTTCATAAATTGCTCAGTGTTAGAGAAAATTAACTCGAAACAAGTGTGAAAGTTTGACGCTGATTTGAATACTGATTTCCAAAAACGTATTTTTTGCTGTGTGAAAAGGTTATAAAGAACAACTTGAGTTCTCACTTCAGTTTTTCTTTTTTCATGACTTACAAATATGTATAAACAAACATTTTTGAAAAGTTAACTTATCGAACGCGGTACAACATTTTCCTCTGTATTCGATGCTGCAACTCTCCCCTTTTAATCAGAGCATAAATGACTTTGATAACTGCTCGCTCCGGATATTTCTGGCGTACGAAATCCTAAAAATTGAAACGCGTAAAAAATATTCAAAAATTGTGTACGATTTAATGTTACCTGAACAATATTTTGTTCCGACACTTGCGAGCCAACTGCAAAGCGTCGCTTTAATTGCTTCTCGATTCGGTTAAGAACCTCTTGATCCTCTTCTGTGGTGAAGCCTTCAGCTCCAGCCAAACTTCCACTCATTGCAGCGTCCAACGTTGAAACTTGGAATAGACGCAATGCCTCATTGACGTGAGTTTCTGTTGCAAACGGCTGCAATTCCAGTTTCGCTAATGCTTCTGAAATGCGTATTATAGCTTCCAATTGTCGCGCCGCAATTGGGATACTGATCCGCTTTTCAGAGGTTGTTTCTTGTTGAAGAGCGCCCGTACGCATCATCAGATATTGACTTTTCAATTTGTCTGCACCCTCCTCACTTAATCGAGGACCGCACGTATTTCTGCAATAGTGTATATATTTCTTGAACATGACCAAAGGAATTTCACCCTCATCATCTCCAGAAGGCTTGTTAGCATTAAGATGAACGTTTATGATGTGTTTCGCCAATGTTACATCGCGAGCTTCATTGTGAACATCTTTAACAAGGAAAATCATGTCGAAACGTGACAAAATTGTTGGCATAAAGTCAATGTTGTCTTCCCCCTTGGTTTCATCCCATCGTCCGTAAACGGAGTTTGCAGCGGCTAACACCGAGCAACGTGAATTTAGAGTGGTATTAATTCCAGCCTTAGCTATGGATATAGTTTGTTGTTCCATTGCTTCGTGGATGGCTACACGATCTTCAGAACGCATCTTGTCGAATTCGTCAATACAAACAACTCCACCATCCCCCAAGACCATAGCACCACCCTCCAAGATAAAATTCCTCTGAAAGTACAAAATGATGCTAGTGGATTCATCGCCTTCATTTAAAATCTGTACTTACTGATGCAGGATCTCTAATTACAGATGCAGTCAAACCAGCAGCACTTGATCCTTTGCCGGACGTGAATACTCCGATAGGAGCAACTTTTTCAACGAATTTCAGCAGTTGGGATTTCGCAGTGCCAGGATCTCCCAAAAGTAAAATGTTTATGTCGCCTCTGCGGGTCAGATTATCAGGTAACTTCTTCCTGGAGCCACCAAAAAGCATGCATATTATCGCCTTTTTAATGTCAACAGATCCAAATATACTAGGAGCAAGGCTTTTTGCTAATCTCTCGTATATATCGCCTGCTGCCGCCATGCGTCTAAACATATTCTCTTCCTCAGTGGATAAGTTCGCGTACCGTGAAATAGCACCCACTCCAGTGTCCACCGATATTCCAACGATACGCATATATGGCATACGAACTCCTACTACCCCCTTTTCTCTGCCTTCTCGTCGACTTGGCTTGTGTGCTAGTTTAATAGAGTAAATCCCATGGAGTAGAACGCGATTTCCTGGAAAGACGAGATCGCACAGGGATCTCTCGCAAAACAATTGAATGTGCCTTGGGATCTCTCCTTGAGGCACACATTCCGGAAGTTCCTGTAGTCTTACCATTTGAAAATCTATACATTTTGTTTTTGTAGCCATTATGACAAACGGATCACGAGGACACTTTTGCTGTCCAGCTTGTTCTCTGAAAATATGTGTATGATATGTAAATAACAAATTACTTACAGGAGAAATTACTTGTAAATATGTACATTTTAGAAATATTTGCTATCTCTACATAATTAGGAAACAGTTTTTCCAAACTTAACTGTAATAAAATATTTTTTGATTGTAAGTACAAAAATATTTGAAATTGACAAATTTAGTCATTTTTGTTTTGAATACTAACCATAATTTACAGAAAATCATTAAAACTCAATCTTTCACAAATTCAAATGAACAAAATATGAAATCTGAAATTGAATAGAAAATCTTTCGAGTGTGCGGAAATGACCATAAAGAAGAAGAAGAAGAGAAAGTTTGACAGTTAATTAGATCGCAGAAGATTCTACATAAGAGTTTTGGGCCAATGGTCGCTCTGTAATTACATTAAAATGTCTAGATTAATAACGAAGTTGTTAAAGGGACGAAGCAATTTGTGGCAATGTTGCATTCGATTTGAAGCAGCAGCAGCAACAAATCAACAATGCAGCGCACACTTGCACATGGACAATCGCGGTAAATCGGCGTTTCTAAAACCGCATTATTCTCCCTTGAACTCGCTTCGGACGATGTTTATTCAAACACAAGACACTCCTAATCCGGATAGTCTAAAGTTCTTTCCAGGAATCGAAGTCCTAGGAAAGGGAAACACCATGGATTTTCCCAATGGAACCAGCGCTTTCTGCAGTCCCTTGGCGAAGCTACTTTTCCGCGTTGAGGGAGTGAAGTCGGTGTTCTATGGACCAGATTTTATAACAATTTCGAAACACGAGGACGCCGAATGGCACATCCTGAAACCCGAGTTATTTGCTGTGATAATGGATTTCTTTGCTAGCGGTTTGCCCATTGTAACAGATGCGGCTCCGAACACCGATACTCAAATAAATGAGGATGACGATGAGACTGTGATGATGATAAAAGAACTCTTGGACACTAGGATCAGACCTACTGTGCAGGAAGACGGAGGCGACATCATCTTTATGAGTTACACCGATGGAATAGTAAAACTCAAAATGCAGGGCTCGTGTTCCTCGTGCCCCAGTTCAATTGTTACTCTGAAAAACGGCGTGCAGAACATGCTTCAGTTCTACATACCAGAAGTAGTGGCCGTGGAACAAGTAATGGATCCGTCTGACGAAGTCGCAGAGAATGAATTCAACAAGTTGGAGAAGCAGCTGAAGGCCAAGGAAGAAGTGAATGTCGAGAAAACCTAGAATCTTTTTAGTCCTAAGTAGATTCGAAAAATGTATGTTTTGAATAAAATGTTATTTTAAATGAAGCTGCTTTGAAATGTTTACACAGCAATTGAGTAAAAAATTTGGAAGCGCGGTCCTCACTGAGCACACTGAAATAGTAAATTAACTGTCGGGAGGACACTCCGAATCATGCAACTGCTTGATAGACAGAACTAATCTAAAAAATAGCTGATTCTACTTACGAGGGACACTTGATGGGCATCATAAAACCCTCCAATCCGACGGGCACCTTGTTGTTGGGAATCACGTAACCGCATGTACGGCACTGGATAGTTATGCGTGTTGGCTTTGCTCGAATATTGGAAGCCGATACAACGATGCCAGACACTTTAAGCAGCTTCGACACATTTTCTGATTTAAGTTCCCTAATACTTGAAGGATTGGCGCCAGAAGTTAAAAGTATTTGAATGTGACGAACATCCATGTCATCTGGGCGAGGCGCAGTGATTTCATCCGCCACTTCCGTAGCGGCGTCCTCGAACAATTCCAATTGCTCTGTGGGCTGCTTGTAGAGTTTGTCACAAATGGTTTCATCGAAACCAGCCAAATCCTCCAATTCAACTTCAAGGAAATATTTCCTCTGCAAGTAATTTCGCTTTAAGTTATCTCTAAAATGGAAAACATTATATCAGAAAATAAACATTTACAAATTTACAACATTCTCACCTGTATTTGTAGTAAAAGTTTACTTCATTGAATGTTCGAATAAATTCCTTGTACTTATTTTTGATGTCTTGCATCCGTTGCGGTGCTCCTTCGACATTGTCTTCGAAATTGTGTGAAAAATATATACCAGGGTCATCAAAACCTGCCATTTTACAGGGATAACGATACAAATCGAGTAAATAAATAAAGCACAACACCGAAGCACAGAGCACGCAGATTTGCCGCCAAAAAGTAAACAATTATAATTTATGCCAGTTGTTGCTCCTGGAAATGAGTGTGGATTGTAAATATAAACATTACAAATGTTACGACTGATCTAATAAAATATTTTATTATTTTTCGGTGCATACTTATAATTTAGTATATCTATTTTTATATAATGCACAATAAAAGTCGTTACTCGTCAGAAGTCGTTAGGTCAGGAGGGGGTTGGGGGAATGTTGAGTATATTTTATGTGGATTGTGTATTCAAATGAAATGAATTATATTTGAAAATATAACAGTTATATAAAATTTGTTAAAAGTAGAAAATCACTTCTGAAAAGTTTTATATAACATTGCTATATGTAGCAGATTCTGCCACAATTAGCAAAACTTCTCTATTAATTTGGTAAGTATATAAAAAAACTTCGTGCAACATCCAGCTTTGCTAAATGTAGCAAAGTGGCATGTGTGTTTCTCGCCTACCATTTGCTACATGTAGCATTCTCTGTCAGTTTGGCGTTGTAGCCACGTGTGTTTCGGTCGTTGTTAATATTGTTTTGTGCTGTTTTTTAGCATGAGAGGATTAAGTGACAGTGTATGGGATCGGAAAACGATTATCAAATTAATCGAACTGTTCCGCCAACAAACAGCTTTGTGGGATGCAACTTGTAAACGAAGGAACAAGAAGCATGACGCATGGACGAGTATAGCGCTGGAAATGAAAATGGACAAAGCTGAGGTCGAAAAGAAAATGAGATGTCTGATAGGACAATTTCAGAGGGCTTTAAAGAAAAGCGGGCCAGGAGCTTCTGAGGGACCGGGTCACGTGAAGTGGTTCGCATTTGAGAGCTTGCTGTTTTTGAAGGATAAGGATATGCCACGAGAGTTCAGGTCGGCAGGAGGAATGGAGAGGACTAGTCAAGAAGACACTAAAAATACTCAGGTAAAGGGCCGCGCAGTGTATAGCACACTTTTAAAATTATGCAGTTAAATTCGGGTGATTACTGCGCAGTGCGCAGTTGTTCTTAAGTTAAGTACGTGAGACACTCGTTCAGTTCATCCCACAGTTCTCACCAAAGAATATGTACAAGACTACATTGCAGTAGATATTCTTTGGTTTTCACGGTTCTCATTGGAGAGCTCTCAAAGCTCACACTATGTTTATAATACATACAGGGTTGAACCAAGGTTCGACTCCATCGCCGAGTTCAAAGCGAGTTGAAGAGTCGATTGTCGAAATGAATTGCATGTAAACGCGGGTTGAGGAGTCTGAGTTGACCTGTCGAACTGTCTTCGTAAAAGGATCCAGTTTGAAATGAGTGAACCGAAGGACATCTTAATTATTTTTCCCGTGATCAACGCCCTACAATCCTCCGGAAATCATCAACAAAGTGGCTTTCCGCAGTTATCGGTATCGTGCCTGTATAGCCAATCACAGGCGATATTCAGCATTTAGAACCGCTATAATTTTTCCCCCTCCGAGTTGAAATAAGTCGCCATATTAACTATTGGAGTAGATTATAAGAGCTATCGAATGACAATGTCTCGTCCTTGTTGGTATGTTTGACCACCTTTATGACTTTGTTCATAATCAAATTCCTTAAAACATAAAACATCCATAAAATATAAATGGAACTCGACCAAATTGAACATTTGTTTTATTATAATAGATTAAATTAGTGTAGTAAACTCTCACTTCGACCCTGCCACAAACCCTGCGTTTGAACCCGATTTGAACTCGATCCCTTAACCCGGAGTGCTCCAAAACGACGTTCGAGGTCGGAATCAGTTTTCGCCTCGATCTTTCAACACTGCAGGGAAACGCTTAGTGACTAGTGTAGTAAATGTGAGAGTAAATTTGTTTTTAGTACGAGAGAGAATTTGGTTGCAGGAGATCCCCGGAGCGTCCTGTTTTTGACTTGTGAGAGATAACCGAACCAACGCTTCTCAGCGACATGAAAATGTGCGCGAAAAGAAAACACAGTTGCACAGGCACAGTTTGCACAGGCACAGTTTGCGCAGGCGGAAGTCTGCTGCACTCAAATTTTACACAGGCAGGGACTTTGGACGTGTTTTTACTCCGGTTTTCACACTCACGCTATGTTTTAACAGCACAAGTACAATTGAGGCTTGCACAGTAAAAACTGCGCTAGAAGGCCAAAAGTTTTATTATAGCATCACTGCATCAGCAATGTGCTGATTCTACTTGAACATGAAGTGCTTGCTACTGAAAAGTTCAAGTACTTTCAAACCCTGCAAAAACTGTACCGTTTTACAATTGCAAACTAGGGTATGTATTTCATAATTGGCCTAAATCTAAGTTTTAAGTACAGTTGAATTCTTTCCAATTGCGTGTACTGCTTCCCAATTCAGTATATTAGTTATTTTTCAATAATTTATTATTGTTTGGGGTTCACGTTACAGGTAGCAAGCAGTATCAAAAATGTAGCTGTTGGAGATGCAGTACACAAGCCGAGAATATACTGGTGCGACATGATGAAGGGCGTGGATAATACAGCATCGGAAGAATCAACTTCAAATTTAGATGTTGCCAGTGATATAGAAGTCCCCGTTCCACCGGAAAATAACTCTCAAGACGTGGTGGTAAATTCAAATTACAGTTAGATATAATTTCACTTCCGGGACCACTGTAAAATCTTTTAAACTCGTTCAATATTAAATATAATATTTTCTTAATGGGCAAATGTTATTTCAGGAAATACCTACGGAAAATCCTGCAGCAATAGAAATAGCTTCCACCAGTGTGAACAAGGAAGACATAAGTCAACGAAGAAGCACGAAAAGGAAGTTGCCACTTAACAGTGCAGATTCCATACTGCATAACGCTATACGAACAATGACGGAAATGTCACAGATAATTAATCAGAATCAACCAAAGGCGCCGAAGCAACAACAATCCAACGATTCGGTGGATACCTTCGGTAAATTCATCGCAGATGAATTAAGGGGAATACGGGACGCCGGTGGTGAAGCTTTTATGCGACAAGTGCAAAGAAAAATACAGCAAGTAATTTTGCAGTCGTGGGATAACATTGATAATTCTCGTTCAACCCCTTCACCAAATTTGAATTGCTTTTTACAATCGTGGACTCCTACGTCACAAGAGGAAATGAAGCAAGAAATTCCGCTCCAACAATAATTGAAATTATTTCAATCAGTGAAAATACCAACATTGGATGTTAATAGCCATGCCACTTTTTATTGAGCATAATATACAGACATGAATTAATTATAATTTGTATAAGCTTTTTTCCGTTATAGTTTTTAAGTTTACAATTAAATGTATGATGAGTAACACTGTTTTGTCTATTTTATATATTTACACCATTCTATACTCTATGAGTTCCAACTTCTTCCGGGATTGGCCGGGACCACGGCTGACTGCAGCTGTGATGGAAGCGATTCTCATTTTCGGGCGGCTGACCAAAATGCTCGCCAACCACCCCGTAAAGCAATCACACTCCTCTGTCGATTATGGCAACCATGGTGCTGCCATATGGGCATATCTTGCAGCAGCCAATACAACAATTTAGCAAGAGTTCAGTTATTTAGACTAATTTAAATAATGTCATTATCAAAAATGAAAACTGTATCGATTTTAAAAAAAAAATAAAAAAAAAAATTCCGCGGGTTCAATCTCTGGCTTCGGCAGGGCCTAGGATCGACGTTTTTTGTATTCTTTTGATTTTGTGGGGTTGCCATTGCGACTTGTGAGTGTGTGAGTTTGCAGATGGGAATCTGTGAATGGGATTTGGCTTGATCGAACAATTTTGCATAATATGCTACGGAAGCTCATATAAATTTGTGTGCTGTTTTTCAAAGAATATATATATACAATACTCGCCTCTTGGGTCCTCTTGGTATAAATATGTTATATATCTTTGGTTTTTTGATTATCCAAGGTACTCATTAACCATTCGTAGCGTTCGAACTTCGAAAATGGTTGGCAAAGTTCAGGTCGGATGACATGCCTCTTCAAGATGAACCTCGCTCTAAAAGGCCTAGCCCTAAAGTGCTAGATGACGATGTTTTGAAGACACTAGTGAGTAATGATTAATGAACCGTTGTCAACCACTAAAGAGATCGCGGAGAAGTTCGACTCCAATTCCAAACACATATTGACCATTGAAAACCACTTGAAGAAGCTTGGCTGCATGTCATGGGACAAAATTTTTTGTCAACCTATATGTAATACACTGGGTAAGGTCTGGAATTTGAAGTGTACAGGGTTGAACAAGCTGCAATATTTTTGTTCATTGGAAGATTTTATTCACATTTATGAATTTGATTTAATACTATTAAAAGCTAATAATAAAATTATTCAATGTCTTGGTTTAAACGGTCCCGCACACACGAATCAAATCTTTCTTAAACCTTCCAAAATTGTGTCTTTTTACACAAGCTTTTACCTGTGAATACAACGTCCATTGGTAAATTAAAATCAAAGGTGTTTTTCAAGGTTTACGCTCCCAGGACCCAGATCAGATAGCATAAACTCTAAAGTGTAGCCTTAGATCAACTTATAGAGTTAAGCTTAGTTGGAATTCATTCAAACTGTAAAACAAAACAAACTTCTTATTTCAGCGGTTATATCAACGAATGGGAAATCGAATTGTATTTTTTTTACCAAACTTAAACTAGAACTACTTCAAAACCCTCTTTTCTATTGGTTACTGAGACAAAAACAGAATATGTAATTAAAATGTTCTTTCACATTATTCACAACATTTTCTATTTTGAAGATCAAACAAAGAAAAAAGATGATGAATTGATCTGAGAATGGTTTTGATATATTTTGACCGAATTCAATTTTATAATGTAATTGGAAAACAGTTAGAAATAATTGATTGCATGCAGCATCAAACATCATGCATCAAACGTTGTGATTTCAATATTTTTGTTTGATAGAGAACTTCCTACCTGTATTTTATACATTTTAAAACGCATTGCAAAATGCGCCAATAGCCTATCTATTAGAGTTGAGTAGTTGCACACGAATCCTTGAATCTAAGTTTTGTTTGTTCTTGAAATTTTAATGTTTTTGAATACCTCTCGCCATCAAACACACGACTTGCCAAACAATGAAAGAATTGCATCCGGAATTGGGAAGTGTATATCCGTTTTTCATATTTTCTGTTTGTGTTAACAAACATATGAAACAATTTACCAGACGTTTAATTTTTGAAAATATTACTCGAGAAACTGGCCTCAGGTTTTCATCTGCAGTTTATAAATAGGTTCCAATTAAGTTCTCCATCAAACAGCATTGTTGTGGTTGGTCCACATTTCCTCTGATTGCTGTGGTGATTATTCTTTCGGATTATTGAATTCCGGCGCAAATGGAAGCAGTTCGCTCGCCACGTATCTATCAATAAATTCGATTAAAGCAACAAATCGGTCGCCGCTGCGGGATAATATTTGTTCGTGTGAGTCAGTCTGAGCCATTTCGAAATAGGACTTACAAAAACAATACCATTGGGAACGATTTTACAAGCGAATGGATTTATGGAAATTTGTAGAGAACAGTTTAGGGAAACAAAATATTAGTTTACTTACCGTTTGGCGTTTTTTTTATGCTTTTGTTGGATGAAGTTGGAAGAGCACTCTTCTGTGTTCGCAATCCATTTCCTGAGAGTGGGCCGAAGTCGAGAGCAAATCGAATTCGATAAAAACACTTAATTTATTGCAAACAAATATTTGAACTGTTGGCAATATCTAATTTACATTTGTTAAATATTTTCGTTATTTGTTGTATTTACGTTGAAAGTTTACAAACACCCTAATTGTGAAGATTGATTATGAATTTAGTTTTGTAAGAATAAAAACAGATTTTTAAACTGCTAAAAGTTCAGGGAAAAATGGTCCTCATTCCCAATACGGACGAGATATAAGTCATTAGATAGCAATTATAATGTACTCCAATAACTAATATAGCGGCTCATTTCAAATCGATGGGGGGAAAAGTTATGGTGATACTAGGTGCTGAATTTCCCCTGTGATTGGCTATTATATAGGGATAATACCGATAATTACGGACATCCACTTTGCTGATGATTTTCGAAGGATTTTGGGGCGCTGATCACGGGAAAAATAATTAAAAAATTTCTAAACCATACCGTTTACGATATATCCTTCGTGAAAGTATCGCTTCTGTGATATGAGTGAACCGAAGGATATCTCGTAAACGGAGTGGTTTAGAATGTTTACAGTACATTATAATAGCTATCGAATGATATATGTCTCGTCCGTATTGATTCCAGGACCAGCTTCCATACATTTAATCTGCTCATTACCCTAGTTGTAGACAAAAGTTTTGTATTTTAAACTATGTTTTTATTTGGTAAGTTTTAAGTTGTTTTTAGGTGTTGTAGGTGTTTAAGTAAAAATAAAAACCCATTTCCAACAAGTGGGATGATCTCAAGTCGAGTTTGCGGATCATCACAATGTCAGAAGTAATTTGATTGCCAATACTCAAAAGCTGATGTTTCTGATAGCGCAATCATTTTTCATTATCTTTAGTTTACTATTATTATTTGATATTTATTCCAATCAAACTACACGACCAGCTGAGCTTGCGAAAGTGCAACTATAGAAACTTCCAAGTCCATTGGCTGGATTAAATAAATCAAATTGAAATGTGGTTCAATTATTTGAGTCCAAATGTCTTTCTTTTTTTTAAAATAATCAAGGCTTTCAACGTTTGCAAAGTTGTTTTGCCTAATAAGCTACCATTTTCTGTTTACGTACTTTGTGCAATAATTGCTAAATATGTTCTATTAAAAAAATTTAACCAATTCCGCATGAAGGCAGGAGATCAAACGCAAAATCACAAACAAGCAATTGAATACGATTGAATGGCTGAAGGGGAATCGATTTGGAAACAGAAGCAAAAAACTTTCAATCAGCGCTGCTTCAAAGTGACTCTCGTTCAACTGTCGCCTGCGGTATTGAAAAATCGCCGTTGTTCATTGATAGCTGTGAATTGATTCTAATCTATTATCACAATGGTTAGAATGGGCCCGCGTTGCAGCACTCCGCGACCTCAGAAGTGCCCTCTGTAGTGGTCAGCAGTAAACAGAACTGGCACAATTCCATTTGTGCAGCAATCAATTTGGACAATGCTTGTGGCGGATTGTGCAAACCCTGTCCTCGACAGCATCATCATCTCGGAAGTGGTACGTTCTGTCACCCGCTTCCACGCCCGTGCATCCTTTCGCAGCGTGCCGCTTGCGACGTAGACGTTCTCTATGGCTCTAGATTTTACCGTCTACGGCATCTACAGCTGCGGACGTATTTCTCCACAAGACCATCTATTTAAAAATAATTAAAGAGAGCCAAACAAACAGAGCAATGCGATGGAATCGATCGTACTCAGAGTGTTACTGTCCGTCGAAGAGGGGTAGGGCGGGGGCGGATGGTGGTCAGCAGCATCCAATTTGGTTTGAATCTTGCGAGTTCAGTTGTTCAGTGAAGATTTGAAGAGCGTTCAGTTCGCAGGTGCGCGGACAACGAGTCGTTGACGTGATAACAAAGCCGTGCCAGGAAACCCCCTCAATTCAATCATCTACCATTTTGGCAAGTTGTTTCGTAGATCCGGAACGAGGCCGCCGAAAATTTGCAAAGACGGGTACTGAAATGCACATTCATCCCAGCTCGCCGAATTCCTCGCAATCGGAGGAGAACGCAGCGATCAAGATTCAGGCAGGATTCCGCGGGTATAGAGTGCGCAAGCAACTGAAGAAGCGTCCAAGCAATCGGCACAGGAATCAGATGGAGATAAAGGATTCGTTGGGTCCGCGATCAAGCGGCGATCGAGACAGTCGAAGTAGTGAGGGATCATCTTTGGAGGACAGGTGTGCAGCAAAAATCCAGGCAGGTGTTCGAGGATACTTGGTCCGCAAGCGACAAAAGGTTGCTACGGAAGCAGCTACTAAAATCCAGGCTGGATTCCGGGGATTCAAGGCCCGCAAGGAGTGCCAAAAGTTGAAGCAGAAATGAACCGTTATCGCCGCCATTTTTCAGTGTTGTTTCGCTGCTACATCGTTGAAGCAAACAGAACTCAGCTGTATTTCGTGAAATATTCCTCTAGTTGTTAAAAGTGCTTAGGTGTAAGTTGTAGACTAATATCAGAATTAAAGTATTGTACAGAAAGCTCAACGGTGTTTCTCTTTGCAGTCTCTGTGAATAGGTGATTTTCATAATGCGACAATTGTTCCTCTGTCTTACGAAATCATGTCGGACTGTAGACGTTCTGGTTTCGCGCGTTTAAAGAATGATTTGCAGCATCTCTCTGTAGCCCATGCACGTCAAGTCGTCAAGGTTCCCGTCGTCCGCAGTGTTGTGACGATTATGAAGTATTCTCTTCTGGTTTTGACGAAATCGTTGAAAGCATGTAATCGCAACACAAGCTGCACACAAACGAAAATAAACCATCAACAGCGCTCATTGACCATTCGCCATTTTAAACGCGATAAGTAGCGGTGTTGTAAACTCCGAGTCCATCTTATTTTGCTGTAATTAATGACAATCATTAGCCCGAAACATTTGTGAACACTTGTGTTAAATGGACAATTCAACGCGCGATTTCTTTGGCACCTGAATAATTTTTTTCTTCCAATTACATTTCATTTTATTTGTATGTAATAACTAATAAGTGTGTAAAATTAATTTATTACAACCCACCGTTAATAATCCAAAAGAGAAGGTACCGAAAAGGTCTACAGTATTTTTTGCAATTGTTCACGAATATCTGGTTGGATTACTCATATTTGACTCTTCTAAGGTCGCTTATTTAGTGTTCAGTATTTCCGGATCGAGTTGATGCAACTGGTTTAAAAAAACACACAAACAAACAGCAAATATTAACATTTAAGCTTTGCCGGGAATCACAGACATTTGAAGAAATATTTCAATGTTGGTTCTTTCATAACTACAATTTTAGAAATACTGTTTCTTGTTATAGTTTTTAACTTACCTTTAGCAAAATGCTGAAATTGTTTTAATTCTGCAACATCGAATTTTCAAAGTCCCACAATATTTCGGATATAGGTCATCAAATTTAAACATTTATTTTATGAATTTTTTTAGAATTATCGCAATGTTTAAGTCTAACGAAACTAACGATATATTGTATATTGATCGAGGAAATTCTGGATCAAGGGAATTTCTTTGAAATTACAAAATATCAGAACAGCATGCAAAAACCATTGTTTGCAAATATTTGCTTTTGTAAACACTAAACAGGAAAATTCATAGCACATTTTAATTATTAACACTTTAGAATTTTAGATTGTATATAGTATTAATGACGATTCAAAATATTTAAATTAAACGGTAACTCTGCAATATGAAAATCGAAAACTTTTGATTCTTCTAAATAATTAATGTAAAAACATGTTTGTTTTAATGTTTTTGATTATTTTAATTTTATTTGTTTTCTGTTTTGCTGTTATGCAGATTAAATCGTGGACCATGGGAAAAGTAAATTCATATATCTTCAATTTTATTAAATTTGTTTATTGCGTTAATTGAAAATGAATATTGGTAATTGCAGAATATATTCATAATTTTATTGAGGTACTTTACGTTGTGAATCATGAATGTCTGTAACAGATGTTAAATAACATAATTATTACTATTGTTTTGTTTACTATGAAATATTGCAAGTTACAGTAATCGCAAAAAGTTATTAATGTATCAATTCTAAATAAAAAGAGAAAACTGATGTTTTTTCGATATCAGTTGATAGTTTTCTCCGTTTCTGGGCAAATGTCGCCATACAAGCGGCATCATGTTTTTACTTTTTGGGTTAAATGTCGCTACATTTGCGGCAACAGTTAATTTCGTTGGATGCTCCATAAAGTGTTTTCATTGGACAATAATTATTTCTTAATGTTGCGTTTTTACTTTATTTGTACTGAAAATTATAAGAAAAAATCCAGGAGTAAGAAAATAAACCCGATACTATTGATTCACTGAGATACTATTTATTGCAAACATTTTGGGGATTGGTTCAAGTTCAGGTGGTTGGGGGAAGGACACTTTCCACAACAAGGGGTTGATAACAGTTTTGTTTTAAGTGTTTCGCATGATTTGTACACAGATTATAGAATAGAAATTATATTTTTGGATGATTAATACAAATTAACTACAGCAAAAGATTTGATTTGTTTATAAACCTTATCAATAAACAAACAAAGCAAATTAAATGATGCATGTGTATTGTGTAAAGTTGATGACTGCAACATTTTCTTTATTGCTAACAAATTTAAACTTAGAAATTTATCTGTTTATTGATTTTGAATGAAAAGAAATTTGTTGACTGATATTGTTATAGATTGTAATTCTGATTGCGTTTGTAGGTACATTTAAGAACGGAACAAGTATGTAAAGTGTGCATTATTTTGAGAGCATTCACTGTTACAAGTGGTAATTTTATATAACTATCTCAGTTCTAACATTGATGGTTTGATTGATGATTCTCTGACTTTGCGGAATTCATTTTAATTTTGAAATAAAGCTGCAGTTTTAGTTCCAACGATATTTAACATTTTGTCCTTTGGAGAAAAATAGGTACATTTTTTTTATGTAAATTTATTCATTCGCTTAATACAAGCTACAAACTTAATCCATTCCTCAATCTATCTTTTCCTACTACATATTATATAAACAAAAGGCATTGTCGGTTTTATATGTAACATTTTGTGCTCGAAATATTAATGTTGCAATCAGGATCGAATGTACTAAAGCTACTATTTAAAAGATGCAACACAAAACACAAACAATAGTGAAAGAATTTTCCAAATCAGTATAGCACAGCTTCTGGAAAATAATCAACGTTTTTCGTACATCAATGTTTTTCAATCATTTCCATATACGAGTCAGAATTGTAATATCTATATAGGTATAGGTACATCATAATATTATATCATAACGACTTTCATCGCAAACATGCTAGTGGAATAAACAATATTCAAAAAAAAAAAAAAAAAAACCAGGGGGAAAAAGAAAGACGGACAATGGAGGAATGGGTTACGGACAGGGAGCGGTTAGAATTCAAATCTGCGAGGTTTGGAATCCATTAATCTCCAAATGTTGTTCAAATTTAATTAAGTTCTGATTGCAAAAATAACATTAAATAAATCCAAAATTGTTTTAAGCAATACGCATTTAAAATTGCGGTTATTTATGCCATGATATCATCGTATTAATTTCAAATAAGTTTGATCTTTTTTTGGCTGATCTCGTGCAAATATAGCAAAACGACAGAATTATTTATGCATTTTGTTTGAAAGTTCTAGAATTAATGCAAGACTGCCTAAGCGCATATTTATTTTTATACAATTTTTTATAAATTCTTATCTCTCGTTGCATTTCGAGTAGAATTTTCTGCGTTTTTATCAAAATTCTTTTAAAATATACATTTAATATAAGAAAATCAGTTTTTTAGAGATATTAAATAGAACATACCTAACAATAAATAGATTTGTTAAAAATTATTCTCTAATGGAGTCTTCAATTTTCAGGTTCTTCTCAAGACCATTAATATTAATTATTGCATTATTTCAAACGTTCTTATGGATGAGTTTGTTGCGTATTCAAACGTATTGAAGCATATTTTCTGAACGGGCATGCTGCAGTGAGCTTTAAACTTCAGAATCAAGAGGATGTCTGTAAATTAAAACTGGTTATTCAACAAATTGAAAACAATGCAAATTCAAGCTATTTAAATGTCAATTAAATTTGAATGAGATAATGGCATTAAATGCATAACACTAATAGCGCCCAGATACAGTGTAGAGTCGCAGATTTCTTTGAATAGTCGCGGATGTTGTGCGACTTGATTGCGGTGCTGTTTAGCCACCAAATAGTTGTCCAACAATTGTTCAACACTTGCGACAAGTGCTTCAGCAAAATGACGACGATTTATCACTGCCATTCACGCTTGCAACTATTTTAAGACCAGAAGGCACGGAAATTCTTCTTAATTTTGTTCACTTGGAAATTACGTCATGTTGACGTAAAGTAAGTTAATTTTACGGTTGAGTGGGAGTCTGGGACTAAGTGGAAACAGCAAAACTTTCCCTGCGGAAAGAGTGATGGACTCGAATCGCACTGCACCGATGGGTCATTGGTAATTGGTACATTGCGCTGCATGACTCACTCCAGTAATCCCAATAATTCTACCTGTGCGTAATTCGTGCATGTTTTCCATCACCACTTTGACCACGTAAAAATAGATCGGAATCTGGGGAAATATTTTCGGAGTTCTGAATTTCATTGAGGGGAAGCATTTTAAAATTTACCACATGAAATTCATCCCCGTCGAATCACTGTCTTTGATTCACTAATTAATTGCTTTCGTCGTCATCGAATTAGGTATGCTCCACTTTATCTAGATGATTGATTTTCGTGGAGCACTGCTCCATGCACTCGGACATTTTTCATTTAATCCGGCTCAATTGCCTTGTTTTGGCCAGCGACTTTTAGGCATGGCAGCCATCAGTCGAGTTGTTTGCGTCTTTATGTGGGTCAATGGAAAACAGGTTCAATGCGAAATAAATCAATTCTCATCTGAGCACTCGCAACTGGACTGGAAGAAGCTTTTTGCGGCGTGGTTCAAGGGCAAATGTCAGTCAATATTGCATTTGAAAGGACACTGAAACTAGAACAATTTACATTGAAACAAAACTTTGATTATTTTAATATGTTTTCGAATTAAGAGATAATTTAATCATTAATGTTTGATTCAGTGCCGTTGAACAATTTTATTTGTTAAGGACAATGAAATGTAGGCTTTGTAAAGAAGTTGGTGGGTTCCGGGTAGGGTGGGAATAGGACTTCAATTATTTATTTATTTACGCTTAATACGAGCAATATCACACGACCGATGTTTGCCTATCTGGATTCTTGTACATTGCAGAGATGTTAACTCCACTCGACTGTGTTTAGTCCAACGCAAAATATTGGTAATACGTACCAGTATTATACCTACATTTTCCTTTTTTCTGTATGGAATACTTTTTGGAAATATTGTTGGAACATTTAAAAATTGTGGAAGTTAAAAACAAATTCCAAAATAGAATCTAATAGGTACCATCGAGATTCTATACTGCTCATCACAATCCATGGTAAAACCGTAGTCGATGGTCGATGTACCTACCATTCCTATCAATCTCCGGGGACTCACAGTATTGTTATGTCGTGTCCTCTCACCTCTGGTAACTGCGCCACTATTCGAATTTCGATTTTGGACAAATTAGGGGATGTACGGGCATAACGGTCAGTGCGGGCATAATGGCCAGGCGGGTTTGTAAGGCTGTACAGTGTTGCTATTCTGTTCTGCGGCAAGGGTAGCCTTCCTGAGCCCTCACCGCCCCTTGGTTGTATTGGGTTCGAAGAAGAAGAAGAAAGATCTGCGTTATAACGAGTTATTACAATTTTCACGTTTTTCATGTAATTATTAAAGATTTACGTAACAAGTTAGGTTTTTGAAAAATATAATTATTTTTACAGAATGGAAACTGCGATGTGGTTCAGCGTTGTTTGTTCACAAATAACAACAAGCTTTTTTCAATTGCGCCTGAACGGGCACAAGGGCCAGTAGGTAATTGTCATTTTTGGAAAAATGCTCATTGCTCCCTGAATGTACAAGAAATTTTTTTTATGGTAGCTCCTTGTTCAAGGTGAACAAAATAATATCAGTGGAACCAAAGAAAATTTCTGCAAATGGAAGGACGAGTGTGATTGGGATTTCGTAAACACTTAAAAGAGCAATAAAAAACAGCTTGTTCAAATTAAATTTGATTGATAATAATTGACGATAAAAATAGCATTTAAAACCACCATTGATAAAGTATTTGTCCGCTCGGACGTTTGCGTTCCCTGCATACAATTTTCAGCATGAAGCAATTCAGTAGAAATATTTTCCAATTTGTACTTGACCCGATTTGAAGCCAGTGGTCCCTTTGCCGCTGGCTAATAACAAAAAATATATTTGAATATTCTAGATGGTTCCTCTTCCTGGACTTTCTGTTCACGCAGAAAACTTCTAAAAAGCTCAAATTTAAAAAAAAAAACGTAGAATTTTATTGAGGAATGCGAATCATTCGTATTCTTTTATTGTGGTTCAACATGAATCGGAGCTTCATGTGCACAGTTCAACGTCTATTTTTGTGATTTCATTGTGTCGTAAAAACTCATATTTTGTGAATAATTTCGAAATTACTAACGAGATTTATTTTTGGATTAATCGGTTTCTTAACCGCTTCCAGATTGCGAGTAAAAGAATTAATAGGTTTATAAAGGACACCATTCGTAGTATCAATATAAAATTACGTCAATGAATTTTGACAAACTTAACATTTAATAAAATGGTATTTGCATTTCATTGTGTTGAAAGCGTTTGGAAACTGGGCGCTCAATATCTTTGCATTTTCGAAAGATATAGCAAACGGAAAAATTTGTTTGAATAGTCTTCTGAAAATAATTTTTTAATGTAGAAGTTTTGTTGAGTTCCTTGTTGCTAGTTGTGGGACAACATTTTACTCTAAAAATACAAAACGTGTGCCCTCATTTCCGCAATGCCAAGGTGAACGGAATTATTTATGTCCTCCGAAGTCCGAGTGACAGAAAATCTCTCCTTTCCGCAGATGTGTAAAGCCACAATGGCGTTTATGAACTGCACAAATTTTCTGCAGTCCATCGTAATTTTCGTATCTGCTCTGCAGATTACGTGCTTGAACAACTCTGACGTTGATGGCCTAAAATAACTCGGAATATTTGCATTAATATGACAATATTTGTTTTGACTGACTCAGAGATTCAAGGGCATTTACGGTACATTCAAAAATATGGATTTCGTCAGGATAGTTCGACAGGTGGTGGGTATAAGTACAATAGTTTTGGGTTGAAAAATATTCAACAGATGCAAATAATCTGGAATTTTATTTATTTGCATTCAATATGCATTAAATGCTTTTGAATAAGATGAAGCTCAAAGAGATTCTTCCGAAGAGTTTCCTTCGATTTCAGTACAGCTTCCAAATTTATAGAAAGGAAAACTTTACTTCGTAGAATTCTTTTGATGAAGATCAGCACGCGTCGAAGCTTGTTTCATTCAACTTACGAAATATGTACGTCAAAATATTCAAAACTATATTTACGTTGAATGGATTGAAAACAAATTACGTTGCCGGGCAGTCTTCCCGGGCTCACATCAGCTGCTGCAAATTCATTGACAAATCCCCAGAGGTAAACGATTGACGTAATCCCAAATAAACAATTTATTTGAATTTTTGGTTGTAAATTATAAAAACTTTTCCGTATTTCTGAAGAAAAATATTTCTCTTTGAATTGTTTACCTAAAGTTGAAAATGTTGTTGCAAACTCAGCGATTAGTAGCATTATTCGAGAAACGCAAATATCAAAATGTTTTTCGTGTTTTTCCACACACAAAACCGTTATATCAGTTAAGAATTTTTATTTGAGTAATTTAAGAAGAAAAATCGCAGAATATTCTTTTATTTACAATAAATTTCAAAACCCCATTTTTGAGGGGCTTGAAGAATAGTGAATACGATATATTTGTGTTACACTGTATTGGCACAATGTTTTTTTATCTAAGTGTGGAGTTCAACTTTTAGCATTAATATGATTTTGCCATTTGTAATTGAAGAGAATAATAAACAGTAAAGTGAGCGTATTTTAAGAGAGACAAGGTCAAATATTTTTCATCGGACGTAAAAAGCTTTCGAAGAGAGAAATTAGTTTCTAATTATGTTGCTAGAAAATTAAAATGAAACTTGTTATTGTGTTAGTTTTTTTTAAATGAAATTTAGGGAAACACTAAATGCTTCCTTCCTGTGCAAGCTGTTACAAAAGCGATAGTTTATTACAGTTTTGCTCTTTTACAGCCAATATATCCTGCTATAAAATCTGTTACTTTGTTTAAAAATAAATCATTGTAATATAGTACAAAATTATCTCGAAGTGTTAATTCTTTATTTGTATTTTCTTATGCATTGCTTAAAGAATGATTTGTTTTAAATCTTGGTATTATTATACTAAAAAGGCACTAATTATAAAAATCATAATAATTATGAAAACTGATGGTGTGCCATATTTTCCGATCACAATACAGATACATACTCAAGTATTTTTATTATAACTAATTTATAGAAATATTTATTGTAATTATTTATGGTTCAAACGTTCCAGTGTAGAAAGAAGATTCGTATGTTAGGAGACTTTAAACTATATGTTTTAATTAAAAGTGAGAGAAGTTTTTTAAAAGTAGGTATAAATACTGTCATTGCAGTATTGAGATTGGGATATAGTATAATAAACTGAAAATGCTTTTAGAATCTAATAGAATAGAATATAACAGAATGAGAATAGAATCTAATTGTTGGTTTATTTAACTTAGAAGATTTGATAAACTTTCTGATAATAATTTTGTTTATTCTGTCTGACTCTGTTGATATACAAAATATATGTAAATAATGTAAATAAAGTAAAATATGTTTATAACATAATATGTAAATTTCTGTAATGTGTTATTTTCAATGGTGGGAAATGTTTAACAATTTCACAGATCAATTACAAGAATTGTGTGCAGCATAAAGCATTATTGAGGAATACTTAATGTGAACCAAAACTGAAAAACAGTGCTATCTTAGCGAAAACAAAAGGGGGCAGTAACTTTGAAAGAGACCTAATAAGTTAATTTTTTATTTCAAGGTTTTCCCATGTTTATTTGTGTACCAAGAAAGTTTTAATTTATTATTACAAAACACGAAGTATTATATAGGCCACTTTCAAATTTACTCCCTAGTAAGTATCGTGATGTACTCGTATAACATTTTCTTCTGTGATTATAAGTTCTTAAGATGATATACGTTCACATTGACAATAATATTAACAATAATAGTATGTTTAATTATTTCTGGATGTAGAAGTTATTGCAAAGGATCACGCTTGCTTCTTTGTAATTCTGCGCTCTTAATCCTTTTTCTCAAGTGCTTTGGGAGCATTCGCAGGACCTCCGAATCAATTTGTACTGGCATCGTTCGCTGCCTCAACCCGAAACATCTCCACGACTCCGAACTCGTAGGCTTTCCTAAACTTAGAGACAATATTAAAAGTTTGCTATGGAACACTCAAATTACTCAAATTTACTTTTGTCAAAAGAAGTGCATGGTTTGTATTTTCCAGTTTCGCTGTCCATGTGCGCGCCACCAGAGAAGTCCTCCTCGTGAGTGGAATCCTTTTGCATGGCGTCTCCTCGTTGCAACGTTAAGCGGCGCGCGGCCAAATTGAGACCTTCGAAATTGATCCCTTGATGCCCATCATCTGAGCTTGTTTGCGATGGAAGCTTGCTTTCCATTCTATCTCTACCAGGTGGGATGCTGCTTGGATCATAATCTTCATTTCCGGTCGGTGTAAGTTGTTGGTCCACTTTCAATGCGGTAGTTCCAGAATGAAAATCATTATCCTTTAGGTATTCATCTTTGGATTCCGATGAGGTAACAACATGAGACGTCCTCAATACAGGATCTGACTGTCGTGCTTTTTGGTTCAAAGAGCTTTTATAGGACTCCTGAGCTTTTGCTGCCTGGCTTACTTGAAGCCCTTCCAGAGATTCACCCAAGGCTGTGTTTCCGAAAGAATCCTTGTCGTTAGGTTCAGGGACAATTTCTCCAATACTTGCTCTTCGTAGTCTGCGTCTTGTCAGAAATCCTCTTGCTCCTGCTTGAATTTTAGTAGCGGCAGAGACAATCGTAGAATCTGTATCTGTTGAAGTTGTTTCGAGGGCAGTGCTTATGTTGAAGTCATCGTGAACTTCATTGGACTTCTCCTCAGGGACTTCGAACAAATCAGAATCTGCTTCTGAGAAGGAACATGCTAGCATTTTCTGTCTGATTGTCTCTGCAGCTCGGTCATCCCCTAAAATATTATCTAGACTTTCTGAGGGTTGTGACAGTTTGTGCAGTTGTTGTAGGAATACTTCAGATTGCTTTTGTGCCATTTGAATTGGACTTTCAAAACTAACGGACTTGGGTCGTTCTTTTACAGGTGTTGGTATACGACTCTTCATGCGTATCCTTGGCGAATACTCACGTATCTTGGTTCTGACCGGAGGATCATCGTGAAACTCAAAGCGTTGCTCGAATATGGCAGGACTTGAGTTGAATTTGTGCAATTCTTCAAGTAACTTTTTCGTCCTGTTTCCTATTACAAAAATTGGATTTTGGAATTTTGTAATATCGAATTCGGTGCCATTGCTAGAAGTGCTTTCTGTGCTAGGACTACCCTTACTATCTTCCTGCATAAGGGCATCTTCATTAGCAGTATCTGTGAAACTCTTTCTTTGTAGTTCGCCCATTGATTTCACTTGTCTGAAATTGTGCTCGTTCTTCATTGGCTCTCGTTCCTGCGAGGCGCTTTTGCGTTCAGAAGCGGTTTTTTGCATTCGGTCTAACATGATCTCATTTTTACGCAGACTGTAGTACATGGCTTCCAGGGAGTCCTGCTCGTACGTTGAAATGTCCATATGTTCGATCTCTGAAAGTTCGTCATGAATTGTGCTTCTGCTGTCAGCTCGCATTGTTTCGGCTTCCGATAAATTTGTAGCATTCTTATCGTAAAGCGGGGGCGTAAGCAGGGGATAGTATTTTTTTGTGCAAGTTTCTTCAACTGTTTTTTGCCTTTCCATCATTTTAGGTGTTCCTTCTATTGCTGAATTTGTTGCATCGGGTTGTCCGGTCTTTTCAGCAGAATTGTTGTTTTGTTTATCATCATCGTCAGCTCCATCTTCAGGAGTTTCTTCTTCTTCCTGTGCTGTGCCATGTTCATTAAGACTTGATTTACTATCCTTTTCATATCCATCACCTTCTGTTTTTATGTCCTTGGAATTGGTAACATCCATTTGACTTTTGTTTGAGCTCACATCAACGGAATCTAGTTCCTTATTGCTATCTGAATTTGTTAATGAACCCGAAGAATTTTTGGAATTCTTTTCCAGGGAAATTAATTCTTGTGAATTTTTATTTTTTTCAGTGTTAATTTTTGATTCTTCAAGCGACATTCGATCCTCATTACTAGCATCCGAATTTTGCACACCTGTCAGTTCATTGTTTGAATCTATGTTGATCGAATTCATGTTGACTTGGGTGTCCTCGTTTATATTATTGTTATTAATTTGCATTGGTGTTTCTGCCACTTCGTCTACTGTAGTTACTTCTACGGAGCAAGAAGCGTCTTCGTCGTTTTTATTTTCTCTACTAGAAAAGACCATGTTCTTGTCTTCTACCATTTTTTCATCAGTTCGCTGCTTGTTCATCACTTCCACCTTTACCAAGTCCTTCTTTTCTGAATTTTCTTTTTTGAAATTATCTTCCTCTTTTTGATTTGAATTATTTTCTAAAGTTGCAACTTTCTGAAAGGTGCTTTTTTCAAAAGTATCTTTTTCGCCGGCAATATAATCATTCAGGATATTGGATTGGGATAAATCAACGTTTTCATCACTTGATTTTTCTCGTATTTGTTCCTCTTTAAAATTACTTGGTTCTTCCTGGTTAAGAGTAGTCGAAGGTTGTTCGGTATTTTTTTCTTTTTCAGTGTTTGATGTTGTATTTTGTGCACTTAAAGTTGGTATAGGTTTTTGAACCTCATCCTTAGCACTATGGTTGTCTTCATTTTCGGAATGAGGGTTTGAAACATGTTGTACACTTCTGGTGGTAACTTTAGATATATTATTCTCCTGTGCTTTATTTCCGGTTGGGTCCTTCGACGACACCGACTCAATGTTAGTTTGTACTTTTAATATGTCTTCTTTTTCCGGAATTTCGCTTGTAGTTTCGTTTTCTGAAACACTTTCGTTTTGTTTGGAGGCAGATTCAAGAACTAACCCTTCCAAGGAGTGAACGTGCTCCTCTTTGAGAAGAGTGTTTTCAAGTTTCTTAGCAGTATTTTCTAAATGTGGCTCTGTTGTGGATTTCAACACTGTTCCCGCACTACTAACTATTGTTTTTGTTAATGTATCCTCATTTTTGATAGTTTTTTCGTTATCAGTTACTATTTCTGAAGTGTTTCCCTTATTTGCATTTAACATTTCATTTGGCTCCGATTTTGTTTCTAAACTGCTTTGAGATTTATGTTTTGGTTTAATCGATTTCGAACTTTGAACTTTTTGTTGATTGTTCGCAGAAAGATCTTTAGAACTTTCAATTTGCCTTTCTTCATTCTTTTTGATTTGTACATCTTTGTTGTTAATGGTCATTTCACTATTTTCAGCATTTTTACCGTTTGGTGTCAAATTTGAATGACTGTTGTCCTTAGTTTCAGCTTGGTGAAGTGGGAATTGATAATCTTCAGCTTCTTTTGCAGGATTACGAATTTCTATTTCTTGTGATTTTTTCGAATTTTCCTTTTTGATGAGCTTTGCACTGATATTAATTTGATTTGGATCACTTTCCTTTACTTCTTGTTTTAAAGATGCTGTTGAAGGAATTGTTTCATCTAAATTGTATCCGTTTTCAGTTTTGCCATCATCATCTTTTAGCGGGCTTTCAAAAATGGTTGATTGCAAGCTGCTAGGTGCTGTTGATTCGTCGTCGTAGACACTATTATCCTGTTCTTTAATATGTTCTTTTATTTTCTCAGAGTTAGTGGATTCTTTTTCGCTTTCCAGTTCATTCGACGATGAGTTGCGATGTTTTGTACTGGTGTTTATTTTTTTGTCCTCTTTAGCATCCTTCTCAGTTTCATTAGTGTTATTATTCTTTTCGTAATGGTCTTCTGAGTTTTTATTATCTTCGTCTTTATTTAGTTCGGCGTCAACTTCTGGTAAAAGAACGACCTTTGCAGGAAAATTGATGTCGTCATTGGATGTTGGTTCCTGTTTATTGTAGACCGTTCCTGAAACTGATTCATAATTCATTTGGTCATTTTCATTTTCATAATTCGTTATGTTCGTTTCATTATTGAAGAAATTGTTTTCTTCATTACTTTTAAGATCGACTTCTTTGGGAAGTGCATTAATCATTGTTGTCTTTAAAAGTTCAAATCCTTGATTTCCATTCGTTTTGGGAGATTCAGGTGTAATTTCAGAATTCAAAATTTTGTTCGAATATTCAGATTCTTTTTGTTCGAAATTTTCTTCATCCTCTGTCTCTGATGGTCGTAAATTTAAAGTGGGTTCAGTTCCAGTTGAAGGCATTGTAATATCTTCATTGTGGTCATTTCCGCCTGTCATTAAATGTCCGCTGTATGAACATTCCTCCGAGTTCGTTTCCACTGGTTCTCCATCTTTAACAGTTTCTTGTTCTTGCGATCCCTTAGAAATATCTTGTCCATTATTGCTAATGAACAAGAATGTATTCCCAGTATTCGGCGTTGGATCATTTTCAGTTGATGCATCCCTATTTTGTGTTAACTTATTTTCATTGTGACTCTTATCTGCAGTTACTAGTTCGGATAGTTCAACATTCGCTTCCTTGGGTTCTTCTTGTGTATTCATTATTTCCGGTTGAATGACGCTCTTTTCGTTATTGTAAGCGTTTTTCTTCATTACTTCTAACTCAGTTTTAGACAATTTAGACGAATCTTCCTCAGAATTTCTTGATTCTTCCTTTTCTTCCTTGATTTTATTTTCTACCACTTCACCGCTAGTGTTATTAATATTTACAGTTTCTTCATTTTGTGGTATATCCTGCAATTCATCATGAATTTGTTCAGCTTCGTCAATAGAACTTGGTGCAGACTCCTTTTCTGCGTCAGGCTTACTAACTACAAAATCATCAACACTTCTTGTCTTTCCATCTAATAAATTACCCTTAATTTTAACTTCTTCGTCTTCTTTGACCGTGTTAGTAGAATTGTCAATGGAAAGCTCACTTTTTTGGAAACCAGAATTATTCTCGTCATTTGATTTTTTTCCGTTTGCGTCTTCTTCATCTCCGCCGACTGGTTTAATATCCTTTTCTAAAAGCTGGTCACTCTGATTTTCACTCTGAATTTGTGTTCCAGAATCACTGGATTGTGTAGCGCCGTCTGCCTTACTGGTGAAGGACGTTACGATGGGATCTGAGCCCACATACCAAACACTCTTTTTAACATTTTTCTCATGAAGTTCACTGTTAGAATTGCTATCGTTTTGTTCCTTCAAGTTGCTTGTTGTGATTTCTTCCGCGTTTTTAATTGGCTCAGTATCAGAAATGTCAATAGGCGTTGCTTCTGACTCAATTTCATTTATGTATTTGTCACTACTATTAGTTACAGAAGTTTGGATATTTTCGCTTTCACTTGTGTTACCTTTTAACTGTTTTTCGTCTGTGGAGTCAACGGACTTCATTTCCTCATTATAATCACCTGGAGCGTTTTGAATTTCTTCAGATTCAGCAGTCATTCCATTGAGATGGATAGATTCAGCTTCCTGGTTCTTGTTCTGCGTGGAGGAACCGTCTGGGATTTGAGTTGCTGTCTCCTCAGCAAGTTGGGGATCGGACTGTTTCGAAATGTTCTCCTTCAAACCATTGACGGCCGCTCCCTGCATTGCGGAAGTCAAATCATGTGATTCTAATGCTGGCGTATGCTGAACTGAACTACTTCTACCGCTAGAATCATGCAGACTCCTTGGAACTACATTGCCAGAGTGGGAGTGCTCTTCTTGAAGCTCGAAGCTAGACTTACCATCATTTCTCGAGTCCGGGTGTTCGATTTTAAAAATCGGTTCGACTTCAGAATTATCGACTGCTTTTTCAGTACCTTGATTTATCCAGTCTTTTTTTCCATCTTCATTGTCCTGCGTATTTTCCAGACTTCTGTGCAACTCATGTTCAGATTTTTCATCTTTCTTCAACTTATTAGTTCTAGTATTTAGATTTTCTAAGTCTAACTCGCTTACTTCATTTGAATTTGTGCGTCCATGGAGGGAGTCGAGGACTTCTTTCGTTTGTCCCTTGCTCTCCCCTTCTACAGGGCTTACAGTGCTTGAGGTAGGAGTATCTACTAAGTTGCCTTCGAAGACTACTGTTTTTGTGCCACTAGGACTATTAACTTCCAACTGTTTTATTTCGGTTCGCTCAGCAGCTTCTTCGTCTGCAATTGAATGAATCAGTTCATTACGCAATTCCTTAACATCAACGTCAGAAGCACAATACTTGTCATCCTTTGAATTATCATCTGAAATTGAATCTGTTGTTTCGTTCACTTTACTTGTACCATTAAATTCTACTTCATCAGCAATAGTCACAGATTTAGTTTTCTTTTGAACTTTATCTGCACCATTTGCACTACTAAATACTTTCCGAAGTGTCCTTTGTATAATTATAGCTGCATCGTTTTCAGATAATATTTTAACATCTGCAGCACTTTTTCGGCTCGTGTAAGTTCTGAACGCTCGCTGAATTATTTTGGCAGCGTCTTCTTTTTGCAATAGAGTTTTTTCTGCGTTTAAGTTTCTTTCATCCTCCTCTTTGATTGCCAATAAAATCTCAGATGGCCTTTTAGAACTCAATTTACGTGGTCGAAACTTTTGTTGTAGAGGTTGATGTGATAGTGTGTCTGTATCTTGATTGTCTTGAACGTCACTTCTCTGGTGGATGGGGACACGCGAAGTTTTGAGTTCCTTGATTAATTGGTTTCGAATTTGTTCAAGAAAACACTTTTCTCGAGCTTTCAATAATTTCTCACTGTGTTTAAACTTTTCATAACCTTTATATAAATCATCGTCACGCTCTTTTAATAAATTTTCAAAGTGGTCCGCGGCGAATTCGTTAATATTTTCGGGCTTTTCTTTTAGGACACGTTTTGCGAGCGCCTTCATTAGATCTATCAAGCCCTCCGGGATGGGAGGCGCCTTAACAGGCATTTTTTTGAATGCAACACTACGTAATTATAATTCAATATATTGGCAATTTAATTTATTTTTTTTTCGCGGAACTAAGGCGCACTTTTCATCACTAAAGTTAGATCGATACTGAAAATTACTTTCTTCGCTTCAGATTGGGAAAAGCTTTCGATACTTTGTCACTTCGTCAAGGAGACTTGCAACCCAAACAATTACTTCCAGTGAAAGAGTAAAATCAATAACGCAAGGTCAATTGTCGTAGCTCAGGTCAGTAATCTTTAACCTGGAGAACCCTTTAATAGTAAACAGTTAAACACTAAACATCAGTATATACAGCACTACATTATACGAATCACTTTTTTTTTATTATAAAATATTATTATTTATTTGGACTTCACTTTAATATAAAGGCTTAAATATTAAGATAACATTTCAACACAAATTAAAAAAAAAACTGAATGAGGAATAATGGTTTTTTGGTTTAAAAAACAGGTGCAGTTTGCTTTTTAATCAAGTTCTAATTTTCTAATAATTCTTACTTTCTAATTTAAAGTATTTTGTTAATAAGAATAGCTTTACTTCATTTGAAAGCGATGCTAATTTAATAATGCTATTTAGCTGAAGATACCAACTGCGAAAAATTTAGATACGAAAAGTATAGATACGGAATCAATGCAGTTCGACTTAAACCTTAATTTTTATCGTCGTCATTATAGAAAAAGTAATATGACTTTGCATCATACTAAGTTCCTGGTTTTAATTTAAAAAATGCTGAAAACTGGAAAAATTTTAAATACTTCAACTCTCTCAGAAACTCTTTTTCTCTCGGGTGAGAGATGCACTCCCACTTTTAAAAAATGAAGAAAAAAAGAGGGAATTGCATATGCCAACTTTGAACTCAAACAAGTTTGAATTAAACAACAATTCTGTCCGCAAACCCCCATTTTTGAATATTATCCAGGACACATCAATTGTGTTACCAGAAGAAAATGGTAACGACCCAAAAGTGCCATATTAATAATGATCATGAACAAGACATCTCTCTCTTAATATAAAAGTGAGAAATAGTGCCAAAGGTAAGGAGTTCACGCTTCTCATATTAAGCTCGATTATCAGAAATAGATTGAAAGTGAAACCTCATTCATTTCTGCACAACTATTTCATACTAACAATTCTGAAACAAGTATTTTTTTCTGATAAAATTCTGTTTTTGCAAATTACAAATGAGACCCGCGGCCGCAGATTTACACTCGCGACTTGCCGCCATCACTGACTTGTGCCTTTCAAATATTGCATATGCTAAGGCGTTGAATAAGAAGTACACAGGGTGTCTCGATTGCTGATGAAGTTTTGTGATTTTTTGGAAAAATAATTATTTGCGTAGAATATTATTAAATTTTGTAAATGTAGATATTAAATTGCAGCTATTAAAATATTAAAAAAAACAACATTTCAAATATCAAAATATATATAAAACTTGAAAAAAAGACAAACACTGTATGATTCAGAACATATCGATTATATTATATTATGTATGCAGAGGCAGGTAATAGGAATATTAAAAGGACATTAACGCGATTATAAAATAATATATTGCTAAAGTTGAAACTATTCTGTACTAGTATTTTCACTTAACCGACAAATAATTGGAACATCCTCGATTTTTGTACAGTTGTAAGCTTTGCTTTGCTTAACAATATTTTCTATAATTTCCTGTTTGTATTTATTCCATTTTCTAATTGTAAGAAAATATATGAATACTTCTTTGCGTGATGGTATTGTACTGTTTATGTGAAATCGCAGTCGGTTCCACACTCCGCCTGGATTTTGTTTCCTTTCGAGGAGCCAGTATCGCGGTAATAGAAGGCACTGGACAGTGGTCTTCGCTATAATGGCGCGCTCAATCATGTCCTCCCCTAATCCAAATATCGCTCCTTTGGTCAGTTTACCAATTTCAACAAAGTGGCATTCAACATTCTGTTTCTGCAAAATTATTTGATTAAAACAAGAGGTATTCCGGGAAATAGTTACCTGTTTTTTATGATCTGGAGATTGCGTTTTCTTATTGTTGTTTCCATGACAATTCAAGACTTCGTTGCCTTTATTTTTGAAAGTCTTTTGTGAAAAGTTAGGCACAGAGGAACTAGAATCGTACACTTGTGAGGATTTTCCGATAATGTGCTAAAAAAATATATTCATTACTTCATATCATCTTTATATCTTGATATGTATTTATTAATATTTTTATTGATATATTCAAGCAACAGGTATATCTAATGTACGATAAAATAACACCATAATGTTTTATTAACTCACATGTTCTTGATTGTGTCGCGAATTTATTAATGTAATGCTGTCGATGTTTGCGTGGTGACTTGACTCCATTGTGCTCAATGGGGTAAATGTTCCTAACGAATTTTCATGCTGTACAAACAGACAATATTCATTAATAACGGTCTATATAGCGATGAATCTTGTTCCTTTGCACCTTTGTTTTTTGCTTGCTTGGGGGAGGCGTAGGAACTCTTTTTACTTTTCCCATCATTTTCGCAGTTTCATACATTGATAACTTCAAGGTCGATCGCGCTGAAGGGCTGTCCATTAGTGGAATGGGAGTAGTGTTGAGCAAGCTATTCCCAGGTTTTGACTGCAATTTTACCATAATTATTTTTGGAAATGTTTTACACAAAAAAAAAATTAAGCAAATTAACAAGAACAGAGAACATAAAATTGCTGCGTGACGTTAAAATTATTAAAGAATGTCATTACTTCGCAAATTAAGAGGAGGTTCTAGTCAACTCGAAAAAAAGCCCAAAGATCCCACAAAAGTAACATTTTCAGGTGCAAAAAAATTTAAATACCTAGTAAAAGTTGTTAGCTTCCTATTCACTTATTCTTTAAGCGATTTGAACTAAATTTGGTATAAAAGTACTTCGATAAAAGTTATTTGAACTGATCGAAATGGATCTTGGAAAAAAATATTTTTGCAAGTTACACTTTGTAGCGATTTTTGGGTTGTTTTTTAAGCTGAGTAGAACCTCCGTTTTATAATTCTTTGTGCAATCCTTTGGTTAGGAATTTTTTCTTGAAAGTTCCGATTTCTATTTTTGTAATTTGTGTAGGTATTTAAAATAAAACAAATACGGAAATTTTTTTACCATTTTACCATTTCTAAAAGAGGAAAACAGTTAAAGTGTATGATTTAACACATTTAACATAAAACAATAGGCAAGATCATTTTATTATTATTGACAAACATTTTGTCTTCATGTAAACGTGAAATTCTCAACCAGTCATCAAAGCATTTTTTCACGTTTTTCTTTAATTCTCAAGCAAAGAAAAGCATTTGACAAATAATTGTAACAATATTTTTAGGAGCACTGTTTGGTTTTTAAACATAAAAACATAAATATCTTATACAATTATATACATAAAAATCTAAAACCTTTTTTTGTGTAACTGTAGCATTATTTTCAGAACCAACGGTGAATGATATTTTTTCGGCAATTTCAAACTCCTCGCTGAGTTTTAAAGGAAATCCAAGTTCATCTGAATTATTTTGGAGTTTCCTGTTTTCAATATCTAAATTGTTTCGGGTCTTCTGGCGGAAAATGCCGATCACTGATTGCGCTGTGGCCATATCTCTTTGTCTCTTCATTTCTTCGGCATTTTCGCACAGTGTATAGACCTTCTTTCCATCTGCAAGTTCGACCTATAGCAGGAAAGACAAAAAAGTTAGTCTGGAGATTAAAGTCTTCGATTTGCGGTCTACCGAATACATCAAGCGTTCAATGACAGTGTTGCCAATATATAAAAACAAACTCTTCATTGTAATATAATGAGAAAAATAATTTTATAGTTTTTAAGTTGATCTGTAGTGGAACAGAATTCTACTGAACTAATCAAAATTAAATATTTAAAAATTCATTATTTGCAACTTACATAGAGAATTTAGTATCACTGTTCTTTGCCTAATAAAATCGAGAATTTAAAAAAACTTTTACAATACATATATTAAATTAATTTTCAAAAAAGTTAAATTTTCAAAATTATGTCTAGGTAATATACATTTTTTGTCAGACTATATTATTATTAAGAAGATTATTGGGCGTTCTTTTTCTGTGTGTATACTTATTGCAAAACAAATTTGTCCAACTTGCATTAGTTTTCCCGATTACAATGGAATCTAAATTTATTCTAATTTCTAATATAAAATTTAAATATAATAACTGTTTTTTCTTCTTGTTAAACAAATTATTTTTATATTAAAAAAAGTTATATATGACACACACAAATTTCTGCAAAAAAAAGTGCAGTATTAAAAAAATGCGATTCACATTGCAATGTTATCGTGTCAATTTAAAAAATAAAGTTAAAAAGTATAATAAGGTTTTAAAAGTTAGACAACCACAAATAAAACTAAAAATCTCTAAAGTTTAAAGTACAGAAAAGTTTAGAGAAAGAGTTTCCCTAACTGCATAAATTGCTAAAATAATCGTTGGTAACTAACATTTGAGAGCAAACCAGACCGTATTTATGTTACCAATTAAACTCTAGTAACTTCACACAACTTTAATTAATTTCGTCCGTTTGTGTTTACCCATTGAGGGTAAAAATGAATTGAAATGGCTTCCGTTATAAAACCCAAACAAAACTTGTGTGGCTTCCAACTGATTTCTTCCTTTCCGATGAACTTTTTGGGGTTGTATAAAATAATTAATTATTCCGCAGAGAATCAACCAGACAATTCTGTGATGCATTTCATCGAAAACCTATAAACATTTTATGGTGGATACTCATTATATAACTTTAATAAAATTGATGCAGCGAATGTTTTTATTAGCGATTTTGGTTTCTTAATCAATGTCTTCTACGAAAAATACCACAACGGAAAATACACTAACATAGCAAGGGAAGATAACGTCTAGTAATTTGCCGTTATATTTCCACATTTATCACCGCACAAGGACGAACTTTGCATTTTTACTCACTTTCACTTTCAGACACTGCAAAATTGTGCACTCGCCGCTAACAACAAAATGTACACAATCCAGAATTCCTCCATCCTTGGAATAAATGATCTGCTCTGGGGAATATTTCATTATCCTACCCATCCTGCCATTCTGAAGTCCCTGATGGAAGAAATTTCTGTTAGCTGAAAATGTTGATAAAATTTTCGGTCTCGAACCTGCTCAGGGACGAAATTCTTCAAGTAAGGCAAAAGATCCAGGACTGCTTCCATTTGCTTCAGGAGGATTGTGACTTCTGACTTCGATTCGCGGTCGAACTCATTCTAATAGTTTCCAGTTGACGGAAAACAGTTTGCTGAAGACGAATGTTATTTTTATGTGTATTATCAATTAGGAAACGATGCCCATGCAAATCTATCCATGGAACTAGAGTTGCTCAACGTGAACTGATTCCGGCGAAAATAGAATTGCAAAGTGAAGGAGTTCCTGCTCCTGTGTACGTTCGATATGTCAGAAAGGCTAAAACATGTTACACAACGTAAATAACGGAGTCAAGATTATTAGTTTTGATACCGAAAGGCTGCAGTTCGGGTTCTAAATTAGGACATGTTCCCTGCAGCACGAATCCCTAGCGTTAGGAGGTGAGTTCAAGTTCTGCAGCTCGACGCTTTTGGTCAATTTAAAACTACCTTTAATCGGAAAATGGGAATTTTCAAGTGAAATATTTGGAAAATCGGCAAATTTTAACTGATAGCTGACTGCATTCTGGGTTCGTAGACATTAGGTAGGAAAATTCCGTGAGATATCCTTTAAATCTAAAATAGAAACATGCAGTTGAAGGAGAAGTAAATATTATATAATTTTAAAACACAAGCACTGTCTGCAGATGTTTAGGGACTCAACATATGAGTAAAATTTTTAAAAATTTTCTTAAAAAATTTAATTACATTTGATCATCCCGAATTGATCCGAGTACGTATTTATTATTATTGTTGTTTAACAACATAGGCAATTGATAAATCATTGACAATCTGTACTTACAAAAGGAAGTGTTTGTCTGTCTGTCTGCATGCGATGTCCAGATGAATCTACATTCTACAGCACTTATGGCCATGGAATTTGGCACACAAGTAGTCTTAATCCTAATGTTGATTGAGTTCACCTCGAGGCTCAAAATAAATTTTTTTTTGTAGAAAATATTTTATTCACTATGTTGTGTTTTAATATTATATGAAAAGACATGTTCTGAGTGACTGATTCATCAACGCCCAGCCGTAACCCTTAAAGCTATATATGTAGCTGAAATTTTGCACAGATGATCCCTTTGTGATGACAAGGAATAAACCGGGAATTTTTTTGAATTGCCACGTAAAATAGCGAATGAAAGTTTGTATGAAAATCCGCCATTTTTGAAGTTTAAAAATTAAAATTTGTATTTGGCCTTTTAGTTAGAAAAAAAGCGCAATGAGAACTATATCAAAATCGATCCTAATTCAATCTATTAATGGTAATCCGATCTACGAGAAACGGTTCTATGTATAATATACGTGGTATTTGGGGGTAATTGTAAATTCCAAATGTATGTTTCCCAGGTGAAATCGGGTATATCTGCTAGGGTCAACGAATTCTTTTCTGAATGTCATAAATATCTGTTTTTAAAACGTTCAAAAACGCCAATGATTGACAGGATAATTTGAAAATAATTTCGTTTCTCAGACATTAATTTTTCCACTTGGTTTTGGCATATAAACAATGGAAATGCCTTTATTTCAATATTATGTTTCTAATTAAGTAATCCACTGTAATCGTAGGTGAAATAGATTGAAAACAATAAACTGGAATATTTAATTTTAAAATATATTTCGGTTCTATTTTCATAGACCTATTGCATTACTTGTCAAGGAATCAAAGAACAAGAAAATTCTTTATATTTTGGATGAGTTTTTTTTTTTATTTTTATTTTTAAGTAAATCCAAAGTGTTTTTCTTTTTTGCACAGTAATACAAAATTTCAACAATTATTATTTGTTTAGTCACCGTGAAATTAATAAAAAAACAAACAAATATCACCACATTACAATATACCTATACTGTTGTTGGTTTTCACAAAAGACACTTTTACTGTTACTATATATTCAA
The DNA here is from genome assembly GCA_963082835.1 of Leptogaster cylindrica. NCBI lineage: Eukaryota > Metazoa > Arthropoda > Insecta > Diptera > Asilidae > Leptogaster > Leptogaster cylindrica. The sequence goes on along the minus strand of OY720109.1, from coordinate 22,807,305 downwards.
ACAACGGTAAATTAATTACATATTAGTATGAAAAGTATTTTAATTCATTTGCAAACATTTACCTTTCACGAACGTTCGAAATTGAAAATTTCGTTTACCATCCACGAAAACTAAACTTCCATGGGGAGGGACGGGCAACCTTCTTTTATTAAATTGTATAGAAAAATTAAATTGAATACCGCGAAAATCGATCGAAAGGATTAATGCTGAATATTGTTGGAGCATAGTCACGCGATTTCTATTGGTGGGGCTTGATTTACGGTTTAGTTTAAGCAGATCGACGAGTTACTTTTCGACAATGCACCATGAAATAAATCATTTAAACATAAGTCAAAGCATGGAATTTAAATTGGGAATTGTAGGTTGACGGAAACATTAACATACTCAGAAGGGAATTGATTGTGTTTGCATTTCGGGGTAAAGGGAGACCATTTTGAAGTGTGTTTTACGTTAATGGGTGTTACAGATAAAATATTGACAATGTGGAAAATTTGCTTTTTTTGGTAAAATAAATATTTTCTATCTGGAATAAACTTTGGATCAATTGTGAGTAAAAATTATTTGTTTATTTGATGGACATTTTTACGAGAAATTTAGGAAATGGTGATACTCTCTATGTGAATTTCGATTTTTAAAAAGGATATTGTTTGTTGTTTGCATTTATTCTGAATAAGAATTTTAAGCCCTGACCCTGCCAAAATTTTTTATAGATATTTTTTCAATAAGTTTTTGTAGTCATTTTATAAAAGTTCTTATCAGAGTTGTACTCTATGATTGTGAGTTTTAAAAAACTTGTTGTACAACTTCTCATAAAATGTTAAACACTTTATTTTAATTGTTACCTAATATTTTAGAGTGTATTTTGTTAGCGATAAAAGTAAACATTGCGATTTATGCAGACATCATTGTACAACTGTACAATGTACACAGTACATACGTCGATTACTAAGTTGGGAGTAAATCGAAGAGTTGGGAATTAAAAGATACAATATACAATAGTAGAATTTAATCATTTTATTAAAAATTTTCTTGTTGTAATTTTCTTATTTTATTAAAGCATTCTCTTGTTTAAATGTTTTTTTTTTGGTTTTGGAATTATTTAAATATTTTAGAAAGGGTCTTGTTAATAATATAGAAGCTAGGTTCGCAGCAAGTCAGTCTTTTTGTCTTTTTGGGTGGTCGCCGCGCACAGAGTAGATTGCCACCCCATGAAGGACTAGAATACCTATAGTTATATAGGTACAATACACAATACAAGTTTTTTTTTTTTTTTTTGCTTCGACGAGTTTGCACTAAGCATTAATCAACTATTAATTTTTGTAGCCCAACCTACGGGAAACGGTTCTATGTAATATACCTACATTGCGTTTGGGGGTAGTAGTAATTAGTCAACATGTACATTATATTATGATTTTCACCGTCCCGGGTGAAATCGGGTAGACCTGGTAGTAATATATAAAAGACAAGCTCTGTTCGAGAGTACTGTTTCTCGACCGGACTAAATTCTAAAGTCTAAGACTAAAGTCGCTGATCAAACCTCTTCCAATATGTTGAAATGGACCATAGCTAGATAAATAGATCGACCCCTTAATAACATTTTATAGTATTTTATTGATTTATTTTTTCCTTTTGACTATTTAATCTTAATGTTCACACAAAAATTCTTTTGAGTTTGATCATTCAATTAAATGTAGCTATTCGTGTGTCCACTTGTAAACTTTCTAAATGAAAGAGCAGAATTTGGTTCACTAACTCAACAACTACACTTAGAAAATATTAAAGTAAATTTAATATAATTTATAAGTTTTAAATACAAATCAATTGTCTGCGTAAAAAACGATACAATTTTATTAACTGAAAAGTTTTTTAATTAATCAAAGAAAAGATAAGATATTTATCTTTTTAACCCCTTTTGGTGGCTTTACCACTGTATTTAAAAAAATAAATTGATTATTGTTCGTATTAATATTTCTACTTATAATAAACTTACGTTCAAATTGTTTCCTCCTTTTTCAAATAAAAAATTATTTAGTTTTTCGATTTTCAATGTACTGAGTATTGTAGTAATTAAAAATTTCGATTGTCGAATTATTGAGTGTTGGATCAATTGATAATACTTAAATACTTAAATATTGAAAATCTAATTATTGCCGAATTCTGTTTCCATTAATATATTTTAGATGTTTTTCATTTGTTCTTGTGTTTTTGAGCCTGTGAAACTAAATTTTCTTCATTCAAAATGCCAGTAATTCATAATGCGAATTTACGTAAATATACAGTGAGTAAATTAATTGAAATGTTTTTTTTTGGATATTAATTAATTTGAATTATTGTAACACTTCAGAGATGAGGAAGAGTGCAGCGAGAGGTCTATAACTATAATTACTTTAGAAGAATTTTCGAAAGCATCTAATTTATATGCTTCGTTCACATGTTTCCTTAACTTGATATTAAAGCAAAGGTGAGATAATGAAATTAAATAGGAATATTAAAATATTGATAAAAAATAAAAAAATAATATTAATACTATAATTTAACATAACTTCCGGTCGACACAGCCAAATGACTCCGATGATAATGGAGAATACAAATATAATAAAATTGATAACTAAATATACCCCCACGCATGGCTCTCTATCATATATGATATTCTTCTAATGAACAGAATCGCCGAACCAGTTCAGGATCAGGTTCTTTCTGACCCCAGCGGTCCTGATTGCTTCCATTTGTAAAATATATAACAGAGAGCCATGCGTGGGAGCATATTTATCAATTTTATTATATTTGTATTCTATGTTATCATCGGAGTCTTTTTACTATATCGTCCGAAAGTTATATTGTATTATAGTATTAATACTAAAACCTATATATTAAATATTATTTTTATTAATATTTTAATATTCCTATTTAATTTCATTATCTCACCTTTGCTTTAATATCAAGTTAAGGAAACATGTGAACGAAGCATATAAATTAGATGCTTTCGAAAATTCTTCTAAAGTAAGTATAGTTATAGACCCCTCGCTGCCCTCTTCCTCATCTCTGAAGTGTTATAATAATCCAAATCCAATTAATATCCAAACAAAACATTTCAATCAATTTACTCACTGTATATTTACGTAAATTCGCATTATGAACTACTGGCATTTTGAACGAAGAAAATTGAGTTTCACAGGCTCAAAAACACAAGAAAAATGAAAAAAAACAAAAAAAATTCTGAAAAATAGTAATTTAAATATTAATATTGACTATAATTAAATTAATATTAATTTGTTTTAAAATGACGAGGAAAAGTCACCAAAAGGTAGTTTTAAACGTTAAATATTTTATCTTTTCTTTGAATAAATTTAAATAAATAAGTAATAAAATATAGGTTTAGACAGTTCCTGGGAATTTAAATTAGTCTCCTTTTCCACCATAGAGAACACGATGTGCGTACTTTTTCCATTGAAATGATTCAAGAAAATTCTGGAATAGTTTTTCGCGAGATGGTATTGTTAGATCTAGAGAATATCGAAGCTTGGTCCAAAAGCTGCCGCGATTTTGGCCGGCTTCCAGCAGCCAATGACGTGGGATCTGGAGGCAAAGCACTGGGGATTTCGCTACGATTGCTCGGTCGGCCATATTCTCCCCCAACCCGAAGATTGCTCCTTTACTTAGAGTTCCAACGTCTAGGAAATGGTACTCAATTTCGTCCTGCTATAAAAATGATTAGATCAAAAAGGTTGCGTAAAAACACTTAAAAAAATACCCGGCTTGATTCACTGAATGCTGATGACTGGGATTTCCACTTACTAGAATGCTTTTGAGTCTGAAAAACATTAAAAGTTCATTATTATCAATGGAAAATAGAGGACGAACATAAAATTCACTTGGGTGCATGCAAAATATTTCTGTAGAGTTTTCTGGAAGTTTTTATTACTTATGTAAATTAAAAGTATTATAACTACATTTTTATATCCTAGATGTGGGGTAGGCATATTACTGTTGAGCGAACGTTTGCAACGCAAAAAAAAAATGGTGACAGAAAAAAGAACTATACCTATATTCATGATTGGGGTGGGAAGTAAAGAAACCGCTTTATGCATGTTCGTCTGTCTGTCTGTCTGTTTGTCTCGCCATATAAGCCTGAATCGATTTTATACAATAATGTTAATTATATTGTTTACGGAATGCGTATTAACTTTTTTTCACTATATTGTTATAAATACCTACATATTACAATTACTAATTATATGTATTTGAGCGGAACCGTTTTTACAAGATTTTGACATTTTACAGCTACCAAAAACTTTACTTTTTTGCATGCCTTTTAAATAATTTAGAACAAATTTCTCTTTGTACGATGGTAAAACTGTTTTTACACGGTTTTTTACACGATTTGTTCACAAACGTTTCTTTTGTGCCAAAACGGTGCTGTTTTACATCTAGGGTATTTAATAATTAATTAATTGACTTAACCTTCCAAAATTATACTTGTACAGATTTGAAAAGACGCTTAAATGTGATCATTTTGGTAATTCAATATAACATAGTGTTGGGTAGAATTCACCTCCCAACAAGTTAATTTTTTTCTATAACAATAATTTATATAAAAATTTTTTAAAATTTTTTTTTTTTTTTTTTTGGCGTAATTAGGTAGGTACTATTGTTATAATTTGAGTTGTAGTAATCAGTTTCTAGATAAATTGTTATGAATAAATAAATAAATAAGTAGGTATAACATTTACCTCAGTGAAATTTGTTGAAAGGCTCTCAATATTTTCAGTCCCTTCACTTAATTGCCATTCCTCGTTCATACTACTGCAAAACTCATCCAAAGTGTTCTGCTCCGTTAACTTCTTCTTTTGCTTTTCTTTGTTTTTAGCAACTTTTTTATCATGGTACAATTTGAAGAGAGATTTTCTGCCACCATTTTTCTGGACATCGGTTTTCCCCTGTTCTTCTTTCAACAGTGTATAAATTTTCTTTCCATTAGCATGTCGCACCTACAAATTAAATCCATCAAGAATAAATAAAACATAATAATTATTGTTCAGAAAATACTGAATAAAATTATTAACAAGAATGATTTATACATGATATTTTTATGTTATTCATTGCTGGTTACTAAATAAAATAAATATTTCGTATGCGTTAGTTTATTTGACAATACATTTAAAAGCAGAGACTTACTTTCATCCTTAAGCATTGAATTATCATGCATTCACCGCTAAGTAAGAATCGCACAGGATCTATAAGGCCCCCATCCTCCCAATAAATAGCTTCCAATCTAGGGTATGAAGAAATCTTCGATATTTCACAACACGTGTACAGCTATTTAAAAAACAATGCCTTGTAAACTGGTGGCTTGTACAGAATTTCAAAATTTTACTTGATTAGAATCATATTTTTTCAAATACGAAAAATTATTAAAAGTGGACATTTTCAGATTAATTTTTTCTTCGATTTCGTTCCTGAGTTCGCTATTTAAGTCGCTTTCATCGACTATAAGTAGTTCCACTTCCGCTAAATTTATAGGAAAAATAAGTTATAATATTGAAAATAGCTAAGAACTTAAAAAAAAAAGAAAATATATGAGAACTTAGTTTTTCGGTCATGTAATAAATAGGTACAATAGTAGAAGTACCTATTATAATTGTATACTATTAGGTATATATCCAAGAAGACTTTTTTGTTTTTAATATTGAGAACGGAATAAATTAAATTTTATTTCTTAGTTTAAATCTTTTGATCATTGATCATAGTAGAATTACTTATTTTATGGACGCATAAAATGTTTATAACATGTGCTAAAATTCATTAAATCGGAAAACCAATCTTGAAAATTGAAACAGTATTAAATTAAATTTTTGAAAATACTAAAAAGCTCAAAGTTGGAAAGTTTTCTTTCTAACCCACATAAAGTAAAAAATATTATATGTGCACTACTAACTTGCAGAATATGTTGTGAGGTTGCGAGCTTTATTGAAAATGACTGCAAAATGTCCAAAACTGTCTCCTGAACCGAACACACTTACATCTTCTTCAACATATTTCTTCGTAATCTTTTAAAAAGCAGAGTTTACAACACTCAAAAATATATTTGTACAATAAATAATTACGGGGTTCCAAACTTTTTTGGTTTTCACAACTTCTCCAGCTAGAATAAAGTAAATACCGTGCGCAGGATCGCCTTCTCGAAGAATCATCCTGCCTGAGTTGAAATACGAATACATCACGTGAGGAATCAAATCGATGACCATTTTCTATGGATATATTTGAAACTTATGGAGGAGCATTTTAAATATAAATAATACACTAAGTACCCGTGGAAACTGATCGAAGCTTTTCAAGGAAAAAAACAGCTTTTCCAATTGTTTTATTTCTTCAGGGGTCCTTCGGTAGTGTGGTTTGTTCACTAATACTCTGTCCTGAAAATTGATTGATTAGCTATAGTTTAAATTTTTCTAGATTGGAAGCCAGTACAAAACTGCTGCGTAATTTAAATCTGAAATCAAGTACGGAGAGGAGATTCTAGAAAAGTTAAGCAACACTGATCGCTACAATTCATTTTGTATTATTACATTTCTCACCGTGATTCAGAGACAGAGTTGCTGATATAATTTTCGACACTTCTCCTCAAACGTATGAGTTTGGACAAGTATTATAGATAAATAGATAATAATAGCTCGCTATAAATTAATAACTACTTTCAAAATGTGCAATAATAAAAGGAATATTCCTTTCTCAAGAACACTCACAGCCAAAGTGAGAACACTTCGATTTCTCGTCCTTCTTATAATTACAGCCATATTCCTGTCATTCCGGTGCTCTACTTTCCTGCCTTCCGCTTCGATCATCCAGTATCTGTTTCCTATTACAGCACGAACAAGTCCTCTGAATTTGTTCCGAATGAACCTTCTTCTTTGGTAGGGATCCTAAAAGATGACCATAGATATCAACAAAAAGGAACTTGAATGCAACTTAAGTAATACCATTTCCTGATTTGTTGGTTTAAGAAATTTATTTTTCGTTGAAAAAGTATAAACAAGTTGTCATGAAATTGGCGTTCTATTTTAAAAAGCAGGGTGTACTATGATGTTCATATAGTATAAGTAACAACCGTCCAATAGTTCAAGTTTTAAATGCAAATTGCAAAGCCTGGTGCACATTAACGCGGTAACGGGCGTGAGCGGCTGCGATCAGTAGTTCAAATCAACGTGGAACGATCGATGTTTAAAAATCTCTTACTATCAAACTGGTAAGTTAAGTGAAGTGCGCTAAGTTAAAATTAAGATGGAAGAAGAACTCCTATTTTTTCGTTAGATAGTTTTCTACACAGCCTCCTGGGTGTGATGTCATATGTTGTCCTGAGACTCGTTATACTTATGCCGCTATGATTATGGACTACTTATTTATTCTTAAGCTTAAGCTTAAAGCCGGAGTCAGACCATATGGAAAACGTCATATTTATAAGCGATATGCCTTATTTCATATCGTGTGACTCGACGATATGGAATATGGCGTATCGCTTATAAACATCCCAAAAATTTCGGAATATTTTCGGCACATCAAATGAATTTGAGGGGTTCAAATTTTCCGAGTCACACCACACAAAATTTTATGTACAGGTGCAAGCTCATTTTTGCTTATCGTGCAGTGACTCCATGTCACAAATATATCCCTCAAAAATATTTCCTTATAAATATGATATTTATCGTATGGTGTGCTGCAAAATTCCTGGAAACCTGAAATTAATTTTTTTACATCCGTTTTCCAATTTGCGCCAGACAAAAACTAAAATTCTTTTTCAAATATGTGTAGGTAGGTACTTTCAATTTTATTGCGAACTTCAATTAATTACAAATTCAAACATGCAGTTTGAAACTGATTTATAGTTAGAACCACAAATTTTTTTTGAGTTTTCGTGTATTTCCAAGAATTACATTTGATGTTTAAATACAATTTTAATGGTAGTCTAAATAATTTCTGAAATAAAACCAAAGTTGATTGATTATATTGTGATGTAAAATTATCCACGCAGGCTATTATAAATACAGTGTACCCTGTCATTTCGGCTAGAATTTTTATGCTATGGTAAATTTGTTGAGCTTACTAATTATATTATGAAATATGATTCAGCACAAACTTTGCGGGGGATAAGTGGGGAACAAACAAATCAAACAGTGTGGAAAATTTTAATGTAAAATAAACAAGAAATTTGAATTAAATAAGGGGGAGATACTATGCCAAAATAGGAATGACTAATCATGGGAAATGTTTTTAATGGACATTATTTTCTGAATTCCATTAACGCTTATTCTATCATAAAAACTTGAAAATTGAAAAACAAAGTATCATGAAAAAATATTAGTGATTTTTGTGTGTAATGGTTAGTAATTAATTGAATTAATTGGAAGCATTAATTAATTAATTGCAATTGTATACTATACCTACATTAAACATTTTGAAATTGTCGCGTACAAACAAAGGATCAAAAAATACTCTAAAGGATTTGTTCTATCAAAAAGAGCTCGTAAAAAATATTGCGTACATATAAATTTCCACTTTGTGTAACGACGTACGAATCAAAAATATTTTTTGCAGAAACGACATGCTTTACATTCATTATTTCGTCCTGATGGGAAAAGCCATGCTGTCTTGAAATCTGCGTACATGGAACACCACTCACCATTTCCTGAATAATTGGGTCAAACATATGGAATAAAGTCGAAAATCCCCTGTTCGTAGGCGTCATGAGGGGAAGGGTCTAAATCAAAATGGGATTACTGGTGAAGGAGCGATCTTTATGTAAATGCTACTGAATTCTACATATCTACTACATAATAATAAAAAGTGGTAACATGTTTCGAAAAAAGGCCAATTTCGGGAAAGTTTTTTCGAGTTTATTCTTCGAGTATCTTGTTTTATTTTTTTCATAAAGATCTGTGTGGTTATAAATTCATATTTTACTACAACTTACATGACGATTCTTGAAGGAAATAATGTATTTATTATAAAAATTTGACGTGTCTAAAACAAGGAAAAATCGAAAAAGAGCTTTAATGATTTTCGGACTAATTGAATTTCCATGTAGGGCATCAAAAATAATTTAGATTTGTAGCATTGTTGTGTTTGCCGGATATCTCGAACAACCAAACGTGTTTCGAAGCTGGCGCAAACTGAATTTGAAAACTAATTAAAATTTCGTGTTTGTTAAATAAAATTTTGTTTTGCATTAAAAGCATATTTCCGGAATTTTCCTGGCTCTTATATTCCATAAGTGTAGATATTTGTGTCAATTTTTGATTCATTTTAGTTAGTTTGTGGCTGTATGATAAACAATTAAAAAAAAACTATTCTTTGCCGCTCTTCTGTGAATTTTTAATAATTCACAGACAATATAAACAATACTTACGGTTACATGCATATGTGTAAAATTCAAAGACACCAAATCGGAAAATTATTCTGTGAATGCAAAAGCATGAAATTAATTTTTTTTTGGAATTATATAAAATCTTGTTACAAAAGTTAATTAAAAACTAAAGCAAATACTGATTACGTTTTCTTATCAATTGGTAAAAATTTCTTCAAAAAATAAAAGAATTTGTAATTTAGAAACATAAATATAGTTTTGAAAAATGTCAATTTCTTTTTTTTTGCAGTCTTTAATCATTTAATGCCTGGAGTATGTATTTTTCTTTTTAAAATACCTTTTTAAATTTCCATAAAATTAAAATTTTATTTATAACTATTCTGTCTTTGCTGCAATATTTCTACAATTATCTTTTTTGGTTGTTCATCATTAATTTCGCACGAAAGTCTATATAAGGACAACGGCAGAAGAAAATGTTTGGTCTAAGTGGGCGGAGGGTAAAAAGACACCTTTGATATCCACCCCCGTTTTCTCGAGGTAACATGCTGTTTAATTAACTGTCATCCGTACTTGGAATAATAAATCAACGAGATTAGAAACATTGTTCGCAGATATAGATCCTTCTGTTGATTTTCATTCAAGTGTCCTCGATGTTTGCCGGTATGAAATATCTCTTAGGATGTCATCTATCTGTCCAATTTGCGTCTCTATCTGATTAATAGTCATGGTTGTACATGTAGGATGTTCAACACCGATTGATGTAGGTACATCGTCTGCTGAAATGAGTTGCTTCCCTGCTAACTGATTAGTGGGTTAAATTCTAGGGAAAAGTATTGTCAAGTTGGACTGAAATCATTTGCGACAACATATTTTTGTTGCAAGGACTCAAGGAGCTTACCTTAAATGTGAAGGCATACAGCAACCACATTCATCCTAAACGGATGTTGTGAAATATTAGACTAGAGAAGAAAAATAACTTTTACCATAAAGAGGGAAGTCCTATCCTATGTTCGTATAACTGATGGACTCATCAGTGTAGACCCGTAACTACTGAATTCGGAAACAGTACAGTATGCTCCTTTTCAAGAGCTTGGCACGCAGTAAGAAAGGATTTTTGGAAATTCGTCCTTTAAGAGTGTAAATTTGTGGTTGAAAATGTTTATGGGAAAGCCTTTTCTTTTTAGTCGATTGACTTGAAATTTAACAAAAAAGGATCTACAACATATCTAATGAAACATCTATTTCATAAAATTCATTTCTTAAAATTCATACCCTAAAAACAAACTGATTGTTTATTATTTGGAACTCTATTTAATTAGTATGAATTTAGTGTAAAGTTGATAGGAACCTAAATAAATAAAATAAATAAATAAATATTAACTTTTAGAACGAATTTGAGATCTCATTTGGGAGGTGATGATACCTGCGTTTCTGGTTGATAATTACGAACATGTAGCACCTCTTGATGAATTACTTTTAAAAGTACAATATATCCTGATGTGGAGACAACTTTTTTTGTGGGGTCAAAACTATTTGTTTGAAACATTCAAAACATTTAACCCTGCTGACGACTGAGACGGCTCAATGCAAAACCAAATTATTTATTATTCAGATTTACTCGGATTCCTGTGAAATACACAGGTTGGTTTTTCAAGAACAATACTTGTCACAGGAAGTTTTTTTTTATATTCCTGAAAACTTTGATTTTTGGACAAATGTTGTTTTTGTTGAAAATTCTTTAATTGTGTTGCATAATTTTTTTTATCATTTACTGCGACATTGTACCTATAAGCAAGATATATTCATAAACTTGAAAAAACCTTGTTTGTCAAATGTTAACATTCGTATACGAAGCATCAATTAAAAAAATTAAAAAAAAAAAAACAATTCTATCTCATTGAAAAAAAACTCCTTGGACCGCATGAGCGTTATTAGGGAAAGTTAATCAAAAATTTCATCAACTTCGTCCACGTGTCCTGTGCGAAGTAGATTTCTTCGCAAATTCCAGTTGGAACGATTGATAAGATCCTGTCTGACAGGAATTATAATTGAATTCGAGTGCAGGAATGCGAGTAAACTGTTGAATGTTGTAAAAGGTCCTTCCTCCATGATTTCCTCAGAAAAACAGAACATTTCTAATAGCAATAATGGATCCTGCAAATGATAGAAGCCAAATGGTAAGCAATTCACCCCTTTGTTAAGGTGGGATTTGTCAGGAAATGTATTGCAATTTTGTTTCACTCTTTTCACCAATTCATCATCACTTCAAATTTGATGTACAAACAGGGTTGTTGAGATTGAAATTTGACTTCTAATTTGTGAATATCCTCATTTTGTTTTAAAAAGAAAACGTATTTTAAAAACCAATGAATATTAAAATACTCTTATCAAAATTACTAAAGTGAATAAATTTAGAAGTGCAATGCTAAAATTTTTCAGAACGGTTCTCCTTTTGTACATGTGTTTATTATATGTAGTTTGATCACCTTCCTCAAAATAATTGGTTTTCAATCATTCATTGTCCACTTTAACACAAAAAAAAACGTCGCACTTCAATCTCATATTGAAGCGCACAACCGAATTCAAATATCAGCATTAAATATCGTATTCGGACAGGAACCTCATTTTGTTCTTCCATAAATCAATCGGGACAATATTTGAGTATTGTCCTTCTGTGGGAAAAAAAATAAAGACGTTCGCTGGTCCGTGATTTAGCAAAAAATTGCCTTTCGGCGCCATGTCTGCAGCCATTTCGTATTGTTGGCCGACAGCAAAGAACGATAAAAATAGAAAAAGGTTTGTTTAACTAATGATGGCTTTTGATTTTTCAATTGTACATTATATTGTAGTGTTCCAAGGATCTCGCCTTTGCATGAGACCACTTCAAAAAATCATCACGAAACTCAAACGAACGTGCACTCAATTCGATTGAGGATTATAACTTAATATGTCACGAGTTATATATGATTATCTTTAAAAGGACTCTCAGGAGTTATCCTTGTGCAAAGAGAAAACTTCGGTTAAAATAAAATAAAAATGTGTCAGTCAGAAACACTAGAATGCGTATCTCATAACTTTATAAGTAATGTAGACTGTGTAACTATAAACCATTTCTATACGGAGTTACACTATACAATATACCTAGAATACACATGACTTTACAAATTAAAAAATTAAATTATACCTAACTGCATAAAAGGATAATGTTAATGTAGAATTAAATAATGTTCGTAATTTTTTTTTTATAGATTTTCTTATAATAAAAAAGGAGAAGTAAAATCAAAAAATATATACCTGCTTACCTACCTATAATATCCCATAAATATGTTTCGACATGTTCTGCTCATTGTTGATTTGGAAACCAAATAAAATAATATTGTAATTCCACTCACGTTGCGCCACATTTACATGCCCTAATGGAAAAGAATAGAATATCGAACATTGTTATCCTTTCCACTGTTATAAAAACTTAAAATAGAACCATCATCGATACTACGTACGTCATTACTCATTACATTTCGAAGATACCATTTATAACATTCACGCCCACGGTTTTCTGAAATTTCCTCTCGTTCAGGGAGCTCGTTTCTTATTTTCAACTTTAGCGAATTGGTGCCAAAAGTCGTCCTACGTCTAGTGCTGAGTGTCCTGCTTGAAGTGAAGAAGAGACTTTCGTTTAGAGTCATCCATTCTGAATTGCAATCTCCCATTTTCAGCTTTGTCCGACAAAAAACAAGTGAATTTCAAAAGCCACCATTGTGACGAGAACGGCGAAAATCATATGCATATTTGGGAAAGCGAAAATTCGTATAAGATCGTAATTGGATTTTTCCTTGTTATTTATTTTACATTTTCTTTCTTATGGGAAACGACCTTGAACAAGGAAATCACTGAAAATATTTTTGGAATCAGAGATGTTATTTTTTTATATTCGATTTGCAATGCTATGCGGAATATTTTATGTAGTACAATAAAATTCCAGCAACATTTTCTTTTCAGGAGTGGAATTAAGGAATCGTTGGAACATTACGTTATTTCCCAAAGGAATAAATTGTTTGCAATGTAAAAACCAAACTTTGGCAAGAACAAGAGAACTTTTTACGTAAAACACTGCCAAGCAAAATGCAATCATGTTGAGTGTAAATTCCGTTCTTCCGCAGTTACTGCATTTTTAAGCATTGTTTATAAGTCAAAAATAAATTCTGCAGAGCAAAAAAATCAATCAATATTTATGAAATATAAAAACAAAATATGTACAGGGCTCTGAAGAAATCGCACATAATTTATACTTTGTTATGAAAATATAATAATATTATATTATATTAATACATATTATGTATTATTTTTTATTCCCGTTAAGTTACACTCCGTATATTTTAAGTCGATCAAAGTAAATATTAAAATGCTCATCCTAAAAATTGATTATATTCTTCTTTATACATCAGTTTACAGAATCGTGCATATCAAATCGATCAGTTGCAGACTTTGCACATCTCGCGGTGCTTATTCTGTCTGTAAAAGGGTTAAAGCTCTAGGACTTCGCCACTTCAACACCTGATTAAAGTTGTATTTGAGTTAACTTTAAAGTCAAAATTACTGAAAATCAAGTTGGGATAATGGAAAATCCATGCCATAATCCCCAAAACAATGGTTAATCCTATTACATCCTTTGAAATGCACCATAAATGGCTTTGCACGTCTTCTCCGACTCAGGGAGCCAATTAATTGAGATACTATAGGAGCCGAGTGGGATTGCGGAACATGTAAAAACAATTAGCGATGAATCATGGCCAACGGCAAGTTAAATACAAATGGAGGACAAGAAGAAGGATTGTTTTGTTTCTGCCATGGTTTTATTTACAGCGATGCAGTAAATGTGTTAATTATGCGAGCATAAAAGTAATTTAACTACTGTAGAAGCAACAAACTTGCTGCACTAGTGGATCCTTCGCTCTTTAAGAACACCTTTATAAATAAATAAAGGAGCGCAGAACTCCTAACTTTAAATAAATCACCATCATGGAAATGTCCTCGCTAAAGGATTGCTTTGCAGTGGCAGGTGTTTTCGTTCTTGTGATGGAGTTTAACGATAGGAAGTGAAAAGCAGTGCATAAAAAACTGGAAATTGTTTGTAATATTTTGGACATTGTAAAAACTTGAAAGTTGGGTTCTTGCATTATTTGTCCAACTATGAATTTATTCGTGAGTTTCTTGCAAGAAAGTTACTAACGTTTTCAGTAATCCACCAAAAGTAAGTTTTTCACATAGAATTACTTGCTTCAGAAAACTTTCAAGTAGTTTTCAGTTTTGGCTTTAATTCTCTGATTTTTGTCAAGAACTTTTTGTGTATTGCTAACTCATTAAAAATGGAGGAAATTTGTATGCAATATTATTTTGCAGTATCAAGAGTTTATGCATTGTTGTTGTTGAGGCCTCGGATTTATACCAATCAACTGACGAATGACGATCCTCCTTTTTGATTGGATCGTCCAACAAGACAGAAGTGTTTTCCATTCAACTGAGATTGAATACAACTCTGCATATAACAATTTTTCAGTAGGAAGGAATTAATGTCCGGGAACTTAGCAAATCATTTTCCAGCAGATCAAAAATAAAAGTGAGTTCTTTTGCAAATGAGTTCTATAGTTCCTGATACTTTTTAGTAATCCTGATCTGCTGGGAAATGATCTGCTAAGTTCCCGGACATAAGGAATTATGCCACTTGATATATGTCACTCGACGTCATGATCGTTGCTGAATAGCTCTACGCTACTAAAAACCAGATACGACATGTGATGTTAAAACGATTTCCATATTCTTCATAATGACATTATCTATAATATAATATATTGATAAATTCAATTCGTTTCTAAACGAATTAATTTTAACTAAAGTTAAAAGAGGTGTCCTGAAATTATGTCGTCGATATGCAGAAGTATTTAGTATTTGTATGGCGATAATGGCGAAATGTTTACATGTTTTGACGTCACCCACTTTCGCACACAAAGCACACGCATTTGTATAGCATGATTAGTGGGGTTTTACCATTTGCCACAGACCACACTAATAGGTAGGAAAAAGACAAGGTCTATTTCCGTAAAACTGTTTATGGGGATAGAATTTCAGTAAGTGGTTCCTTTCTCAAATTTCATTCATATTATCAGCCGGAAGAATTACTTACTTAATAGGATCGACCTCTTAAAAGGATGTCTGTCAACGCCAGAGTTGTTTGAACTGGGTGAAACATAATTGCAATACATTTCCTGACAAATCCCACCTTAACAAAGGGGTGAATTGCTTACCATTTGGCTTCTATCATTTGCAGGATCCATTATTGCTATTAGAAATGTTCTGTTTTTCTGAGGAAATCATGGAGGAAGGACCTTTTACAACATTCAACAGTTTACTCACATTCCTGCTCTCGAATACAATTATAATTCCTGGCAGACAGGATCTTATCAATTGTTTCAACTGGAATTTGCGAAGAAGTCTACTTCGCACAGGACACGTGGACGAAGTTGATGGAATTCGTGATTACACTCTCCCTAATAACGCTTATGGTCCAAGGAGATATCTTTCTTTCAATGAAAGGAATTGAGTTTTTTAACTTACCTATTCTTTTGATTTGATGCTTCGTATACGAATGTTGACATTTAACAAATAAAGTTTTTGCAATTTTATGAATATATTTTGCTTATACAATTTCGCAGTAGGTAAATAATACAAAAAAATTATGCAACACAATTAAAGGATTTTCAACAAAAGCAACATTTGTCCAAAAATCAAAGTTTTCAGGATGATAACAAACTTCCTGTGACAAACAGTGTTCCCGAAAAATCAACGAAACTTTCTCGCGTCGTAACAAGGGCATGTTTCGTTTTAAAGTGAATTGGTGTCAGGGCGTTGGTCGTTGGATGATCGACAGATTAGGATTTAGGATTTAGGATTGTTGGACAAGTGTTGTTTTGGTTTAGAACCCTTCAATTGAATTAATTGAATTAATCAACTGAATTGAATTCAATCAACTGTCGAAGATGGTGTCACAGTGGTCTATAATGATCCCTAAGCACTCCGCAAGCATTTCCGTTTCCTTCAGAGTTTCCTTCATATCAAACTGGCAGTTAGGAGTGATGTGAAAGAGTGAGGGGGTGAGGGACACTGCTAAACTCTGCACTGTTGTGTATTTCACGGGAATCCGTGTGAGCCTGAAAAATAAATAACTTTGTTTAGCATTGATCCGTCGTTAGTATAATCAAAGATCTTTATTTATATGATCTTTGGTATAATAAAATATTTTGTATGTTCAAACAAATAGTTTTGATCGCACAGCGAGCAATTTTGATTGTTTGGACTCTTTCCAATAATTAAAAATAAATAAAGGTTGGTATAAAAATGTGTCATTATGTCTTTTTCTTCCATGGTGGCAAAAAGGTATAAGATTGCAAGAAAAAATTGATTAGTTTTACTTTCAAAATTATGTTTTTAGAAGGTTTTTCTGAAGGTACGCTTAAAACTATTACCGAACGATAGATTGTCATTCGTCATTGGTGCCATTCGAATGGCAAATGAAAGAAGAAACAGCATGTTTTTATACTGGTAATGTAATATTGTATTCCGTCATTCAAAATTATCACTCATAGCTTGTCCTTCAAACGTCTATATATACCTTCTATGAAGTTAATATAATTAATAATTAAAAAACACAAAAAGAAATTGTTGTTTCGAACAGGTTCTCACACCACAAACTATTGTACAAAAGTTGTACCTAATAAAAATTTTTAAAAATATAAAATAAGCACAATTGCAGATAGAAAGAATAAATGTGCAACTACTTTTGAAACACACACGCGTACCTGAACAAGTGCCTTGCGAAAAAAGCCAAAGTGTCGTAATGAACTTCTGGTTGGGATTTCACCAGCCTTTTCAGAATAATTGCTTTGTAGAGTGACGGTGCTGAGCCTGCAAATTGAATTGTTTATTGGATGTAGTGACGAAGGAAAAGGAACTTCAAAACATACTCCAATCCTTTTGTAGCTCTATGCATGTTTTAATCTTCGACGATTCTATTAAAGGTGACTTAATTTCGCGAAAAAATAACTTCAGTACACCTGCAATTGTGTGAATGTCCTTGACTGCTGCCATACACTCATAGTTATTGTCATCGATATTAAAACGAAGATTTTGAATTTCAACATGGTTTCCGGGTATCCGATAAGGACCCTCTACTTCAGCTGAGGTCGCCTTCTGCTCTATAAGACGGACACATTCCACAACTAACTTGGGCACTGTTGGGAATTCCTCATGCTTAATAACGTTCTCGATTTCTGTGTCGAAGCACGGTTCATCTGAAGTACAAAATGTTTTCATTATGCTTGTTTATTTTAGATATTGAAATAAATTTTAAAGGACTTGCTTTTGTAAATGTTTTGTCTTTTAAGGGTTTCAACTGAGGGTCGATGAGAGAAGAATTTTGCAATACGTTCCCATGTTGATAACTGAGATGGATTGTCGGCAATTTTTTGGATTTTCAAAGTGTTTGTTTTTTTCACTTCAGACGTTAACTTCTCCACATTTGTTTCCAATTCTTCAATTCTGTCGACAAACATTGTGAGAATCTTGTTCAACCGGATGCACTCATCTTCTAATCGTTCCATTCGTCGCACTAAACTATCGACACAATTACTTTTAACAACACTGTCCTGTTTCGTAGGATATCGAAAACTTGTTGCTCGACTTGGTCTTTCGCTCAACAGATGGACAAATGATTTCCTCGGCTTCATCTCCATAACAATGTGATGTATAACATTAATTAATCACTCTCAAGCTACAATTCAACTGTCAATTCAACCGAACAGTGATCACCGATTCGTACTGTTGCTATCGATAGGCAAGCTGCAGATAAGAATTGTACAAAGAGAATGAGTGTGCACTACGCGTCTTATCTTTTTTACATGATGTCGAGCTGATATTTAAGAGAACTCCAGCTCAATAGGGATTTTTAACGAAGGTTAAGTTTATAGATTTATCTTTCCTTACACTTTTATTTAATTGCATTAGAGTGACCATGTGGCGTTGTAGAATTCAGCATAGTTGATTAAAATATAATATTCATTTTTTTTATACAAAACACAATTTTAGCAATTGATGTATATTGTATAACTGTATAATACTATCAACTCACCTTGAGCGCCCGATAATATACCTTTATACCTTAGATGTTGGGCATATTAAGTTTGAGTTTTTGAATGCCTTGAAACAGTGATGATAAAAAAAATGTGTAGATTCCTATGTTCATCTTCAGAAACCATTTTATGGATGATCGTCTGTCTGTCTGTCTGTTGTCATATAGTACCTCAAGAACTGTTTTTTCGGTAGAGCATTAAAATGTAGTAAAACGATACTTCATTAAAATATAGTGTTCAATTTCGAACATCAGCAAAATCAAACGAAATATTTTTAGTGTTGCCATATAACACTAAGTAATTTTTATAAAAAACATTGTGTTTTTTTTTTCTTGTTGAAGATACATACATGTTTTCGTTAAATATTATAATATGCATTATGTAAATGTAACGCTAATGTGCCATTTCTTTTGAAAGTGATATAAGTTCACTTTTGGAAATAAATGGGTTAATGATAGTTTTGGTAAGAGAAATTTGTTCTCATTTTATATTAATTATAACAACGATTAATGGAGTCAAATTCACCAAAAATTAAGAAATCTTTTTCTAGATATTATAAATAATCTTGTTTTATTAATAAAAGTCGCAACTGAACAGTAACGCAATTATACCTAACATAACTCAGTCTTAACACGATTGATATGTTTCAGAAAAAAAACAGTGTCAAAAATACTAAGTTAATATAATTGAATGCTCCTATATAATATATATTATATTGTATACCTAGAAAATGTAAACTAAACATCCTTTAAAGCGTGTTAAATTCAATGAAATCCTCTAAATAAAAAAGCAAATTGATTTAATTTCCTAAACAGTGTTAAAATAAGACCGTATAAAAAAACCGTATCGAAAAAAAATTATTGGGGTTATTATCTACCTACAATCATGTCACTCTCAATAGAGAAATCATCTAAGCTCCGCTATTTCACATCCTTAATTTCCATTTCAATGTAATATGTACTTTCTCCAATAATAATTTTGTGGCTCCTATATTTAGCGTGGTCAAAAATTTATACCTATTTCCATTTGTTTTCAACATAGCATAGTTTAAAGTTAAACTTATCTTGACTGTTTTTATATTATAGAATGAGCAAGAATTTAATTATTTAGGTATAATTTTATATTTATATTTTTTTTTATTTTATATTTATAATTAAATTTTTCGATTTCATAGCATTAAGCATAGTAATGCCAGCTGGTTGAGCGCAAAGGATTAAATTTGTTGTATTTTTTATATAAAGTATTTTTATTATAGACAAATGACATTTGAAAATAAAAATAAAATGAATATTTTTTTGAATTTTATTTTTGTTTGCTTTATTTTGACTCATAAAAAGCAAAACACTTTAATTATACAAATGATTTACTTTGAGGTCAATTACGACGAAAAAACTGTTTTTCTGAAAATCGTAAACATTAATTCTTTTCCTAATTGCACTCTACAACGAGCTCTACAACATATTGCAATAAACAAGTCTAATGTTGATTTTTGTTCACCTGCAAGCTAAAAAACCGTAAATATTATTTATCTTTAACCCGAATTTAATGCACTTGTGTCAATAGATTAATAAATCCCGATTGTAGAGTAGAGAGCAAATATCCATTTTAAAAGTTTCGCATCACACCAAAGATGAAGAATTATGACTGCATGTTCTCGCAAGTCACATGTAAAGAGTGAATTACAATTGCAGAAGCAATTAACATTGACCGAATTACAAGTGAACTAAGTGAACTTCTTCGATTCTCTTCCGGGTATTTTTAGCTCATCATCGTAGTTCGTCGGTGACGTCTCGTTCACCCGTTATCAATGAAAACAACTTAAGCATTGGTGGGGGGTGGGGGAAAATACGTAAAAAGAGGGGAACTGTTTGTGAATATATGAAGGACGTCACTTGGTCCACATATATGTGAAGAACTAAGAAAACTCCACCTCCAGCCAGTAACTTCGAAAGGACAATGTGAAGGCGACGGACGTTCTCAATGACAGAGTCAAGTACCCATAGACGAGGTCGTATGAAAGTTTACGATTTGGGAAACTTTGCTACGAACCCCAGTTTAGTTGCGCTTGCGCCCCACGTGGTTTGCAGAAAATTCCCCCCAATTGAAATCATGAATGAGTCTGCAACCTGCAGTCGGGTATTACGTGTAGTGGTTCGTGTCTGTACTATATCAAGTGCAATCTTCAACGTGCCCCAAAGCTCCGGCGCGGCGTGAAGCAACTCGAAAGCGTCAACGCTCATGACGAGACACCTCGGGGGGTGCCCCAAATGGGGCCTTCAGTCGCACTTTCAGCACGGCAGAGGAGTCACAGGACGGTCAGGGCTTCGAGGTGGTCTTCAGAGGCAAACGACTGTCGACGGTGGCAGACTGTCGAGCTCTGAGTTCAACATTGATCAGAATAAAAGTTCGCGAAAATTTTAATCAGCACGGCACAGGGTGGTTCGCCGATGTGCCAACCCCCATGGACCAGCGATGACCAAGTGATCTGTAAAAGCATGGTGAAAGTATAACAACAGAATTTGTGAAATTCCTAAAAATAAATTGAGTTCAGTGGCGGTGACAGTGTCTGCCGAGCGTGGTCCAGTGCGCTCCTAAAAAGCACCGAATTAACCGAAAGTTGTGATAAGATCCAAAGAAGCAAATGCATCTCCGGATCTTCTGAAGTAGTTCGTTATTTTCCAAAATATTTGAAAGAGTGCAAAAATAATTTCACGTCGTAATTTATTTGAGAACGTGTGTTTGGCCAATTTAAATAAATCACATCCAAAATGTAAGAAAAATTCGCCACTGTCAAAAAGTGCAGATATCTTCAGGAATAGTGTTTCTTATCTTATCGAGTGGCGGAGTGTTTTACTGCTAGAGTCATTGTGAAGTTGTGCGATTAAAATTGTTCATAAATAAATTCTCGGCCAAATATTGTCCGAATGACTTAAAAGTGAAAGCAACCTGTTTTGGATTTTTCGCAAAAAAATTTGTCATTGTTGAAGAATATTGCAAACTTTCAAAATTTCTCGGAGGAGCTGTTCTGAAGGTGAATTAGTTTTTATTTTTTAAATAAAATTTTCAATTTTCAAAATATATTTTGAAGAAATTTCCTTCTGTGGAAAATTAATTCAGATCAGAAAATATCTAGAGAACGATTTTAGTTTAGTTGTCACACGATAAAATCTATTTGAGTGGCCACAATTCTTTTGTTATTTCTGGGATGGAACAGTTTAATTTTAATATAATATTTAAGATCTTTCGGACAATTCTATTTTAATGTAGATGAATTTATTTTAAATGCCGAATCCCAGATGTTACTATTTTGGTCCTTTAAGATGAAGAATATTATTATTTTTAATAAAATAAAAGTAAAAAATTAATGTAGAGGACACTGAAACTGTTATAAATTCATTTATTCATAAATTTATATATTTAAGAGCTTCGCTTTGCATTAACTAAAAATTTTGGCAAGTGCTAATAAACTCTGGTAATGTTTATATCCCTTGAACTTGAATCTTGATCAATGCAAATTCATTGTAATTGACGTAATTGATCACGATAATAAAATGCTATTTTCAATACGTAAACATTTGAATAATTTGAAAAGTTCACCATATTTTTTTCAATAAATCAATATTCTATATAAAATCAGTTTATAAAATTAAAAGAAATATTATTTTTGGAAACACCGAGCCTGGGGTCAAATTGTTTAAAACTTATAAAAAAAAGTATTAAAATATTTGTTAATGTTAATATTAAAATATTGAAATCAAATCCTAAAATTAGTTTGATTGCATATCTCGTTTTTAAAACTGTAAAATGATTTTTTTGTTTATGTGTTTTTGTAAATAACATTAATTTTAATTACAATTATTTTAAAGGTATTGGAGGTTTACAGGAATGCTTAAATTTTAGTTATCAAAACAAGTACGTGTTAAAATATTTTGAAAGAAGCAGATTTCGTCGCTACTATGGTATTAACGCGATCCGTTGTCGTCAATAAAAAACGTGCGGTCAATTTTTGGTTGATAGACTTTTTTTTACTTTCATTTTGCTTAAGGTGTCGTGCGCCCCAATTGTAATTGATATTGACCGACTTCTTGCCCTTGAAAGAGTTGATGATTGCGAAACCGTCAACGGTAATCATCTCAATTGGGGCGATCGACGTCATGCTGCCATTGGGCCTTCGTGGTTTGATGGGCTTTAGAGAGGGAAACGTGTTCCGACCAAATGGACCAGTCCTTGTACATTACCTCACTCAGTGAGAGTTGCTTCTGTGTCCTGTGAATTGTGATCCGCTCTGATGACAGCTTAATCGAGACCGTTTAATGTTTACTCAGAGCATAATTAGTTTATGTCGATTTGCTGATGATTTTATGATTTCATTTGATGAGGCGCGAACGTTTGATTTATTTAGGGTAGAAAATTATTTTTTTAGGAAATGTAAATTGAATCGAAATTCATTGGCTAAAAGAATTTCACAGATTTTATTAATGTGGATTTTCTTCATGCAAATTAGCAAATAAATTTTGTTTTGCAATCGTACAATTAATAAATATTAGTTTTGCATTTCACACAATCATCCACACTGCAGGAAATCATCGAATCAGATTAAATAAAGAATACTTACCATTAATTCTAATCGAATGAAACTGGGTCACACAAAACTAACACACTTGCAGGAAACTTATTAAAAATTCTAAGAGGACAAATATATGGAAGATAGAATCAGACTTGAGTCTGTGACTTTGACGCTCTTTAAATTAATGGAAATGTAAACATTCAATTTGAGATCGACAAAAAGCCAAGGACCTCGGAACACTTTTGATGGAGTTTCAAATCGCACGAAGACATGCGGACCCTTTTTAAGGCGACATAGTGTTTTTTCAGCACGCGAATCTTACATCACTATTATTCATCTCAGAAATAAGTAATTACATTTTTATTGCAAGTAAGAGGAAGAATAATTCATTACAATTGTACGAAAAGTTCAAAGACTTTGTTCAATGTTAATTGTGTTGATACGTTTTATAATGAGATGCTTGAGATGCGAGACCTTTGCATAAATTTGTTTTGAGTAGTGCTAATATAACAATCATCGTAGTAATTTGAAAAAATGACCGTAGATATTTTTGAGTTTTCTATGTGTGTGTAGGCAAAAGTAGTAAATGGCACTAGTTTTATTAAAATGTGTTTGCGTGTAAGAGGAATTTATATTTAACATATGCTGGGTACTTTTCTCAATCTACAACAATTAACGGAATAAACTAACCGAAAAAGAATAACTATATTGGAGAAAAAACCATAGCAATGAAAATAAATATGAACAGGAACATTATTATTTAGTTTTAATAAAATTTGAATAATAATAAAACGATAGAATTGTTAACTCATCAATTAACTAGAAGTAGTAAACTTCTTAAGCTTTCCTGGTTAATTATTTATTTCAATCTGAATTTCAAATTATAATGAATTTTCAATTTTAATTAGACATTTTTAAAAAATAAGTTTTCATTTATGCTGTTTCAATTAGTATTTATTTTTAACATATTTGACTGCCAGCGACTTTGGAATGGATATATATTATATATTATATATAGTACCTAATACCTATACTTCTGGGTGAATCATTTTTGACACTTCACAAAAGTTTGAAGAAGAGATGTGTCTTTCATTGGCACTTAAAGGGTTAAGGCCCAGATATATATTCTTTAACAGACAGCATTCCTTTCTAAATTAACTGTGTTGATATTCAATGTTGAATTAAAAGTTTTTCACATACATATGAAAGTTATAAAGTTGTTTCTTTGTCATCTTCACCTGTAATTTTTTTGTACGAAAGTGTGATTATAATCAAGGTTAACTGGAATTGTGTTGCGTGTGGATTGCAGAATTACCCAAATTATTACCTGTATAAAAAAGTCTGAGAATATTTTTTAAACAAGATTTGTGATTTATTTTTCTTCATAACAGACAATTAATTTTTTAAAGTAATTTTGATTTTCAACATTAGATTATTATTATATATGTTTGGATTATCGACATTCTACTATATCAAAATAATGGTACTTAACTTGGGAATAAAATCAACTATATGAATACTACAAGTATAATAGTTACAAACTAATTGCAATATTCTTCTGTTTTTAAAAGCTTTGCTGAAGTTTACAATAATTTGCTCAAAATCGAATTAAAGCTCCACTTTAAATTTGCAACAAAAAAATTCTGACTAGAAGAAAATTCGCAATGTTTTTCTAGCTATTTTCATTTGAAAACACATTTTGTCGAACTCAATCTTCTCTGCTTGACTTTTTCGATGCTAAATCCAGTAATTGAAAATTTCCTCTTTATACATTTTACGCATTTGCTGGTCCTTGTGGAATTCAATCCACGCCATATACCTTTTCCGCAAGGATGTGATGCTACAATTTCAGAAAATAATTTGACTGTCGCATTTAATAAAGTTGAACTCAGTCATCTTTAAGAGAGGTTTTCATCAAACGAAGATCCTGTGAGGAATTGAGGATTTCTGAACTGATGGAACACGATGTGTACACACATGGTTTATTCCCAACGAAACACGAAACCCGTAATACACTAAAATATTGAAAAGAATTTCATTCTTTCACGCGTCTTATTTTACGAAAACCAAATTCTACAATGTCTTTTTCGTTACTTCACTGTATTTATTGAGAAACGCATTTAGGTTGAATTTAAGGAATTCACAGAAAATATTGGCATAAACAAATAATGAAATCAGAAAACAGGAAAATTGTTTTGTGAAATACATGACACAGACACGTGTTGAACTACATACGTATTTGAACAATTTTGAAATTTTCCGGAAATCATTTTGGAATCAAGATTAGGTACTTTAAACAGAAATGGTTTTGAAATAAAAATTATCGAAAGATCTCCTTAATTGGAAAACTTGATGAGGGTTAAATTGCTTAACATATTAATTTTTTAAGATTTGTTTTTGTAGATAGGTAAAAGTTATCTCAAAATGTTTACTATTTTTTTTTTTATAAGAAATAAGGAAAAAAATAACTGGAAATAATACATGTGTATGTCAAAAATTACTGTCAGTTCTAATTCATTAAAATATACTTATATACTTTTGCTTACTGTTCAAAATTTGACTCTATTATAAATTAACGAAATACTTAAGTTAAGAAAAAATTTCAATCAATCTTGCTTGATGAGAATATTATGGACTATTATTGCAGAAATACATAATTTTAAAATAGGTATAGGATTTACCCAAATTCAGTTTTTTTCATTTTACTACTTATATTCTTAATTTTTTTTTTTACTTTTCATTTAGTGATTTTTGCTGTGTGTTTACAAATTTTTTACCCTTAGGATCAATAATATTGGATGAATTTGCGGATTGCAAGTTTCTTCCGGAAGAGTATTACGGAAGTATGCATTTTTTCAAATACTGTATACCAGACCTTCCCTGTCCAATATGAAAATAGCTTTGAAACTGGAAACAGTGTTTTCACAAATATCATAAATATTTTGTTAGGGGATGCTTAACCCTTTATCAAGCATAACAATCTTTTGGGAATAGACCCAATTAATATGCCGCAGATCCTTTGCTATTCAAAACTCCTTCGTTGATTTGAGAAACTTTTTATTGTGTGTTGTGTATTTAAG
The DNA here is from genome assembly GCA_963082835.1 of Leptogaster cylindrica. Classification (NCBI taxonomy): domain Eukaryota; kingdom Metazoa; phylum Arthropoda; class Insecta; order Diptera; family Asilidae; genus Leptogaster; species Leptogaster cylindrica. The sequence continues at coordinate 22,781,118 of OY720109.1, read as the reverse complement.
TGGTCAATTACTCTTTCAACTTCTGCCAAATGTTTTCAATTAGATTAAGATCCGGGTTGGATGGAGGTCACCCCATTTGTTCGTGGCAACCCTAAAAATTCTGAAGTTAAACTTCTGGTGATCCATTCGAAAATTAGGTCCACATTCCACCATCCACATCTATTCAAAAAAATTAAGCGCTCACCGTGACACTGCCTCCTCCGAATTTCACATATTACTTAATGCAAGTTTATTTATACCATATTTTTATAATTGCTTTTGATTTCAATAAAAAAGTTTTTTATCCTATCCTGCATGTTTATAATTTTAACTGCAGATATTATTAGAAAACGAATGTGTTAGAACTTCAATAAAATTTAGTTTTGGTTTCTTCAATAAAAATTAGTTATCATCGTTTTTGCTTCTTTATTTAGATGCCCAATTATATATGTAGAAAATTATGATATCGCCCAATTAAGTCATTCATTTAAACAGGTGACTAATTCATAATAGTTCTAAATTTATTAATTTATAATAATTAATTTATAGTAGATTACACTTTCTTTATTAAACGTGAAAGTTAAGACACAACAAATTTCCGTAATATCTACAAGGAAAGTCTGAGATGAGTTGAATTTGGGTCTTCAGCATTGTTTCTTTGTTTCTATTCCTCTTAAGTCACAGATTTTCGGTATTGTACACCATACATCTTTGAAAATATTAAAATTTAAATGCGGGATTTCAAGCGCCTTAATTACTTACATAATGACCTCTATTGGACCTACCCATTCTTAGGTAGATAATGGGGTAGATAATAAGTGACGGTATTGGGAACAATTTACTTCTTAAATGTAAAACGGTCTCCATAGTTTCGGAGTTCGGAGTCGAATCTCTTATGTTACCTATAACAATCACCTCCATAGCTTCGAAGGATATATCATCAACTCTTGCACCTTATTGGTTATAATTAAAGTAATCACTTTACACGAAAATCAACAACAGTTTCCAGAGACAGAAAAAAGAGCACAGGGACGACTGGTCACCTTCTACAGGACTAATGAGGAAGAAACCATGTTAGGGATATTGGCGCCCCTAACCCACATGTATTTAGTAGAAATAATGTCTCATTTCAACTATGTATGTATGTAGTTTTGCGGTAATTAAACTTGTTACAAATGTTTATGTTCAAAGAGATAAGTGAATATGTCTTGTACACTGAATAATTAGTGATTTTAATTATGTAAGGCGTTGATAAATGCAAATTACGCAGATCTCATTAAATTACAATTAACCTACACTTTTTAGTAAACGACAGTCTCCAAATAACGAGAAGCAGTGAATTCATGTGACATTTTTATTTGCTTAATTTATTTACCAACTTTTTGTGGTCATCACTTGTCGCACAATATTGCTCCCTCATCGCCGAAGATGTCAACTTTTTCAATCTATTTTCGGGTCATTTAATAAAATTAATGATTCATTCACTGTTCGCAGTGCGCTCAGCTGCTCTGATCCGACTAATTTTATAAGCCACGTAGGACAACACGAACCTTGAGAAGTTCACTCATAATGATTTTTGTTAAAATTCGCCTCAGATCAGGACACTTTGCACAGAATCTAAAAATATTCCCACGATCTTGGAGCACGTTCAACACTCAACAAAAGCCAAGGCTTCCGCCTGGCATTCAAATTCTTTTTATTTTAAAATCATGCGGAATTGATTTTTGTTTTTTCAAATGCGTTTCTCAAAGTCTGTGTTGAGAAATATGTGCGTAAATCTTTTTTGTTTTAGTTATCAATATTAAATAATAAATTGGCCATTGGGACAAATGATGAGAATAATTTAAAAAATTTCAATGCTCTGTCTTCAGGAGGAATAGGTTCGTTATTCTTGAGAATCTAATAAAGTAATTTAGAAACGCCATCTAATCCAATTTGCCGAAATTGAAGCGTTCTAAAATCTAAATCGATTAAGTTATTTAATGTACCCATTGTGAATTAAATGAAAACCGGCGCGGGGGAGTAAAAAGGTTCATAACGTCTTCATTCAGAAAGCCTTGCTCCTGGATACTGTTACAAAAGAAAGTGATGAAGCATTTATGATTTTGTTTTAATTTCCTCTCGTCACTGATAAATTTAGTTCAGAGGAAATTAATTTAAAAATTTGCCCTATCATTTCCAAATTGTACGAACCAAAATCTAATAAGAATTTTCGTAAATATGTATTTTCCAACTAATCCATATTATAACTAGGTGGATAAAATCGTTAACCTTAATTTATGTTTTATTTTTTTCAATTACCAGTTTATTAATGGCAAATTGCATCAGCAAATTAATACAATTTCGCAATTTTGTCGATGGTGGATATTTAGCGCTATTGTAGTTCGTTTATGTCTAATTTGCATTTGGAAGAGTCCCGCATTTCCAGTAATGACTGAATTATGTATATCAGGTAACTCGACCTCTGCGAATGGGATTGAACCCAAATTATCTTCGATCAAAGGAGCTGCAGAGTGTAGGATTCGTTATTAACACCCGTTATTAGCCGAAAGCGGGGGAGTGTTTCTGGGCTTGGTGAAAGTTTTGCTGTATTATCTGCTATCGTAGACGCAAATTTGCTTGCATTGCATGCGTTTAATTTTACTATCGTGGCACTTCAGTATGCAAATACCTGCTGATAAGATTTTCTTTAATCACATTTAAGTTTTCACCAAGTTGTGTTTACAGAAGTTGTTCTCGTAAATTTAACGTATCCGAAAACTGCCACTGTATTTAAAGACCCTGCAAACGTTTCTTTTATCTATACATATTTCCAAAATCCAAAACCCACTGACGAACAACTGACTGACTGACTGACTGACTTTCTGATCAGTGTTTCTCCGGAACCAATGAACCGATTTCCATGAAATTTGGCATACTTCTACAACTTACCTCATAGGTGCCAATAAGAAACGGTTTTTTAAATTTGACTTTTATAACGCGGTTAAAGGGGGTGAAAACGGTCAAAATTTTAGCTGACAAACAAAAGGCTTAATGAAGTCATTTTATATGGTATGCACTGTGTAGTGGTATCAAGTGAAAGATAATTAAAAGCTTTTTACGTATATGAATTTCTAAATCCATCATCTATCAGCATACATAATTCCTTACGTCTTAATGAATATAATGATTTAACGCTGTCAGTAGATAATAGTAGATGCGGTGATATTTTGAAAATTAATAAATTTTGACATTAATTACCTATTAATAAATCGCAATCGCAACGAAATATATGGGTCAAACCTGGTAAAAATATAAAAAAACATATCAGCCCTTATAATATAAGGGCATACTTAAACAAAAAAGAAACAGGTTAAAGTATAATAATATGTACCTAGGTATATAAAAAATATATTTAAAAATTAAAATTTAAAAGAATAGAAACAATACTGAAAGTAAAGAAGGGAGAAGAAAGCTAATGAACCACTAACGAAGTCCTTTTTGACGAATAATTACTAGTAATACTAGGTATATAGTATATACTATATACCAACTATGAAAATTGAAAAAATTAAATTTTTCTTCAAACAAAAAGAGAAAAACTATTACCAATTAATAAATATTATGATGTGAAAGTTGCCAACCTAAAAAGGAATTGCTTTTATTATAAAGTCACCTTCTTCTTTGAATACAGTAGTTATTAGGTATAATACAATATACACTATACAATGTATACCTATATACATATACATAATACATATATACATGGTTAACCTAGATAATATTATATATGTGTATTGTGTATACCCCCAAAATAGTGATAGCGAAGGTTTGCCGATCAGGTAGTCCTGTATAAATATTCACATTCCTTCTTCAAGATTCCTATATTTAATTATAAATGCCAAATGGCAAAGATTTTGGTGAAAGTTTATAAAAAGGTTCTAACAAAAATTACTTACACTGATTTTGAAAATGAGAAATTTTGAAAAATGAAATTGAAATCAATTTCGCATACGAACCTACTAGATTGAGGAAGACCGTTTGCTTTGAAATTACCACAGTTATTAAATTTAATTTGATTAATAATTTTCCTTTTCAAATATGTCAACAATTTTTAGAGCCTGGAGCTCTTTTTAGAATTAGAACATGATATATAGTTCCATTAATTTTCTTCATATTCATTACCTACTCGAAAACTCCGATTAGGTAAATGGTTTTCCAAATAATAGAACCAAAAGAAACATTTCAAGGAATTTTCCAAAAATTAATTTCAACATTCAACTTAATTTTTTTTTGGTATTGCTAAATGCTGAGAGTAGAAATGCAAAATGTTTTGAGATGAAATATGGGATTAACTCAAAAATGTTTCCTTTTAAAGTGGGCGAAGATTTTCACAAGAAAATGCTTTCTATATGTTGAGGCTTTTCACGCAAATTGAAGTATTTCCAAATAATGATTTCGTATAATAGACAACATTTATTTTGTCCTTTAGTGAAATGGTGTACCTATGTGTATGTGTGTAACATTCCTTCGAGAAAAACAAAGAACAAATCAAATGAACGAAATTATTACGAAATGCTCTTGCTTAAAACTTAGAGCAACTATTGTCTATTATCAAATAAAATACAAGTATTTGTATAAAAAATTTTTGGGGGCACTATAAACATTTGGTCTATCGAAAAATTGTAAAAAGTTTGCTGATTTCAAATTCTTTCTTCTGTTCTAAATAATGTCAGCTTTTTACTCCTTATATTTATTGCTATAGTGTTTATTCCTAAATCATGAAAATCAAAACAGGAATTTCCCATAAATTTGTGACTTTATAGTTTACATCAACACAAAATACTTAAGTACATTAAATAAGTAAATTGCCAATTATAGTTCAGAAATATTAAAGCAAGTAGCTACATTGCTAAACACAGCGAATAAAGATAATATTGCAATTAACAAATTAAAATATTATAGTAAAAATATAGAGCTGCTCTAAATGTTGAACAACATCCCCGAAAACATCTACTTTTTCTTTACCAAATTAATTTAAAAATTACAAATTTTCTGAAATTGCAAACAAAAGTTCTTCCAAAACATATCAACAAACATTGCAAACTATGTTCTATAATTTCTATTAATAAACAAAATGCTAAAAACCAATCACTTGCAGAAATTAATTCTTGAGTTTGTTTATGTAAATAATAGTAATTTATTACAATACACCAATTTAAAAGCCGGTTACAAAAAGTTATACACAAAAACCGCGTTTACATGCAGAACACTAGCAAGAGTGAATTATTGCAAAAGCAATTAACATTGACCGAATTACAAGTGAACTTCGCCGATTCGCTTCCGGGTATTTTTAGCCCATCATCGTAGTTCGTCGCGCGTCGCGTCGCGTTGGCGGAGTCTCTTTCACCCGCTATCAATGAAAACAACTCAAGCATGGGTGTGGGGTGTCTGGGGAAAATACGCAAGAGGAAGGGGGATGTTTGCGAAGACATTAGGGATGACAGTTCTTGCACACTAAAGCAAGAAGGACATCAGCGAAAAAGACCCGAAAAATTTGAACGTGAGCAATTGTTTGAATCAGACTGTTGATTAAAGTAACGGGCCAACGACGCAGCGAGCGGCGTTTTATTAAAACCATTCTTGTTTGATTTACCCGAATGTTTCAGAAGTATTTTTCATTCTAAATATTTTCCTTTGTACATTCGTTTTATGAAAATTTAATTGTTACACGAAGAGTCAGCATTGTTAAAAATAATTGTATATCAAATATTTTCTGTTTTCGTACTGTTGACAACCTTCAGAAGATTAGGTTTAAAAAAAACTGTTCAAGGCAGGGGTTGCTCAGTTACTGTAAGATGTCTCTGCATCACTTACATTCTCAAATAAATTATCAAAAAATACTCTTTTGCAATATTACTTTATTTTGAAATGCGAATTTCCTGATTATTTCAAAGAATTTTCTATATTTTTACTGAAATATGATTCATTCAAATTACTTGTAATGTTTTAAAAAACAATGAAAAATATTCTGCCGCGAAGTCCGTTAAATGAGTTAAATAAATTTATTTTTAACACCTTATTGACTTTGCTTTTTTATTTTAAATAAGCTTTTTGTTATTTATCATTTATTTATTTAAAATTATCTTTGGATGTATTTCGACGTTTATGTCATCCTCATCGAGTTAAAAATTATTAAAATTTTTTATTAAATTTATGAAATATGCTAAATGAATATTTGAGGCACTTTCATAGAATTCAATGTAGATAATCTTTGTTCGCCAGTTTTCATCACAGGATATCCATGAAGGAAATTATCAGCCAAAGCACGCAATTCGTCGAATTAAGGAGATTCCTTCGTGCTAGTAATCAAGTATCCTCCTTCTAGAATCGGTGTGTGTTTCTTGCCGTCGACATCAGACCGTAATAACAATTTACATTCCCAACACTAATGGGAAAATGCGCGGGAGCAGGGAACGCTCTCACCACGTTGGGGGGCCGAATAAAACAAACAAAACACTCGATAAACAGAGGCACTCGAATAGCACTAATTCAAATTAACCAAACGCCTAATTAGGATTAGCTTTGTTTATTGAATTAAGCAGCATCAGCCGCCAACAACCGCGTGCCGCGAATTTCATCTAATGATAAATCGAATAGAAAATCTTATCCACGAGCCCATCGCGACGAAGAGAACGTTCTCTGAAGGACTTCCGGCTTTTGAACCAACGAGGGTTACATTCATTGTGTGGAACTTGTTGCGGAAAAGGCTTATTCTTAAGTTTATTAACCTCATTAATTCTTTGCATTTTAATTTATTAACACTTATTTTGAAGAGTCTTTTCATACCCTAGATGTAATTAGGGTATATTAGTTTTGAAGGAACGTTTACAAGGCCATGAAATAATGGTAACAGATACAAGCGTTATATACTATCTTATATACCTACCTACTATACTAACAACTATATTGTATATGTGTTTTCAATTAGGAACTGTGAAGTAACCGTTTTATGCTTGTCCGTCTGTCTGTCTGTCTGCCGTGACGATAACTCGAGAACGTATGTAGGTACAGACTTGAACTTTGGTACAATAATAATATAATACTTCGTTACAATATTAAGGTCAAGTTCGAAGATGAGAACATCGGGCAACTACTTCTTAGATGTTGCCATACAAGGCTGAATTATTTTTAGAGGTGCCAAAATGCCGATTCTTTTACTGAATGTTTACATATTTATTTTCTTTCGTTGAATATTATTACAAATATCAATATTACTTACAATTGCCAACTATTTAAACGGAACTGTTTTTACACTGTCTTTTTTCACATGATCTTGAAATTTTCTTTAAAAAACTTTCCTTTGCCCCTACATTTTTAATAATTTAAGACGAATTTCCCTTTTTACGGTAGGATAACTATTTTTGGACCGTTATTTTTATAATTTCGTGACAAACGTTGCTTCTTTGTTAAAACTGTGTCATTTTGCATCTAGGGTATTTCATTATTGGCCTAAACCAATTACACATCCGTAGTAGTTCAATATGGATTATGGACAATATCATATGAAGTTAGATGGTACAAGAAACTAAATTTTGTACTTACCTACTTTATAAAAAATTTAAAAACTGTACAAGAGTACAATTTGAATACAACAATGGTTTTTCAGCTTGAACAAAAATTTTATAAATCAATTATGTATTGTAGAAATCTCAATGGACTTTTTTATTCTGTATAAAGAATGAGAAGCTAATGTAGCTTCGGTCCATTATTGTCCAAATTAATATTATTTCAAAACAGAAATTCGCTATCTAAACTTAATTGAACACAATAAATTATCTTCAAATGATTGCGATTCATTTCCAAAATTTGTCACCTGCAATTTTTCATAACCTTTTTTTACTTGCTTCGGAAAATACATAAGTCTTAAAGGTTGGTTTTCATAAAGACAATAAGCTTAAGTAATTATAAGATATAATTTGGTTCTTGTTGTTTGCGTTCCTTTTCTTAGAAATGACTGATTATTTTATTATAATCCCTTCAAAGACAACAAAAATACCAAAATATGGAATCCGGAGAAAAAGAAAAAGGCTGTTGAAGAAAAATACGAGTTAATATTTTTATTGGGTTTATAAATATTTATATTATACAGCAGAAGTGAATTTTCATATTTGCACAGTGAGAATAAAGTAAAGTTCCTAAAACAACACAATCAAACCAATTCAAGTTTATCAATAGATTGGACAGAAAAACAATTGAAGTTAAATTGAATTTAAAACTAATGTCATTCGGTAGAAATTTGAACAAATGTGTTTAGAATAAACAAACCACTGGGAAAAACCAAATTTTTTTTATAAGGTTTTGGACATTTTATAAATCACCGAAAGTAGTTCACTGACAGAAATGCAATTTCCCTAAAACGAATTGTGGCGACCGCTGTCCAAACTTCACCCTCGTCCTCTGAAATATATATGTTTGCGGATTCAATTATGTGGGCGTATATTTATTAAGGCGACAATCATTTGTTCCGGTGTATTTGGCAGAAATGGACCAACACTAAAGAGGTCTGAGTTTGTTATTTAATAGTCCCCTGCGGACAGAAAAATAACGACAAACATTAGTTGTAGATTGTAGTGCAAAACATTTCTGTACTATACACAGTGGCGGCGTTAGTCATTGCGGGGCCCTGTGCGGTACGAGTTTTGCGAGGCCCTTACTTCCGAGGGGGTGTATGAAGGCTATTTTTTTAAAAATATGCTTTATATTTAAAAAAATGATGTCAGTATAATGTTGATGTCTTATAAAGCATGTAGCGATACATCAGCTTCAAGCGAGTCTAAAACTCTTTATGCTACCTTACTATAGAGCAATCCAGATAGTTCATCATCACTTGTATGCGCCACATGCTTACATAACTTTCATAAATATAAAGCATAGGTATTTAAGAAAAATTATTTTTTATATATATTTTTGTACTCGTTACCTATTCTAATTTTAAAATACAGTCCATTACTAATTCAAAAAGTTAAAATAACAAATAATGCTAAAAATGAACTCTTCTGCTCTTCTTTTGGCTGAAGTCTTCTATTAAGTCTTTAAAGTCCAAACTAGAGACCAATTCATTTTCTATGGACAGGATTGCGAGTGCTGAGAGTCTTTCTTGCGTCATGGTGCTCCTGAGATAGGTTTTTATTAATTTTAATTTAGAGAAGCTTCTCTCAGCAGCCGCAACTGTTATTGGAAATGTTAATAAGAAATTTGCATGATGAAAACGATGCATAGGGTTTTTTTGTATATCATAAATTGCTGAATTCGGACAAATCCGCCGAGGCGGAATTAACCGGAATCCGCTTATTATTTTTTTGAAAAGGGGCAATTTCGTTCAATATGTTTTTCTTGTACTAAGTTAACATAAGATTGAATTTTCAAATGCAATAGAAATCAGCCTTGAATTCTGTTCAGAATATAAACAAAAACACTACCTACCTTTTTTTTAAGTTTCAAGATTAAAAAAAAGAAAACCAAGCTAAAACTTTCAACAAATATATGTACATTGTACATATAACGACAACAACAACCCTCTTGCGGGGCCCTTCAATGCGGTAGGCAACCAATTACTATGTATTTCCCTGTAAGGAAATCTCTACTGGGTAGGTACTGTATTCTCTGTCATTCATCTTCACGTGCCGGGCTCACTGAGCCCTGCGGGGCCCTGGAAGCCGCGGGGCCTTGTGCAGTCGCACACTTCGCACACCCCTAGCGCCGCTACTGACTATACAATGTAAACAAACCCCATGGGGAAGAAAATTTAATGTACTTACGAATAATAAAACAGCTAACATGGGTTTATTTTACATGAACCAAATTATATAGTAGTAGTTTGGGGAAGATTGGAAAACATTTAATTTTGTGAATTGACAAAGTTCAATATTTATAAAAAACAAACTTTTAATCGTTTGTTCAGATGTTTTTCATATGTTTCGAGGGGCAAATATATAACAATATGTATTTATAATTCAATACTGTTGAATTAATCTAACTTTACTTTAATAAATTAACCCTTTGCGTACACTAGAATTTTCTCATACTTTAATTTATCCAAAATTATCCGATAATATACAATAGGATCCCGCTAATCCGAACACTTATTTATTAATTTAAAACATCATCGGGTAGTCCGAAATTTGAAGACACCGACGAGTATTTGTTTTCTTTTTTGAACATAAAAATTCTTTTAGAAAAAAACAAGACTTTTAGAAGGACTTTTTAGCAGTAAAGCTTTTAAAGTTTATAAAACTCGTTTACCAGATTTGAGGAAAATGTCTCAGGTATGGGCCTGGGAAGACCGTGATCAATATTTCTCAGCTAACATAAAATACTGTCGCTGCTGCACAACTCTTCTGCCTTATTTGCCACCCTCGCTGATTACAATTGAAAGACAGTCTTTCAAAGACCGCAAATCCTGATCGCATGAACAGTCTACGCACCAATAAGAGATCAAAGAACATTCACTGAAGATAAGCAGAAAAGCCTGAAGGATCTGACATCAGGGTGTCCCTTTTTATTCATTGAATATTCTTTGATGTAACACGCAGAAACATCAAAACAGTTGACCCATGAAATTGTTCTTATTATTTTCCTTTTTTGAATTAAGTTGCGTTACGTAAATTAGGCGGTCCGAAACTACATAGTTTCTACTATATAGTTTCTACTGTATTTCTAAATTCTAACTGATATTTTATCGAATCGGGTTCCAGTTTCTTGATGAATTTTAAAAAGAAGTTGCAATAAAATCACAATATCACGTAGATCAATAAAAAAATTCTGGAAGTTTTTCGTGCAATTAAACCTAAAAAGGGGTAAAGTTCATAAGTCGAAAAATATGAATTATTAATAACAATAATTTAAAACGTATAGGAACACTCTAAATTCAATTCAATGCTTCACGCAGAATCTTGACCTAGAAGAATCTAAAAGCCAATTGTTGTTAGAAAAAACTGATCAGAGGTCAAATTATTTTCCACCTTTTTTTGCTATTTATTCAGTTCGTCATGCTCGACGAAATGCTCGACCGAAAGTGCAACTGCCATCGCTGGAGAGCAACACGCTTCAACTTGACTACAAACGAGCCGGGGACGACCAACGACGCTCGGAAACGTACGTTCGCGGGGCACTATCAGTAGGAAATGGGGGTGGATGGCGGTCGAGCGCTCTGCCGGAGATAATTATTCCCAGCGAGACGTCAAGGGTGCACATGCACGGACGCGGAATTATGGCGCAGCCTTGGACAGCCAAATGACTTCTCGGGGTTGGCACTTTGGCAGTGTCCATTAATAACGGTCCCTCACGCTCCAGAATTGAACACGAAAATTCATTTAATGTGGCCGACGTCGGGCGCCCCGCTGGAAACTTCAACGTCGTCCAAACTCAGGTGTCTTCGCTGCGAAACAATGAATTATGAATAATGATCTTACATTAATGGATAAACGTAATTGCGATGCGCGTGCTGCTGTTGGCGTTCTCTCAGGTCTCTCGCGCGAGGACAGAGGATGACCGAGTGAAGGTTGGCTGTGAACTGTCAAGATAGTGTTCCGGCACCCATCCAATTTTATGGTTATGCACCCACGCTCTACAGAGGATTAAGATAAGTGTAAGCCGAATTTGAGTTCAACATCCATGCATTATTATTAGTGTTATTTGCAAACCACTCTCCAAATGCAATAGCTCTAAGCTACTGTCGGGAAGAACAATAGAATTAGGATGGTCGAAATCTGTGCAGAGAACATGGTAGCGAACCGTCAAACTAATTGAACATTTTGAACGCACTTTTAATAACAAATGAAACTGATGTTTTTGCTATCGATTCAATAAACATATTCATGGAGTAAATAGTAGGTACAATATTTTCCTGTCTCCCAAAAAAATATTCAGATTCCTGCTCGTCTACGGACGATTTAACTTTAGATTTGAATATAAATAATATGTTTTGAGTGTATAAATATTGAGCCCTCAAGCGAGTTTGAATTTCACGGTTTCATACGAGTCTTGCTTTTTGCTACAAAAAAATTCATCACATTCTGTTGAGCGAGAGATTTGCACGAACTTTGTATAAAAATTCAATTTCCATTTGAATTTCGGTAATTTTGAAGAGATGGAATATTTTTAAAAAAATCTATTCTCTTCGTATTCAAAATTTTTATAAATATAATATAATACTTTGAACCTATTTTCAAAAATACCAGAAAATACTAAAAGAATTCAGGAAATAGAACAATTTATTGTTTTAGCATAAAGTAAAAATATTTTAAAGCTGGATTGTTTCTGGGATTTTTTATACATTTATATTTTCAGATTGAAACATTTTATAGAATTGTGTTTTCATTAAAAGAATTGGAAATTGTTTGTTTATGATATTAAATCAACTGAATTGTTTAAATGATTCCATATTAAAGTTGTTATTTTCCTAAATCAACTGGACTTTACAAAATAAATATGGAAATAGAAATTAATACATATACATATCTAATGTGTATTAATGTGCATAATTTTAAAAAGTTAAACATAAACAGGAGTGTTATTTAGAGATAAACTTAGAGAATCTATTTTAGAAAGATTTATTAAAACATTAGTTTCGTAAACAGCACCGAAAAAGTCAAATATGTTTTTACTGATATCCAATAAAAAATACAGAATTCGAAACAAAGAAACGCAGCATAAATCCATTTGATTGTTGATTGAGTCCGTTTAGTTGAACAAACCAGCTCAAATCTTATAATTACTAATTTTAAATAACAACTCTAAATAGTAAAAACTAATGTTGTTCCTGAATACTGCATATTCATACGATTTGTTTATGTGAAATCCGCTCGTAATGCATTTTAAACCTCCAAAATATTTGCTCCAAACAGTGTTAAACAATTCAGTACATTTGGCTTTGTTTACATTAAATGCCAATCGGGAGAGGTAAAGTTTACTAAATTATTCAACTAAACAAAAAGTAAAACCAAAAGAAACTGCGAGTTTGATGTGAATGCTCACAAAAAAACAACATTTCAACAATAATTAATTAATTGTAAATTCGAAGGTATAAAAAAATATAAAACCGGCCATTTTTAAAAACCGTTATTTTGGTATACAACAATATTAAAGAATTCTTTTCGAAAGTTGATGTTAAAAATTGTGTTTTAAAAATTGAATTGGAGGAAACTCGTATATTAAAAAATTAAATTCATAATAAATTTACTTAGCGATAAATTTTCACAATACTTTTTAGTATTCTTATGTGAAAAATTAAACTGCAATTTAATTTTATTTTCATTTTCCTTCAAAATAGATGAAAGTAAAAAAAAGTCTGCTTTCTCATCTGCAGTTAATGCAACGTTTTCAAGAATATATCTAGAAGCCTTGCAGCACTGTTTGTTTATTCTGCAGAAGTTTTATAAAATGTGTAGAGAATATTGCACTGGAAAAAATAAGTAGATAAGAGTTTAAGAAATGTTTTGTAATTATATTTTTCTAGGAATTTATCTTGTACTGCTCCTTGAAAATTTATATTTACAGTGCTCAAAGTTATTGAGTTTCAGTGAATTTATAGAAAAAAGTCTTCGGTAAAACTACCCTTAAGGCAGTACAGCTGAAGTTATTAGCAAAGAAGTCCGAAGTTGGACAGCACAAAGTTAATAAACTTAGTAATAAAGTTAGTTGGAAATTTATTTGGCACATCATACTTAAAAAAAAGATACCTGACGGAAAGAAGTAAAAAAGATTTCATATGAAAAAGTCGATGTAACAAGGGCGGAAAGGTTTCGATTTATGCCACATTATCCAATTTATTCAACTACGTGCATCATAAACGCCATTTTCCGAGCGACCTGAATGCCGTGAGAACTTCGAAAAGGCGGGCGAAAAGATACGAGGCGTGCCTCAGAAAATTGTTGCTTAATCCTGCAATAAATTTCCTGAGAAATGCGCTCTGCTATCTGGAACAACTATTTTACCACAATAAAAAGAGAATTTTACTATCGCCGTGGTTTCATTTATTCATTCGTGTTTTGTTTTCGAGTTGGGACTTTCACAAATAATTACGACATGCCGAAAATATAAATTTGAATGGCCGCCAAAGTAGAGGGACGACGCTGCCAAGAAAGCGTCACAGGGTGAGCAACTCAAATATTTCGCGTTTATTGCTTCCAAATTTGTGATACTTTTAAATGTCTGGCCGCTAACGGTTCATAGGTCTTCAGCCAGAATAAGCTTCGGCGGCTATTAGCCCTTGTTGGGGCTGATTAATGGACAGTTCTATAAACGTCCTGTGAATGCAGCAAAAATGGCTGACGTGGAACTTCCGGTGTGTGAAAGGAGCTAACTCGCGCTAATCGAATAACTGTGCACGACTGAAGAAATGTCTGGGAAGATTAATTTAAACTAAAGTCACGAACGTGGAGCGGTGTCGGATTGAATTTCCGTTTTTGAACAGGATTTTGAGAACATCGATAATCAAATTTCAACATTTTCTGTAAATTATTTACCAAGGGAATTTACTAGAAGAATTTCTGAATTATATAGATATGTATTTCTTTCGATTCTTGTTTTCAAGTTTCTTTGTTATATGAGAAGTGGTGAAGTGAGTTACAAGAAGAAAGGGTCCTTTTGAAGATTAACGGTACTTCTGATTCTGGTTAATTCCAACAGTTTTGTAATGTCAAAAACTCAAAAATCTTAAACCTATAATTTGGACTAAAAATAATTTTTTTTTTAAATAAATTTCTCAGGATAAGATACATCCAGTCTTACTTTTATAAATAAAAAAACTTTCAGTCGTATGTATTCTGATAAATGTAAAGACCTTAGCCAGGACTAAATTCTAACAATTGTTTTCAAAACTGCAGACAACAGTGCAATACGAACCGTAAACTTATCTATTGCGAGAAGATTCAAAATCCTTCTAATTTTTACAAATGACAATGAAATATTTGTTGTCTTCGTTGAATTGATATTTATTGGTCACACGAGATAAACGCAGACAAAAGCGGGGGAAGAACAAATACAGGTTCTCAACTGTCAAAAATAGTTAAAAAGGTAAATGTGTCTTGTTGTGTTATTGACCGTAAAAGTTTATACTCCCAAGACGAGGACCAAATCTATAGATGGTATTTTTCTGAAATAATAAAGTGGATTCTGCTGTTTGTAGCTAAAACACACAAACAAATCCAAACTGGAAGATGTCAGGAATGAAAAAAAAACCCAATTTTATTAACCTTTTCGCATAAATATATCAGTTTCATGCTTTAAAAAAGTATTTTTTGCTCTACATTTGTTTGTATTTTTTTTTTTTTTTTTTTTTTTGTAACAAATTCAAGTTTTTCCTTTGCTTTGCAAAAATAAATTCTTAGAACTTATAAATGAAAGAAACCAAAAGAGTCACTGAATATAAAAATCAAATTATTGACTTGTAAAATGTTAAGGGATTAAATAAATAAATAAAAGTTAGAAATCGACACTAACCTGTATACTTAATATGCTATTTATTTCCCTTATTGTATTGTAGGTACCTAAGTTGTTTAATGTAAAGTTCAACAAATTGAAAGTGTTTAATGTAGTGTACTTATGCATAATGTTATGCATAAGTATAATATATTCTGAGCTTTATTATTGTTATTATGAAGAAACAATAAATTAAGAACGTTTTTCATTTGTTGCAGATCATTCAAATACGAGATTTCGGTAAGTTACTTACATTTATATCAAACATTTGCTATAAATCCGTTGATAACTCAGAAAAATACTTTAAAAATGTTTATTTTAATATACTGTCACTCATTTTAAATAGCATGAATTTGATTGAGTTTAAATTATTGATAAATTACGAACAATAAATAATAAAACTTGTATATTGTCTTAACCCAAAGTTCGATCAGAATAAAACATATCAACTGTTGAACTGTATAGTTCTTCGTATATTACTTTTGCATTGAGTCGCAATATTTTATCATTCATTCGAAGATAAACATACAATACGTATAAAAAATGAGATCTGGTGTAGAATTTCAACAAATGCAACTCTCCATATATAAAAGACAGTTGTTTTACTTATATTGCAGCATTCCTTTACGGAGGACAGTGAACTGGCGTTTGTTATTGCCGGTTTCCATTGATCTGGAATCGATTTGTTTATAATGACAGAAGCAGTAAAATGAATTAATGACCATTTTATAAATTGCAGTGTTTATTTTTATAAGTGACAAAGTGGTTCAAAAGTGGCTCTTAAAGAAATATTTCGCACTGATAAAACTGTTGAGCAAATCATGTATCGTACTTTAATCTGCAGCTAAAATAATTAATTACTTAACGCTTAGTTATGGTGTATTTCTCTTTTCAAAAAATGGAAAACAAAAAACCAAATTGTTAATCTAAATTTCTTTTACAGCAATTTATTGAAATGTGTTGATTAAAGTTGATTGTACACGAAACAATTAATTATTTTAATGTGGCATATTTGATTTTCTGTTTTATTCCTTAATTTTGTTGAGAATAGCATAAAAAAGTTTTTTATAAATCAGCGATCTACAAATTTGTCTAGGCCAGATAACATTAAAAGTTTTTAAAATGGTTTATGAAACTTTT
Organism: Leptogaster cylindrica; assembly: GCA_963082835.1. Lineage (NCBI taxonomy): Eukaryota > Metazoa > Arthropoda > Insecta > Diptera > Asilidae > Leptogaster > Leptogaster cylindrica. The sequence goes on along the minus strand of OY720109.1, from coordinate 22,764,537 downwards.
CCTTGTGAAATAAAAATTTTCACAAACATTTATTATTGTTATATTCATTATTAATTTTAATATAAAATATTTCAATAACAATCTTTGGAAATATTGAGTGGGATATACAATGGCTCAATGGAATACAGTTTGACTGTCATCGTTCTAAATTAAAAGCTGAACAAATGAATTGATTTTATTGGCGGAAGAATTGCTTCCATTCAATATAGTTGAATGCGAGTTGAAAGTGCGTAATTTGAAATGAGACCCTTGCTTCGTTTTGCTTTTGTATTTCTTTCTTTTGCAGTGAACTGATGTTTAGTAATGACATTTTTCAATGACGCCATTTTAAAGAAGCAATTTTCTCGAATGTCGATTCTATGTTTAGTATAAAATTCAATTACGAAAGCGTATTTCCTTTGTAACCCATTTGAATGTTTTAAATAATGTCAATGGTTGGTTGCTTTAATAAAGGCTTTTCCACTTCGATCTAGTTAAAATTCCGTTATTGCATGTTGAAGGACGAAAATATGTTGCATCCATTAACCATTAACCAATCTGCCCCACCCAGCTAAAGGGGATTGGCTCGCCTTGTTTTGTGATTTATAAGCCCTAAAAATATGAGTTTTGAAACCATTACATTATTGTTTTATCTATCAGCACATTTCATTTCACAAAAACCGAAATGGCCAATCATGACCGCTTGTTGTATGTTATATTTACAAATTTCAATATGTCCCGTTTAAAAGTTCAATCGCGGAAAATGATTACGAGATTTTCAGGAAATGGAATTTTCCATTTTTAAAATTCCATGCCATCGTTTATTGCGTGTCTCAAAACCAGAATTTTCACATCACAACTTTGGTTTTATGACGCGTGAGAATATATCGCCGTTTTTTTATTTTATAGTAGATAATATTTTAAACATTTTATTACCTAGAAAAAATTTTGTGTTTCAAATTATTTAAAAAAATAGTAGCTAACATTTCCTAAATATATTTTTCGAATGAAATATTTTTCTGAATATAATTTATAATTCATTTATTTATTTAAATTAAGTATAAAAATATACCTTACCAAAATTTAGTCATTTCTTTTTCAAAGAAAAACACAATTTAACATGACCTCATTCTTATAAGCATTTTTGATTTTAGTAGAACTTTCTAAACAATTCAAAGGGGTAAATAGACCCATTATAAGATTCTTGAAATTCTTACGAATTTTCCCGTTGCTGAAAGTTCAATATTTATTAACACTGACTTTCGAAAATATGCGAAGTCGTTGTATAGAAAGTATCATATTCAAATTCTTCTAATAATCAGTTATATTTGGTTAAAATTTGGTAATATTATGAGTTTTTGGAAATGGATCAAAGGGTTTTGAGGAATTTGCTCTAAGAACAAAATCGTAATAGAATTTAATTTCATATTTCTTCATAACCTCGAGTTTAATAAAAACCAAATAATATAGCTTCCGATCCAAAATTAGGCAATTTTGCGTGAACCTCAAAGAATGAGATAAAAAAGATGAGGGCACGCATTCTGAACAAAAGTATAAATATGAAACGGGTTAAAAGTGCTCTGAATCTTCAAAGGGGTTCTGTACGGCCCTTGTTTACAAACACATACAGCTGTTAAGGGGAACCAGGTTTCCGTGCGGGAGTTTCCAGGTGGGAAAGCCGAACTCTTTCCGCTCTCATTAGTTTGACCTCAAGCTCACAACTTTAATTCTGCATATTACATAATTAATTATTAATTAGTGCGGCTCGCTGGCGCAGAGAAATTTACCGAGCTTATTTGAGTCTCGTACACTGGAACGGGGAGAGTAGCTCAGCCGAGTGCTAATCTTTTGAGTTACTTCCGAGTTCCGGCGTGATTTTAGTGCTGCATGTATTGCCTAAAAAGAGCATCAATTTTGAGTATTTTCAGATTAGTTTTAGGGGATTAGCATTAGATTACCGTGACGGGGGCTCCAGTGGCGCAATTGGTTAGCGCACGGTACTTATAATCAGTACTCTTTGAGCGATGCCGGGGTTGTGAGTTCGAGCCTCACCTGGAGCACTTAGTTTTTTAGAAACATTCATCGCTAAATCAAAAGCAATTTAGCTAATCAAAACAAATTTCTAGAAAGCTTTCCTACAGAACATACAGACTATAGACTACAGAGGTGGAAATTCGATGAAAATCCGAACTCTCAGACTCTGACAATGCCTGCCAATACTTTTGATAGTAAAATTATTTTCAAAATTTTTTCAAATATTCTTAAGGCGTATATTTTAATTAAAACTTGTAAAAAATACAGAGGTTCATTTTAAACTGAAATGCCCACTGGATTAAACTTATTTCGGTTATACGTACAGAAATATTTCAAATTAGAAAAATTCGCAGACTGAGATAAATGGATTTATAGCAAAACTAAAACTGCAAGAGATAACAACACAACAACAACCGTTACGTGGGGTGTATCCTTCGTGATGGATATCTGTAATGTCTCAGTATTAAATATTTTCAATGAGACAAATTACTTAGGTAGGTATATAATTGAAAAAAATAACGAAAACTTCTACATTATATCTACTTTAAAATTTCAACAAAATTCGAAATGGCTAAAATTTGTTTAAGTCTTTTCAAGAAAATTTTCATGAATGAAGTAATTTTTGACCTGTATAAAGAAATTGTACATAATCCTTCAAAATTAAAAACTCGTTGTACGTTTACTTGTCATTGCTGATAATAGGTAAACCATTTAATATTCAGGCAACATTTTATCATTGAATTTTCCGCAAAAATGTCAACAGCAGCAACTCAGCAAGAATATATTATGCTCAATGCGTACCCGATAAAAAGTTATTTGCATTCTGCGTCATGTATCAATCAACTGAATTTCCAGTCAGTATCCACATCAGGGTTCAAAGGGGCTGCTGCTGGAAAAACCAGATATGGATGTTTGTTCGCTGAGTGAATTAAAAGTATCACAGTCCTGTAATGTCTGTCGACGGCGCGGATTTCACTGTCGGGAAATCAACAGGTGATGGAAAAATATGCCAAACCGAAAAATCCATTTTCCACCAGAGATAAGATTCTGATTGCACTTCCCGGCGACAGGAAGCAGTGTCAGAAAACACGCCTGATAATCCGATATTAGGTATTACAGCACTCATCATTTTATATGAAATTACCGATAAAAAGGAGCACTTCTAACTGTATTAAGTCCGACAATCACCATCGATTTATTTAGAGAGTTGTTTAGTCTAGACTTCTGAACACACAATTATTTACGAGTGCTATTGATAGCGTTACTCAAATTATTTCAAATGAACCCTTTATTAAATTATAAATATATAATTATTAATCTACAATACAAGGATCAGTTTGTTCGCCGTGGAATAAGCAAACGTCAAAAAATCCAATTCAGATAAATAACATTGATTAATGATGTTGAAGCACTCCTTTCATAATTTCCATAAAATTAATGTAAAATCTAGACATAAGTTTGTATTCGTGAAATATTATGAAAAGTCTTTTATGTGGCGTTTTGCTGCGTCATTGACAACAGACTAAATATTGACTTTAAAATGGAAAATGTGCGAGGGAAAATTCCATTTCCTATGGCTTCGATTTACAAAATTCATTATGTTGTAAATGTGTACAATATTCAAGGCGATTGAAATAAGAAATTTGTATCAAATACGATTGTAAATTTATTTTTAAAACAAACGACTCTTACTATTATTAATTAAATAATTATTAAGATTTGGAGTGACTATAGCTCTTGAAACTTTTGAATAAACATTTTTTATACCCTAGATATAGGGTATATTCGGTATATTCGGTTTGAGCGAACGTTTCCAACGCTAAAAAATAATGCTGGTAGGAAAAAAGAGTTATGATTGCAGAAGTAAAAAAAACCGTTTTTTGTATGTCCGTCTGTTCGTTGTCTCTCCAGACGGTAAATGAAAATCCGTGCTATTTGGACATCTCATAAAAAAATGAAATGGGTAAATAAATTATTCAAATCTGCTACTGAAGTATTCAAATTAAAAATATTTTTACTATTGCCTGTGCACAGAATGAAAATATTGTGAAAGGAAAGTACAATAATTTTGACTGTCTGCAATCTTCTAAAAAATCAAACTTGTAATCTGGGGAAGTGGTACCAAAGTTTTTTTTGCTAACCAAAAGGACGTCCATTTTATTTAAAAAAATCAAATCATAATTCTATGCGGCAAGTTAACAAAAAACTTTTCGTTCTTTAAAGCGTTATGTAAATTTATGTAATTGATCTACGACCAAGGAAAATTAAAGTTTGAAAATTTTTCAAAGTAAGTACATTAAAATTGCGATAACGTAACAACAACATTTGCAAACTTGTAGACTTGTAAAGTTCACCTTGGTACAGGAACTTTGATCGCTGATAGGAATAAGATGGGTCGTAATGTTCCTCCAACGTGGTTGGGCTGGGTCATGGAATTATCCCAGCCCTTTCCAACACAACCACTCCAATGCTGGTGTAATCATTATTATCAGACGGATTTATGGAATGCCATCGTTGGTAATTCCAGCGCAATACCAACAAACCTCGACTGGGTTACGATAAAGTCGGCGAAAATAGAATTACTGGGGAAATTATCCAGAAAGGACGGCAGCTGCATCAGAAATCAGGACCACGTACACCACGATTACACAGAGCTGTTTTGAGCTCTTATTGACAAGGTCAATTTGCTCAGCACTGAACCGTTTGACGAAGGATGTGCGCCAATCTTTGTTTCTAATTAATGGGTTTCGCAAAGGGAGTCTTAATAGGGTTATTCGGTCCATAATTTTGAGATTTTTAGTCATAAAGATATCTGCAAAGGAATAATATGTATTCATATAAGATGGAGATAACCATTTGGTATTCATGCGATGTAGATAAATATTGCTTCTCGTCTGCTTTAGAATTTAATTCTGGGTGGATTTTAATGCAGGAGAGACCTTTTTGGTTGGAAAGCTGTAAATACCACTTGCAAGAAAATTACTGTAAAATAATTTATTAACAAAGAAGCCGAGTATTCAATAATACTGACCTTCCAAAACTTAGAAGGGGTTGGGAGGTGGATCAATCCATCGTAAGTTGAAAATTATAATTAAAATATAAGACCGTGCTACAAGGAGATCTAAAAACGAGGAGAAATGATTCTGTGTTTTGTCTTCGGAGGTTGAGAATACTGAATAAACTACTAAATAAGGAACTTTTTATAATTAATTAAGAATAAGGAAAATTTACGGTACATACCCTCCAAGTAAGTGGTTAAAATAATATTCAGATATGTGATCATCTGCTTCGTCTAATATACAGAGTGCGGCGGAAGTCCGTTAACCGCTGCAGACCTGAACGACAGTTTAGCTCTCTAATAATAATATAATAATTACTAATAATTACACATAATAATAGCTAATAATTACACAGTTATAGTTATGGAAAATACGTGTTACAACTAAACTGACTAACTGACTTCTGCTGCACCCTCTGCAGTGTATACCCTAGATACTGTAGAGTATACGACTATCATTACTCAGAAATTTTTAATTATACATGTATTTATTAATGAATGGTGAAAAGAAACTGTTATAGATGTGCGTCTGTCTGTCCAGACGATAAGTCGTAAAAACTTATAAGTAAATGTCTGAGAGTTGATACGATATTTTGTTAAAATGATATGTTTAATATAAAATGATAATGATATGTTGAAGAATAAAATCGGGCAACACCTTCTTAGTGTTGCCACTTAAAACTGCATCATTTTTATGTATAAATCTTCTTCATAAATTCATACATTTTGGTTTTTTCACGATCCTATTGCTTATTCTGTTTATAAATAAAATTTGATTGTATTATACGGTAGGTACTTTATATATTGTATAGGCTTTCAAAAAATGTGCCGCACTACATCTAGGGTACCTACTTAATAATTGATTTGAAGCAATTCTTTCTTGTGTATATATTAAACAATAAACATAATATGTTATAACAAGATTTTTTGCCATTGAAAACAAAATATTCTTTTTTAATGTAGGTAAATATATTTTGCTATTAAAGTTATTTTAAAAGTTGACTGCATTTATCCCACAATTTTCTGAGAAAGTCAACAAAATGAAATAGAATTTATTTCTTTTGATATAAATGTATAATAATATTGTATAAGGTGTTTATTTGTTAAGCACACAATTTTGTTTTCAATTTAGTATAAAAATAATAAATATATACCTATAACAATTTAATATATATTGATAAATTTTTATCTGATAACACAATAACAAAAGGAGCAGGAAAACATACCCGCTTAGGAAACTGTCTTTATTGCCTTTCTTCACGGCTCACGAGACACTTTAACACGCAACGCTGTAAATTTTGCGGTGATTTATGGTTGGTGGGGCTTTTGCCGTTTTCTGTTAAAAGCATGCACACTCGATTGCCTTTTTACAATAATCACAACCCTTTAAATTCCTCAATACGGTAGATATCTAACTTTATGGGTTTTCATAATTCCATTATAGATTATACAGCTACTGTATCTCTTTTTATGGGCAATGGTTACAATAAACAAACTAACAGAAATTAGGATATCATATCATTTTATGACCCAATAATTATATCGATTACTATATCAATAGATGTCATAATATTTGTTTACAAATACAATTAGGTAGTTTAGTTTCGTTTAATAATATTATTAATATATTACATTGAACCGTTTCCCGTAAGTCGGGTTATAGTAATATATTAAATAAATAATATATATATATATTAATATAGTTCGTTAATTTTTGCAGTCAAAGGTGGTTTTGGGAAGTTGAAATTAGAGGTTAGAGGTTAGAGGTTGATAGTTCTCATTTAACAATTTTTATGAATTTTTTACTTAAAAAATGGCGGATTTTCATATAAACTTTCATCCCCTATTTTATTTTTAAGGTGGAATTTCAAAAAAATCCCGCCTTATTCCTTGTCTACATCGTAAATTAATAGGAATCTCTGTAAAATTTCAGATTACTAGGTCAAAGTGTTAAGAATCAGGGTCACTCAAGACTTGTGTTTTTATATACATATAGTACAACACGACATAGTGAATAAAAAATGTTCTAGAAAAAAAAAATTTAAAATTTGGAACCCGATGTGCATTGAATCAACCTGTGTGTCAAATTCCATAGCTGTAAGTGCTACAGATTCGTCTGGACATCGCACACAGCCACACAGAAAAAAACTTCCTTTTTTAAGTATAGATTCAGAGATGCTTTCAGAATTTTTAAGTAACAAAATAGCGTACATAACATACATAACGTGCTCTGATGTGACTTTTAATTACATACAGTACAAATTCTCAAAATGCTGAATTGCGATGCGAGTTCACGTGTTTTCTGCAAAATTAATTTTTATTTTCACCTTTTCTTTGCTATCCTGAAAGTTTACATCTTCCCAACGAAGATGGCGACATTCATTCTTTTATATAGCAAACGAATTTATTGCGACATAAATCTGTGAAATTTCAAAGGGACAATTTAGGTACAAAAATGTGCAGCAAGCTTCTAAGCATGACAAATTGTTTTATCATTCCTATTTCCTGGGGATGCTGCAAATCGAGATAAGTGCAGTAATTTTTCTTGCGCTTCGTGATAGCACTTCAGGGAACTTCAGCTGTGCGAGTGAAGTTGCTACTTGGAAAATAGTAGGTATTGATGCAGGATGCTCCCTAAGCAATTTCAAGGATAATGCAACTACTGCTGAAGTGGTTTTAAGAACTTGCTGTACTTGAGTCAAGGAATGTGCTATTAAATAGAGGAGATTACTTTGACGACTTTTTTAAAACTTTTTGAAAATTTAACATTTCGAAGTGCAGTTTCAAACCACCAATATATTGTTGATAAAACTTGAGGTATCTAATCTAATCTAATCTAAGTATAATATTATAAATGTGAAAGTCTGGATGTTTGTCCGTCAATCACGCCTAAACCCTTGGTGCGATATTTTTCATTTTTTGTGCAAAGGTAACACTTATTCCAACTAAGAACATAAGCGTACTTTTTTCAAAGGGTGAAAAGTGGTGAAAACGGTTTCTCCGGAACCACTGGACCGATTTCCATTAAAATTTGGAATACTTCTAGAACTTACCTCATAGGCTCTTGCCGAGAAGTGGTTTTTTGAAATTCTACCCATAAGGGGGTGAAAAGGGGTGGAAACGGTTTTTCCGGAACCACTAAACCGATTTCCATGAAATTTGGAAAACTTCTTCAATTTGCCTCATAGGTGCTCAATAAGAAGCGGTTTTTGGAAAGTTCACCCCTAAGTGGGTAAAAAATACGAGGAAATTATGCATGAAAAAACGCCATTTTTGAAGTAAAAAAATCATAAAAATTGTTAGTTGGCCTTTTTGGCTAGAAAAAGAAACTCAATAAGAACTGCCAACCTCTATCCCAATTCAAATGCCCAGAACCACCCTCAACTGAAAAAAACTAATCAATTAAATTATTAATTATTATTGTAACTCGACATACAGGAAACAGTTTGAGTAATATAAAGTCCCTTTGGCGGTTATAGTTATAAATTCAAATAGTAAATTTTTTTTTATATATTATGATTTTCACTGACCCGGGTGAAACCGGGTAGACACCTGCTAGTAATTTGTATAAGAAAACTGGAATGTTACAATATAGTTTGGATTTTGGTTTCATTTAATTTTTTGTTATTGATAATTACAAACTATTGTAGGGTAATTTTACGTTTATAACTATTTATATTCAGAGGTGTTATTTTAAAAATTAAAATAAAGAAATTATTGCTGTCATATCATTTCGTTATCTTTTTAATGTTAGTCCCAAGCTAAAGCGCCACTAAAAGGACATGCTCAGCACCCGTGTATCGACAGTTCGACTCACCTGATTTAGTGCATCATAAAAGCTAGAACCAGTGTTGCCTTGAGTATGCAATCTGCTTAAAGCGAATCATTTGTTGGAATCAGGATATATGGATCGAAAGAAACAAATCAAAGAAAACCAATATAAATTATATTTTAAAAAATTTATTTTTATTATATTTGTCAGAGCAGACACGTCCTTCTCAATATAAGTTATTCTCGCAACTAACTATATCAAAACTAAAAACTAGTTTGCTAGGACTACTTAAATGTCCTTAAAACTAAACCATAAATCACTTGGTAATTTACATCTTTCTCGGATCTTGCAAATTAGGATTCTCATGCAAGATCCTTGAATACTAAAGAACATCTGGCATGCAGATGAAAAATAAAAGATCATTTTTATTATCTCTGGAAAACCAAGAAGAGTATATTGGTTTACAATTTCCAGGAGTTGGTTTAATTGTTTTAGTTTTGGCATATTTCAAACTTAAATATTCAACACGCGCCCTCAAAAGTAAAACAATTAAGAAAAATTATTTAAGAAAAATATACCTAGTTATTATAAAGACTAAATAATACAAAAAAATTAAAAATAAAAGACGGTCTCTCTCATGTGTTCTGGGAATTACATATGATCCAACATTTGTTGCTAAGGATTAGGAAAAACCCAGAAAAACCTAATCAGATCATTTACTTAATATTTACTTTATATCAATACAAATTATTCAATATATAAGTAAAACTTATTCTAATCCCATTGCAATCCTCAAGGCAATGAATTTGGCTTTTGGTAGTGGTTTCGTGAGGACATCTGCCAATTGATTATCTGTGGAAATATAATTTAACTTAATGACATTTTTCTCAACTTGTTCCCTAGAAAAATGATATTTTATATCAATATGTTTTGATCTTTTGTGGCTACTTGGGTTGTTTGCAATACTAATACAACCATTATTGTCCTCGTAGATAATTATTGGTTCAGATATATTCATTTGAATACTTTTAGCCAATGATTTTAACCATAAAGCCTCTCTCACAGCTTCAAAAAGAGCCATGTATTCAGCTTCTGTAGAGGAGGGTGCTACTGATACTTGTCTTTTTGTACACCAGCATATGGTGTATCTTTCAAATAATTTAAATAAAAAGCCGGTTGTGCTTTTTCTATCATTTTTATCACTGCCTTCCCAATCTGAATCAACGTAGCCACTTAACATATTGGTATAATCACCACGAACATATGTTAATTTAATTTCCAATGAACCCTTTAAATATCGCAATACCCTTTTTAAACATTGCCATAACTCTTTGTTGTTTTTATTTGTATACCTGCTCAAAATATTTATAGATGCACTTAAATCAGGTCGAGTGCAAATCATAACATACATTAAACAACCTATAAGGTTTCTACATGGTGCATCATATTTTTCATCAAAATTTAACGCTTCATAGTTCAGTTTACTCTCAAGAGGAGTACTTGCAGGTTTACAATCTTTCATATTAAATTTGTTTAAAACTGTATTTATATATGCACTTTGATCTAGCATTATTTTATCATCTTCTCTTGTTATTTTTATTCCTAGAAATAATTTAATATCATTTAGATCAACCATTGAAAATTTATTCTTTAAGTAACATTTGAAATCGTTCATTGTATTAATATTTGCTGTTGCAATAACTAAATCGTCAACATATAAAACTACATATATATTCTTTGAAATATCTCCTCTATCTAGTATATATATACAGCGGTCTACAGATGAGTTTGTAAATTCTCTTTCTTTTAGTGCTTTTTCGAAAACTTCGAACCAGCATCGTGCTGCCTGTTTTAATCCATACAGAGCTTTGTTTAATTTACAAACTTGATTATTCCCGCTTTTTACACCTTCAGGAACTTTCATGTAAATTTCTTCTTTTAATTCACCATTTAAGAATGCAGTTTTTACATCCATATGGTGAATTAACAAATTAAATTGACTAGCATAAGCTAATATAAATCTAAAGCTTGCAATTCTAGCTACAGGTGCAAACGTTTCATCATAGTCTACCAAATACTCTTGACTAAAACCTCTAGCAACCAATCTCGCCTTATATTTATATGGATTTCCATATTCATTATTTTTAATTGTAAATATCCACTTACAATCGACTATATTTTTATTTTCAGGTTTTTTACTAATGTCCATGTTTTGTTTGCAATTAGAGAGTTTATTTCTTCTCGAATTGCTTCATCCCATTGAACTCTATCTTCCCTAATTTTAATTTCATCAAACGAATTAGGAACATTATAAACACTAGATTGAGCACACATCAAATAATCATTTAATTCTTTATTCTCATTATATTCAACATGAGGTTGACTTTTAATTCTTTCACTTCTCCTAAGTTCAACGAATGGCTTGTCATGAGAATTTAGAAACCTTTTATTATCTGTTATAACTACAGATTTATTGTTATCATTTTCTATTCTTGTAGTTTTATTCGATCTAGTATCTTTACTAGAACCTGGAACATCTGATTTAATAATATCAGATTTGTCACTCTCATTTGACACTGATTTTGATTGTACATCAGATGCATCAGTTTTGTCATTGAAGTTTTCATTATTAGTCACATTAAATTTGCCAACTGGCCTGGACTTTACGAAATTGACCTCGTCAACTATTACATCTCTAACCACAACAAATTTGTCAGTTTCCACGTTCCACACTTTATACCCATTTGGTTCATAACCGACCAGTATACCTTTCCATGATTTATCATCGAATTTTGATTGACTGGTTTTATTATGTACATATACTGTTGAACCAAAAACTTTCAAATATTTTACTTTGGGCTTTTTGTTATGCCACAATTCATATGGTGTTTTATCAGGTTTTAAAGCTCTAGTTGGTGTTAAATTAATTAAATATGTTGCTGTTAAGACAGCTTCACCCCAAAATTCTTTCTCTAAATTAGCACCAGCAATCATTGCACGAGCTTTTTCTGTTATAGTCCTATTCATGCGTTCAGCTACACCATTTAACTGTGGGGTACGTGGAACTGTTAAATGATAACTAATACCTTTTTCCTTACAAAAGGTTTTCATCTCATTAGACAAGTATTCTCCGCCATTATCAATATATAAATACACAATTTTTAAATTAAAGTGAGTTTCACTTTTTGCAATGAAGTCTTTATAAACTGAGAAGACATCAGACTTAAATGAGATCAAATATGTAACACAATAATGTGTATATTGATCAATAAATGTAACAAAATAATTTTTATTATTTACTGTAGGAGGAGTTATTGGGCCGCACACGTCGGAATGTATCATAAATAAGGGTCGTTTCACATGATCCTTATTTTTATTTATGTTAAATGGTAGCCTTGCTTGTTTTCCTTTTATACAAGCTTCACATAAATTATCATTAGGTGCAACTTGGTCTATTTGCTCTATATCCTCAATCATTATTTTATTTTTCAATCTTAAAAATTTATTTTTACCTATATGACCCAAACGTTGATGCCATAATTCGTAATTATTTTTCGCGGCATTATAAGTTTGACTTGTTGAATTTGCTAATTTTTTATTGATTATGAAATCCATTGCAATTAAATTATTACAAGTCTTACCTGTCATTACCGTCTTACCACGGTTCCTTATTTCAACCTTTCTTTCGTTGAAAATTATTGTTAATCCTGCTTGCTGCATCCTGGGTACAGATAATAAGTTGTACGGAACTTCCGGGCAGTAAAGTACATTTTCCAGTACTCCATGTACTCCCAAATTGCTGATGACATTTATCGATCCTCTTTTCGTTGCAGTAATGTGGACTCCGTTTTTAGGAATTGAAATTTTTATTGGTGTGTTTAACTCTTCTACATCTTTAAGTACATCGCATCTATTTATTATATGGTCTGATGCACCAGAATCCAAAAGAAACGAAATTTTATTTTCGTTTGTTTCTTGCTCATAATTGCCAACCATAAACGCAAATCCTCGATCTTCATTTGCTTTATGTGAAATTTGAGCAGTCTGTACTGTTCTGCTCCTCTCAGGACACTTTGAATTGTTCTCCACCATTCTTTTATAATATATACACTGATTTTTCACATGACCTAGTCTACCACAATGATGACATTTAATGTTTGATTTCTTTTTGGATTTAATTTTATTAAATTGATTTTGTTTAAAATTTTTAAACTTAATTGCCTCAAAATTATTATGTCTCTTTTTTATTTCATTTTTATTTTCAATATGAAGAACTTTAGCACTAGTATCCGCACTCTCATTTTTTAATTTCACTTCATGATCTAAAAGACGTGTTTTCACAAAAGCTAATGTTAAGCTGTTCTCAGCTAATGTCTCAATAGCTGTGATAACACCATCATATGAAGCTGGCAAGGTTAATAGCAAATGCGAAACTTTATCCGTTTCTTCTAACTTCGCACCAGCAGCTAACAATTCTAACATTAAATTATCAAAAATCGTAAAGTGTTTTATTAACACCGTATCACCTTGTAATTTCAAACTTAATAACTTTTTTCTCAATGCTAATTGAGTTGCAAGACTTTTGCGCTCATACAGTCCATCTAAATTATTGATAATATCTTTCGCAGTGCTATCATCTTTTACAAACCCCAAAAATGAATCTGTTAAGTATTCCACTATAACATTTTTGGCTGTTCTATCAGACTTTAGCCATTCTTCACTTTTCTCTTCGGGCGTTTCTTCATCAATCACTTTGATTACATCAAGTTCACTTAATAATGCTCGAACTCGAAACTTCCACACAGTGTATTTTTCGCCATCAAAAGGCCTTATATTTCTTTTAACTTTTATATTTTCCATTGTTAAGCACACACTTTAATTGTCATTAAGTTTTTTTTTTGACCTTTTTTTATTTCACTCATATATATAACTTCACTTTACAACCGAGTCTTAACTCGCGGAACCCCGAACTACGCAATCTGGGCCCATAACCTGTTGGAATCAGGATATATGGATCGAAAGAAACAAATCAAAGAAAACCAATATAAATTATATTTTAAAAAATTTATTTTTATTATATTTGTCAGAGCAGACACGTCCTTCTCAATATAAGTTATTCTCGCAACTAACTATATCAAAACTAAAAACTAGTTTGCTAGGACTACTTAAATGTCCTTAAAACTAAACCATAAATCACTTGGTAATTTACATCTTTCTCGGATCTTGCAAATTAGGATTCTCATGCAAGATCCTTGAATACTAAAGAACATCTGGCATGCAGATGAAAAATAAAAGATCATTTTTATTATCTCTGGAAAACCAAGAAGAGTATATTGGTTTACAATTTCCAGGAGTTGGTTTAATTGTTTTAGTTTTGGCATATTTCAAACTTAAATATTCAACATCATTCTCGTTCACTGGAAATTAAATAAAAAACAAATAAAACATTCGATGTGTGTTTTACTTAACTTCAAATTACTGTAAAAGGTAAGGACATAAATATTTCAACGGTAATTTCCATTCTACTAAACTCACCAAACCATGAATTTCTCTGGAAATACGATATCCTTAAATGAATTCAGGTGGTATTTATCGATTTCGTGTTCCCTGTGAAACTAGAGCTTCCAAAAATCCAACATTACCTTTTCACATTGAAGCTTCTTTAATTGCAGATGGAACAATATAAATCAAAACTTGGATATTTTAATGAGGAAAACTTCCCAGGGGACGTAAAACTAATAACAAAGTTGAATATTCGTTAAAACTCAATCTCGCGTGCAAAACAATTCCGCTTCGGAACAGCATTCAAAAAGTTCAATACAATAAAAGTGAATATTGATAATGGAAATTCGTTCATTATTGCAAATTTGAATAGCGTACTGAAAGTAAGTTTGGCGGACGCGAGGAAAGCGCAGCTGGTGATCGGAAACCAAAGGGTTGCAATGAATCAGTAATTGTTTCCCTGGCAAGTGGTCATCGTGCTTTCATTATTGGATGATTCTCTGCCACCCTGCCGGGATCTCGTCCTTTCAAAAACGCTTTCTCTGTCCACAGAATGTTTTTCATGCAGCTGCGCGATGTTAAGCTGCTTATGCAAATTTGAAAATGACACTAATTATATATTTCATACAATCCGATTATAAGTCTTATTTATATTTATGGAAATTAATTTTAAATTCATTGTAAATGTAATCTGTGAATTTGTTGTTTTCCGTTTTTGTAAATTCTGAGCTAAATGCTCTTCAAAATGGAATTCCACATCGAATTAAAAGCTTTGAACAATTATTTTTAAGCGGATTCCATAAATGATGCCTATAAATTAGAGCTATCTGAAATTGTTGAAATATTTCTTAATAATTTAATTTTCTATTCTGTTAGTCGCACAAAAATGTTTTATGGGCATTGATCAATTACAACTGAATTTATCTCTGTTTCGAATCCATCAAAGCTCCCAACGAAATCAAGATAATTTATCAAATGTTGAATAGAATATTGATTATTTAATAATCTACGAAAACGATTCAATCAGACTCAATGTCGGCTTGGAAGAATACTTATTCTTTATCTTTTGATTATTCTGCAGGATAATATAAACAGTTTCTTTGCCTAGACTTCCCGTTTTGCTTTCTAAACAATTTCAACATTAACCAGTATTGCAGGTTATTACAAGTTGCATCAAGTAAATAACTTAGTTAGTAAATATGCTCCATTTATTACTTCATTGAAGTTTTCAAAATCGTTATTTTTTTGAGGAATAAATACTTCAAATTTTATTTAAAAAACAACTTTTGGAGAACTTTTGATAAATGTAAAATGTTCAATTAAATGTTTGTCGTCCTGGTCCTGGTCGCTGGTCCCTTATATCTCAAGGATAAGTATCCGGGGATAACTGAAACCTAAATCAAAAAGGAAATATGTTAAGGACATCAAATAAGTACGGATGGTCTGAAAGATGAGACATTGAAAATTATTTTTTTAGATACCTGCTTACTTCTGAAAATCCTGGAATTATTTGAAACATGTCGTCAATGTTTTCGTCGGTAATCAAAAATTCGAAAATATACGTAGAACTGTTAATAGACCTTCTGAACTCCTTTAAATCTAGAGAAAAAGCCTTTTAAAGCTCCTTCGAATTTTTCCATGCAAATTTAGTGTTCATTGTGAACGCCTTCAATAGAAAATTTTCTTGGATAAATAAGAGGTTTGAATGCAAATGGAGTTTCGGATAATGGCAGACTTTTGTTCAGGGATGCCATCCGTTCTCCTTTCTCTCGACATTGTCTTCGTTTTTGAGCATCCATGGCATTTTTTTAAACCTTGAGAGCAAGAAAAAAGGTCCAATATGATTGCCGTGGTTATGGCCAAAAATGTTCGGGGTTTTGATTCGCTAATAATCCTAGTTTTCTTAATTTTCTAATGGTAAGTTATTGTTGGACACTCAAAAGAAATATTTCGCAAAAAGGCTTTTTTAAGAATACTGTTTTATTTTGAAATTTCCAAAATTTATATCTTGCCGCACAAAATTCTGTAAAATGAAAATTGAAATAAAAAATGTTTATGTTGTGGATAAAATCATTATAAAAAAACACAACTTAATGATGATAGTTATTACTTACAAGCTAACAGGATTTGAGAATTTACAAACAATATACCTAATTCTAAAATTGTAATGCTAGTTTTTTTTTAATAAATCGAATATAACACAACAGTCAGTTATAAATAGGTACATATAATTGATCTCTGGGCTGTAGCGCCATTGGAAGAAGAAGAAGAAGTTTTCAGATTTTTCAAAAACACAAATTAAAATAATTGGTGCGTAAAAGCTGATGAAAATGATACCAATTAGAGTTGTCTATGTCAAATAGTTTCGGCGATAGAGCTTTTTGAAAATTTGAGGTCGAGGCACAATTTTCGATATTTGTGTTTTTGACCATCAATATCTCAAAAACTAAAAGTCCAAAAAATCTCAAATTGCATATTTTAAATATTATTGCAAGGAACTATGTGTAAAAAAAAGTGCAAACGATCAACATTTTAATTGCTCGCAATTTGTATTTCACGTCAAAACTCTTTCAACAAATTGATTTACATGCTATTTGTTTATATTGAATGTGATCGATAAATAAAAACAATGAGCAAAAAGTAAAAAAGAAATCACAGTTTTTAATTTTAAATTATTTACGATTATATTATTGAATGAACTTGATATTGTCACGTTATGATTTAGGAATGTGGAAATTGTTGTTAACACCACATTATATATGTTTGTCCTTGAGTTTTTTTTGCTATCATTAAATCTTTTACTTTCAATTTTCGTACACAGAATGAAAAATATCTTTAACACTTCAAACATACCGCATTCTGGTCAACAGCTCATTATTCATTCTCTGTCTGATTAAGCCTTGCAAAAAAATTACCAAATTAACTCCTAAAAAAATTTCTTAAAAATAAATATAACTCTTAAGAATAAATATAGCGGAAATGTTTGACGACAGAGATTTCGGTTTTTTAAAAATTGCAGTTGTTGAGATGATTACAGGAATTGGTCACAAGGACAAAAGGCTGTCTTCGGCATAACTACTTGCATTGAGTTAAGTTGGCAGGTAGCGCTTATCAGAAAGTGAGCCTTTTATTACATAACTAAAGCCAGGTGGATGCTGCGAGAGAACAACTACCTGACGCAACAGTTGAAGTGGTGCCAAAATTAACCACCCTCGCCACATACACCGTGTGGGTGAACGGAGATGAGCAATTTCATCTCGCAGCTGCCGTGCAAAAGTTCACAATCCGTAATCATTGCAAAGCTGCAACTTCTCCTCTAATTGAAAAAATAAGCGCATACAGCAACGGCTTCCTCTGCGACCCCTCGACTGGGCTCCTTCTTTGCTCTCGCAGGAGTGCCGCTTTCCCAAGGCAAGCACTGACCAGCTAAGTACACTTCTTAAACTAATTTAACTTGAGTGGAATTGTTTTCCCTTTGCTCAACCTTAAGTACTGCTCTTGTCGAAGGACGTCTTTGTGCAGTGCATGGCCGAGATGCACTTGGTGTAAAACTTCGGTGCAGTGGGAAGTGCACTTGTTCAAAGCTCACGGGAACAGCGACTTGGGGCCGCATTTAAACTCATCCAAAACATCATATGTGTACAAGTGCAGATATCTAAGATTTTTATTACGATGCGTAGAAATTGTCGTGGCTTAAAATAGAATTGATCCCATAATAAGAATGTAAGGCGAAAGTGAAACTTAGAGGTGGATTATTTTTTGTTAATTTATTGGTAGTAGAAAAGTATTTGCGGGGCTTATTTTCCCACTTAGTTGCAAATTTAAGCGAGTAATTTTGAAAGTAGACTAAACGGTATTAACGGACACGATTTATTTGTTTAAAGAATGACATTTAGACAACCGCAATTTGTCTCTAAAACATATTTGAACTCAGGCAATTTGGCTCATTGAATATTCACTTTTAATGTCAATTATCGCTTTATTTGTTTGTTGTAAACAAATGAGTAGATGATATAATTGCCAAATTTCAGTTTCCTCATTACATTATAATGAAAAGTTTGACCCTGAATTCCATGAAGACCGAACTTGAAAAATTTCGAACGCATGTTTTTGTTGGTTTTGTAAATATTTTATTCAATTTTGCAATGCAGAAAAAAACAAATTATTTAAAATATCGTAACAGAAAATAATGAATGAAATGATGTCAATATAAATTTTTCAAAAATAATAGCGTATTGTTACACTATTAACAGAAAATTTACAGCCACTCGAATCCTTTTTCAAATAAGTGGAAGTTTTTTATTTTTCGGAAATGGTCCAGAATATAAAACACTCTGCTCGAAATAACCAGGGATGCTGGTGTTTTGTGGATATTCAACATTGGAGTCTACATTTCTAAACGTGAGCAAGCAACTGTCGGCGTAACTGGAATATATCTGGATTTTCCCAAGTGAACACGTGAAATGAATGCAGCTCACGGGCGTGTCCTTTACCTCCAGGATCAAACACATTCAAATGTAATCTGCACTGGATAGGGGATACCTCCCTGGTGGGTGGCATTTCAACAAAACTTTCTCACATCCTGTTTTCATGTGTACCATGAGTTTAAAAAAATTGCAGTTGGAATTTTCCATTTGAATCGAATGATTTGTTATTTCCTGGCAACGAAAACGTGTCCTTCTGAAGCATTGCAATTTAACAATGGACAAAATACCTCAATCGAAATCGGGCTTATCACAAAAGAGTTTTGTTATTTTTTTTTGTATGTACTGTGAAGGTTTACTTCCGGATCATGTGAACATTTCATGAAGGATAAAGGGTTAATCCATTTGTTTAAAGTTACATGATGTTTGTTTTAGCAGAGCACTTTTGAAACTTGCATTCGAATAGTTTAGATATATTTAAAAAGTGGAATGTTGTCCCTACTTCCTATTGTGAATTTTCTTTTTGACTTCTGTTATTTATAAAATAGGAAAGTTCTATTTAAAAATTAAGCTTTTCTACCACAAAAAAAAATATGTTGTAATATAAACGTTTTCTCATATATTAAATTGTTGAATTTTAGACATACGAAATCAAATCAAGAGAGCGAAACAGCGAATTTATGTTTCAATGAAAGATAAACTCTCAGTCTCGGACATTTGACACAAAATGTATAAACGAAAAAAAAGAAATCCACTAATTTACCTCCACTTAACCCTTTGCTCTCCGATAATGGATGACGCACTCTTCAGTCTCCAATGGTTTTCTAATGTACTTTGGATATTTTTTTGGGTTAATGGCTGAAGCAATTTTGTAGTATTGAAAGAAAACAGTTATGACATTTAATATTGGTTTTCATACAATATCAACTTATAATAAAACGCTACATTTATTTTACTGTTTATCCTTTAATTTTCTCTTGTGACCCAGTAAATGACGGTTCTAAATACCAAAGTATGCTTCAGTCTGAATATTTCAGAGCCTTCAAAGTTTATTTCTAAGCGTATTGTTACGACAAGGCATTCGCCCAACGACTTTGTATTTAGGGCGATGAACTGCTTAATCCCAAATGGAAATTTTTCTTCATAACAAAAAGCTATTCATGTACAAAAGGCATACAAATGTCTTCAATTTAATATTCTAGTGCTTTCATTCGATTCCGCTATTTTTTTCAATTGTGCATTGTTGTGGATATCAAGTGCTTTTGAACATTTTAAATTAACGTAGAATTTGCTGTTGTCAACATTGAAATTTCAAAATTGAATGTAAGTTAAACCAATAAATACTTTTCGTAATTGTGAATATTTTTCCTCTCTGCGTTTTTGGTTTTGGGAATTGTGAAACCACAAACCATGAACGGCTTACAAGGGGTGCGGGTGCTTTGAATAACGAAATTCGGTCACCCTTAGAGCAATCTCTAGACTAATTCACAATCGGTGATTACGTACCAGCATATGGAGATGCTCGAATATGGTTTTAAAGCTTTCCCTTTTAATTTAATTGAGAACAATGTATTTGGAAGAGAATAATGAACTGTTCGGTGTGAAACCCAAGAATTGTTGGGAAAACCTTGGTTTCTTAATTATCTTGAATTATGCATATGACACTTTACATTAAAGAGGGGAAAAATTGTCAGTCATAAAATTAAACTTCTGCTGAATGTAAATTTCTGCATATACATTTTCAAAAACAATTTATTTGTTAACAAAAAAAATTTTTAAAGTTATAAATTTGAAAATGGGATTTCAAAAAATAAACAATGGGTCTTATTAAATGTTTTAAAAACAAAAATACCTACCATTTTTTGCTGATAAGGATTTTCCATTTTTATAAACTTCTATTTCACAATTTAAAACGACCAATATTGAGAAAAAGAAGAACAAGAACATATTTTCTTTAAACAAAGTCAGGTATGGATCCATTGTTAAAATGGTTCTTTAAATCTATATCATATTCTTAGAATTGAATTGTTGGCAAAAATTAGATTACCTGTGCGTAATTGGAAAGGTATTCGCAGAAATATTGCCCTCTCAAACCGTCTTCTTTATTTCATTTGAGTGCTCTTGCAAAAAGTTTGCTAGACTCAACATTGTTCGACCTGCCGTAGTTAAAAAATACAAAAATATAATCTTTTATTACGAACAAAAACATTGAGTTGCCAATTTTTCATTGCTTTTAATTAACTTCCCTTTCTAAACGATTTTAATTAGTTTCAAACAGTATACAGAACAATCAAATCTTCTAACCTCATTTATGCCCACTATACGCTAATCGATTGAGTTGAAATTTAGCGCACACTTTAGGTTCCGATGACAATACATTGTAGTGTACTCAAAATTGAATACTGGACACCTCAAGATGGCGCATCAAAATTTAATTTTAAATAACCGCTTAGACAGTGGTATCAAATATAAACATTGTAGTAGTAGATTATTGTATTTGAAAATATTTTAAAGTGAATTGACATAATGAGTGTAAAAACCAAACTCGTGAAAAAGGAATAGGTATAGTAAGATATTAAAACAACCAAAGAAATTGCAACACAACGAAGAAAATGAAAATAAAAGGAATAACGTACAGCTGAAAATGGACAAACAAAACGAAATCGACCAGAAAACAGTCACAAATAATTTGGCAGAACTTCGTATAGAGGAACTGTATTATACAAAATTAACCGGAAAGAGGGTCTGTAATAACTAATTATGATTTATGAAGCGTTGGCAAAAATAATTAAAATGCAAAGCTTAATACAATGATTTCTATTACGTTAGCAACTAAAACGAAAAAAAGAAAATAAATAAAAAAATGTTTAAGTAAAGCAATTTTATATATTTTTTGTATTAAATTGCACTAAACGGTATAAAATAACTTTTGAACCATTTTTTATTATGCATGACGGTTACAAATCGTGAGCACGTAAAATAGCTGAAAAATTATGTAATTTAGTGGAATTCACATGTCCTATTTACTATTTGGTTATAAATGTTAACGATTCACTAATTGATCGCATTTTTTAGTTATACATAATCATGCACCCATTTTATTGTATAACCATAATACATTGTACAAAATGGTTCAAACGGTATTTTATACCTTTTAGTGCATTTTAATAACGAATATAAAATCGTTTTACTTAAAAATTTTTTGTGTATTTATTTTATTTCATTTCGAGAAAATAAAATTGAGTAGTTACATAGATTTATTAATTATAATATTCAGGGGAGGCGGCAGCTTTCTGTACTCCCATGTAAATCATTTGGGACGTCGACCTCTACTTTAGGAACCATTATCTCAGAAACTACTAGTCTGACTGAAATTGAATTTTTACAGTTTGAATAAGTTATATTATTCCACAACATTTTTCTTAAAAAATAATTTATCTGCTAAGGGTTTTATTTCGAGTTTTAAATTGTACAAATTTACAATTTACTTTTTTATAATATTTATATAATAGTTAATTATAAACTTAGATCTATATGTTTCTAATAGTGAAGCCTCATAAATAGTACATGTTACGAAGCACTGTAAGAAAAGTCAGCTTGATAGCTCCTTGTTTTCGGCAAATCGCAATATTGAAATCCGTCTTGTAGTAGAAATCACAACGAAAAGTTTTGCAGCGTAACTTTGAAATAATTTTTACGAAGCCTAAAATCTGTTTAAGAATATAGTGTTCTATATTTTCTGAAAAAGGAAAAAAAATGTAGAATTTCTATGAAATTAAAAAAAATTCATGTTTTGGTCGAGAAAGCTCTCGACTTTCCTTTATTTATTATTACTTCAGGAAACCTTTCTTACATGCAAAAAGCATTCTTGCACAATTGTTTGACCCTGTAAAAAAGAATGTCTCCTTTAGCACATTATGAAATATAATGTCCAAATTGTTACTAACCAAATGTTTTCTTATCTGATTCAAATGCGTTTATCCACCATTTTTAATGTATTAAATCATCAATTACTGTCCATAGCTCTGTCGTAGTTGTATCCGTTCATATATTTTCTTTTCCTTGTTTGTTTCCTCATACGAATTCCTTTGCCATAATAATCTAACTTAGTCGAAGGCTTTCCCTGTTGATTTATCCTTATTTATCTGACTGCTATCTTCTGGCACAGCTGTGGTTCTGATATTCTAATGATTAATCTTACAGATTCTCCTTCAAAATTTTTCCTAAATCATATTTCATTATTCCTTACTGCAACATACCGAAAGACTAATGAGCGTCTAGAAGCAGAAATAGCATATAACAGATTCTGATCCCACGAAAATCTTTTAACTTAATGGCTCTCCAGTGTCCGTAGAAGATTTCCATTTCTCATTTTATATTTTTATTATTAACTCTTATTTGTGTGATTGTGGTCTGCAGTTGGCAAAAAATTTAATTAAGCAAGTATTTCATTTTCAGTTTGAATGTTTTGTCCTTAATTATTTACAAAATAATCCTTTCCCTCTCAGAGTGAGAAAATCGAAAGAGCAATATCAAAAAAGAATCGCAAAATATTGCCCTTGCCTACACAACACGCGATATGCCTGACGAAATCCCAGGTGTCCTTAAGATTTTGAAAATCTACTTACAAATTCAGCAAAGTTTTCTCATGGCAGCCAAACACTTGAAACTCAGAGTTCACCTCTAATCCATCTCCGCAATATTTCCACAAAAAAAAAAAAAAAAAAAAAAAAAAAAAAACGTGAGTTAAAAGTTCACAATTTTATGGCTCTGACTTCGAAGGATTTTACTTGGGATTTATGTGCTTACTCGCCATACCCCGTCAAAAACGGCCTAAAATTTTCAAGTTACAAAGATCTGATCACTAGAGATGGCAGCGATTAATCGAAAAGCTGAAAAAATCGATTAATTTGATTAGATTAATTGATTAATCATTTGATTTATAAATATTCAATTTTTCATCGAAAACGATGACAAAATTGAATTGTGGAAAATGCATAAGAAATTGATGCATTTTTTATTAGGTACGTGTAATGTGAAATGGACCCTTTTTGTTATACAACAGCTATTAATTATTTTGATATATTGCGATGTCACTGGCGGTAAGTGGTATCAGCTACTTTCCCCATGTTGCCTTCTGCATAATCTAGTAAACTCCAGTTAATTACACCTTCCGTTTTGCATTACCATTTTTCCTTTGTATTGGGTTCCCATTTTCCTGACGATAGGTGCGTTTCTGTTAATGACCCTCACATCCCGACCATTAAAAAAACAGCGGGGGAAATTCACGAAATATGAAGTCGTAGCTATGTTCAGTGCTCTCAAGTGTCAGACTGCTAAGTGTCAAATAATATAATAATTTATAATAATTGAATGTTTTATTAAAATGGAATTCTCTGTCAGTTGAAAAAAAGTTATTACCAACGAATGTTTATTGAAATATTATGTTTGCAGGAATTTTTTGAAGACGTTTTCCAACAAAGTTCACAAAAATGACTGTTTATTAAATTCATCCTGAAGTTGTCCACAATTTTAACTATGGGAATTTTAGTAATTTCTCGGATGATCTGTACAGTGATCTTGATAGAAAAGAGAATTAGCGTTTTATATGGAGAAGATTTGTATATACCTTTATATCTAAATATAAAAACACACCTGATGATGATCATAAATATTTTACAACTTCTTGAAATTATAGTAAATTGTTTTTTTGTATTGTTATGATAAATAAGTAATATCTGTGAAGGGCTACAAAGTATATAATGCATTTTTTGTTAAAAAAGACAGCTTATTATTACATAAACCAAATTTAGATTTAGAATCGAAGTGAAACAAATGTTCTGAATTTTTAAAGGCAATTTTTCTTGATAAGTATATAACGTTATCAAATATAAAAATGCTGCAAATTTGCAAAAATGGAACGATAACATTGTAATATTCATTATATTGGACTAATTATATACATAGATTATACGTATTATTAATAGATGCAAATATAATATTATAATATGATTTTTTTCTCTTACCATTATTTGGAAAGAAAATTTAAATAAATATCGTTCTGTTACTATATAAATTCAATGCATTTACCATGAAAAGGATATGAGTGTTAATTTTGTATTTTAAAGTCCTTGCTTAGACCACGCGAAGAATTACAGTGGAGTAATAAGAGAAAATTTAACGGACACAAAAATAAAAACATTTAAAAACCAAAGAAGAGTTTATAGTTGGAACTTGGAAGCGTTCGTAACTAAAACAAATAAATTCCTTATATTTGAAATTAGAATCATGTTTCGTACATTTAATTAGTAAATACTTTTATGAAAATAAGGGTCCTTTGCGTCAGCTGTCGTAAAGGATATTGATTCGTAGAACTATTCGTATTTTTCGAACTTTCCCAGAACCAATCAAATTAATTGTTGTTCATCGTTGTTCGTGCGAAATCGAATCGAGTTCAGCTGCTACCAAATAATTCTTTATTATTATAAATAATGGTTATTTTTACTCTGTTTAATTTTCTGTTCTTTTCATATTTTCAATTTATCAACAAAAATCGGTCGGGGTTAGTTTTCTCAATAGTATGCAATTGTGCGGGTGGTTTCAGGTTAACAGATTTAATGATTACTTGTACCTTCGGAGAATATTTTTTAAATTTCATCTAATGCGAAAAAGGTCAATTACAAATGTTGAAGTAATTCATTATACATTTTTGGTCCACATATGATTTTTTCTATTAAATTCATATAAGAACTCTATTTATATGCATTTTACTTTAAGAGAACTTAATTTTTAAAGTATAGAATTTACTTTTATAGTGCAGAGCAGTCAAAAAATTTAGCGACAGTTGGGATCGTTTTATTCTTGGCAGGAATGAATGTTCAAAAAACAAAATTATGGATCCTGTGGAACGCAATTAAAAGCACTTAAGCAAGCCACACTAAAGATTAAAGATCCATTACAAATTGTATGAAATAATGGTGTTAATCGTATACTATCTAGAAATTTTAAACCTAATAATAGTAAATCTCCAAAACCTTTTTAGAAAGTATATGAAAAAATCCTGTTCAGTATTTTTCTTGATATTAGGTTCACTTACGCGCAAAGGTGAAAATTTATTTCAAGAAACCAAGTTCATATGCTTCCTTCAGGTGTATTCGATTTGAGAACACTGGGAAAATCTCATACGTTCCTGTCATAAATATTGTATAAATATTATGGCAAATTGCTTCCCTGAGCCCATGGGATTGGATTTGTTATTCATACGAATACTAAAGAATGGTATTAAAATGTTCACTATGAATACATTGGCACAGTTTCCTTTGCCTAGTGGACTTCATAACATTTTTTCACCCTTATAATGTAAATAATGGCGTTTTGCATGAAACACATCAGTGTATATAAAAATCTTTGCTTACATTTTTTGTGATATAGTTTTAAGTCTAATATTCTCAACTCAATATTTCTTTTTTCTATTCATTCCAGCTTTTCAACGAAGGTTTTCTGGGAGAAGAGAATCTTTAAAGGATGATAGTAGGGGAGTAGGGGTGTGAATCCATAAAAAACACTTTTTACTGGTTCCAGTAAATAAATACGCTCCCAAGAACAGGAACAGGAACAGTCAGGAGTTATTTGATACGGACGCAATCACTTCAAGGATTAAGAAAATTATTTAAGAACTTTTTGAACATCAGTTTTTGACTCTATTAAGGAAAACTGCATTTTAGTACTAAAGATATCTTTATGTAAGTAAAACTCTTTCAAGTCAAGTTAAAATTGCACACATCTATACTACGTAAAAACTATTATGTATTTCATTTGAATTATAAACAATAGACTTGTAAGAGCATAAAAACTGTTGTCTTAAAATCAATGTAGAATTTTGTAATATTGTCGAACGCATCTACTTGTTACTAAGTATTCCTTGAGATTGGAAACCTTTGAGTATGATTCAAAGGATAGAAAACAGCCAGAATTCCACGAAGGCTTTATCTGCAAAAACTCAGATAAAAAACAAACAAAGAGATGAAATAATGAAAATATCTCAACGAAAACTTAACCGATGATCGACTTAACTTTAAGTGGTTTACTGTCACAAGCCAATGACGCCAGTCCAGCTTACTATAACTCGACTTTGGACACCCTTAACACCACTTCCTTGTACAGTGATTATGGCCAATTCAACCTTAGTATTCTTACCCCAACCGCCCCATTTGAAATTACCACATCCCCCGTGGTACCCAGGAAGAGACTGAAATGCCAGGAGATGTACAATCCGTACGAAAGATTCTACGAATTTGATTTCTGGGTTTGCGGTGTTGTCCTGAACGTGGTTGGAGTGTTAGGGATCCTTGGCAATATCCTGTCCATGATCATCCTGTCACGACCGCAGATGAAGTCCAGCATCAACTATTTGCTTATTGGACTGGCGCGATGCGACACTGTCCTCATCATTACGTCTATGCTGATATTCGGCATACCCTCTATATACCCTTACACAGGACATTTGTTCTACTATTATTATGTGATTTTTCCCAATATATCGCTGGGCATTTTCCCCATAGCCATGGCC
Source organism: Leptogaster cylindrica (assembly GCA_963082835.1). NCBI lineage: Eukaryota > Metazoa > Arthropoda > Insecta > Diptera > Asilidae > Leptogaster > Leptogaster cylindrica. Next base: position 22,737,199 of record OY720109.1, on the reverse strand, counting down.
TCCCAGACCGCCAGTGTCTACATGACTCTGATAGTGACGTTGGAGCGATATGTGGCGGTATGTCATCCACTAAGAGCTCGTGCCTGGTGCACTTATGGCAGAGCTAAAATATTTTTTATAGTGTGTATTATTTTTTCCATGGTTTACAACATCCCAAGATTTTGGGAGGTTGAGGCCGTGGCAGAGTCGCCCAACGGCAACGATGTGATATTCTGTGTGAAAGCCACAAAGCTGCGCGTCCATCCGACCTATATTAGCATCTACATCCACTGGTGCTACTTGGTCTTCATATACTTCATCCCCTTTCTCAGTTTGATCGTGTTCAACTGCCTCATATACCGCCAGATCAAGAGGGCGAACCGCGAACGACAGCGATTGAGCCGATCGGAGCGCCGCGAGATCGGTTTGGCGGTGATGTTGCTAGGTGTCGTGATCGTGTTCTTCCTGCTGAACTTTCTGGCACTATACACAAATATCCTCGAGGCATTTTATGGTATAATAGATGACTACCTAGTGACGATATCCAATTTACTGGTGACGATAAATAGCAGTGCAAATTTTGTAATATATGTGATATTCGGGGAGAAGTTTAAAAGGGTATTCCTTTTGTTGTTTTGTAAACGGCGTATCGAAAGGGACACCCCCGAATTTGCACACTACGACAGTTCAAATTCGAATGGTGATGGGCTGCACAGGACCTCAAGTCGATTCTCAAGACACAGCACTGTAAGAAGCACCATTCGAAATGGAACCACAAACACTCTTGGCACTAAGAAGAAACGCACTGGTGTTGCGTCGCCAAGTCCTTGCGTCTATTACTCTGGCAAAGAATTGACCAAGAGCAATTTGATCAGCGAACAATGCAACAAATTCGGGAATTTTAACAATGACCTCAATCCAAAAAATGGCTCAGTAGCTTCTGGCTTCTAATTCTTTGTATGTATATTACTTAAAAATTTTTAGTTTAAGTTTTTCAGTATGTAACTAAATCTTTGCGTTTTTTATAGGCAATTGTTTTTACAGAAGTATATTCGAAAAATGTTTATTTTTCTATCAAAAAAGAACTCCTTTAAAAATCCTTTGAATATTATCACAAATATTGAGAGAGGAATTTCGAAATTGTTTACATTTTCAATTAATTTTTTTTTTTACAGGAAATTAAAGCAGCGAACATAAATTCTTATTTTCAAAATAATGAATTATTAAAATTGCGTCTTAGGCATTTTGAAAAAGTATTTTACTTAGTACCTTAAGCAAACAAATTTAAAATTATAATTTCATTGGTTAAATTTAGCAGCATAAAACGTTAACCATTTAATACAAAATGCGCTCATAAAAAACGCGAGGACCTAGAAACCTGAATAATTCAATAAGGAAAAGATGTAAATACTCTGTAAGGTTCTAATATATCTATGTAGAAATATCCGTAGAGAAATTATGTGAATTCACGAATTAAGAAATAAAAAGTCTGAGTTTAAACCGAAAGCTTTTTGTTTTATTTCGCTAACATGCACAAAACGTACACAAACCAGGACTTCTTTCTAATTCAAAATGAGTGCATAAGTAGGTATATTGTCCATCTGTGTCCATCCGAAATTTCAAGGTCAAACCCCGAACAGAAGAAATAGTTCGATCGGACTAATATTTTGCACATGAATGGCTCTTATGGTAAGGCAACTTTTCCGCACTTCTAAACTCCCAGAATCGAAAAAAAAAGGATTTTCGCTACACCCTAGGAAACATGCTAGAAAAGAGTTCCTTTAAGCGTTAAAGGTTAAAGCCAAATTAAATCATTCACCTACACATTCAAAAGTTGCATATTTTAAAAATTTCAGTCCGGATTTGTTTTATTTTTCATGCTTAAAGCCGGATTGGATTGCCCAATATCTATTGCAGGATGTTTCGTTATCATTTAACTTTTCTTTAGCAGAAACAGTCCTATCTCTCGAATGCTACAAATAATGTATATTTTTTAACAATATTGCTACATGCACGCACATTTACATAATTGTTATTTTCCATATCCTGCTTGAATCACTAACATCTCATTCTCATTCTTGAAATTTTCAGCTCCTGCTGTTAGGACATTTTTCTGGGAAAAAGGATCAGTGTTGTAAAGAAAGGGTTTTTCATCTCAATTGGATTTTTGTGAAATACAAAACGTAAAGGAACACGAAGGTAAATTTACCATGTAATTGTATACATTTCCACTTCCACTTGGATTACAATATCTTAAGGATACCTCCGATTTCATGGTTCACAAGCAAATTAATTTACCGTATGCAAGGAAGGACACGTAATAACAAAGTGAAATTCTAAATTTCAGAGAGGCTTCCCAATCTAGTTCAACTGTAATTACTAATTAAGTTAGCAGATAATTCCTTTCATCAACATCATAGTTTCCATTTAAGTAGAAAACATCTTATAAATGGTTCAAATAGTTTTACGAAAATTGGTTTCCAATAAGGACTAAGTAAAATAAGGGTAGTAATCTTAGGTTTACTGTAACTAAGACACTTGCATGTTCATTGCTTGGGGGAATAAAAAACCTATGTTAAATTGTCACCTGAATTGGGGAAAATATAAAATATAAATTAGTTATAATGAAAAGCCATGTGAAAATATTAACCAATGATTGAACTAAATATAAGCAGTGATTTCAATTTGTCCAATGGTCTGAGTGATGGTTTCTACAACAACGACACTTTTGTGATAAATGGTTCGTCACGAGCCTCCTTCGGTGGCTTCGTTAACTTCACCTCAACAACCTTCAACAATGACACGATTTCAGTCAAGACAGGCATTCAATGTCCCGAAATGTACAATCCTGCGGATAAGGTCAACAGGTACGAGTTCTGGGTGTGCGGAGTAGTTCTGAATATTGTTGGTATTTTGGGTATATTCGGAAACATTCTGTCCATGGTTATCCTATCACGGCCCCAGATGAGATCCAGTATCAATTACTTGCTGATTGGTTTGGCTAGATGTGATACAGTTTTGATTCTAACATCAATGCTCCTCTTTGGGATTCCTTCCATATATCCTTACACTGGATACTTGTTCTACTATTACTACATCGTATACCCAAACATTTCACCATGGCTCTATCCGATCGCGATGACCGCGCAGACCGCAAGCGTTTACATGACTTTCATAGTTACCCTTGAGAGATATGTGGCCGTGTGCCATCCTCTGAAGGCGCGTGCTCTATGCACCTATGGCCGTGCCCGAATATACTTTGTAATATGCATCCTTTTTGCTTTGGCCTACAATTTGCCGCGCTTTTGGGAAGTCCTGGTGTTGGCAAATGCAACGAACGACAACGAAGTGATATTTTGTGTGATTGCATCTGAACTGCGCTACAACCCTCTCTACATTCGCATCTACATCTACTGGTTCTACTTGATATTCATCTACTTCGTCCCTTTTCTGTCTTTAGCCATCCTGAATTGCTTGATTTACCGGCAGGTAAAAGTCGCGAACAGCGAACGACAACGACTCAACCGCACTGAACGACGTGAAATCAATCTCGCAACAATGTTGCTGTGTGTTGTGGTTGTGTTCTTCCTGCTTAACTTTTTAGCGCTTTACACCAACATTTTGGAGGCTTTCTACAACGTGATCGATGAATACTTGATAAAGATGTCCAATTTATTGGTGACTATAAACAGTAGTGTGAACTTTCTTATATATGTGATATTCGGGGAAAAATTCAAAAGGACGTTTTTTTTATTATTTTGCAAGGGCAGGATAAGTAGGGAAACCCCCGAACTCTTTCACTACGAAAGTTCTGTGTCCAATGGTGAAATTCCAATTAACCGGAGTTCGACAAGACTTTCCAGATATGGCAACCGAAGAAGTACAACTAGAAACGGTGTTGTGAATGGAGTGAATAGATCACCCTCTATCTCTAAACATGCATACGTCCGGACACCGTCTCCTGGCCCCTGCGTATATTACCCCGCGAGAGATTTCGATAGGAATATTATAAAGAACGATTTCTCCGGTAAGAGTTTGCCTCTCCCTTGTGATTGGAATACTAAGAATTGTCTTGTTTCATCAGCATTTTAGATTTATGTAAATTGTTAAGTATAGGTATAAGTGTAAGGGATTGATGTAAAACCTGCAATTGGTAGAAAAAAGGTGCTTGGAAATGATTGTATTTTAAGTGAGAAGAACAATAGGCTTAAGAAAAGATTTAAATATTTAAATACAAAAAAATATAAAACAGCATAAAATTAAAACTTGTTTCAATTTCCTTTTTTTGATGTTATTCTAAAGTTTCAGAATCTCTACTTCACTTTAAAAAATCGATAACTTAAATTTTTATTCGATCGATCTAGTTTCAAAGTAAACTCTCTGTGATTGGTACATCTCTCTATAGTGATTACAAAAATATCAAGATGCTGCTTGATCCGGTTTGAGTTGAAAAAGGAGCATCAGTGCCCCAAAAAGTAGCCACAATTGCCAGCGGAAGACAAGTTTCAATTTAAAATAATCGTAATTATTTCCATTCCAGCAGCAATCATTTTGTGATCTTCATTCTTCACCCAGATATGCAGAGACCAAAAAGAACATTTCACTTCTCCCTGAAGAAATCAAAGTATCGAAAAAACTTAAACACACGGAAAAATCACGCAGGAAAGACATCCATCATAGAGTAAGCATTCGTGGCAATACTTTTCATGATGATGGACCACGGCAGAAGCCTTATACGTGCTTAACCGGATTTTGGAAACTACACCCCTAAACTACCCTCGACAAAAAAACTAATCAATTAAATTATTATTATTGTAACCCGACAGGAAATAGATCGAGTTATATAAATTCAGAAAATAATATTTTTTATATATTATGAATGAAATATTCGTCTCAATCGCCTCACGAGTGCCTGGTTTAAGATTCAACTCTAGGTTAAGTGCTCTCGCTGAAGGTCTATTTTCCGCGCATTCTTGAGTGCAAATAAAGAAAATCTCAAGGACTCGGTTGTAATCCTCTGATAAAGATTCCCCTGGCAAACGCGGACGTGTTCCTTAAATATGAAATTAGAAATGCTCGCAGATGGGATGATTAACTTACCAACAGCACATTCCATTTCAAGAGCGCCTTCCTCATCATCACTTAATATGTCCAAGGTATGAGGTGGTATTAAAGCAATAGTTTCGTACACGACCAAGCCGAAGCTCCATATGTCTGCCCTGTCTGTTATGACATCACTAATAGAGAGATAAACAAGTCAAACAAAATTCATATGGCAGCAAACTTAAATTGCCGCCACTGTGGCGGCATTTGTTGCAAAGAATTAACAAATCCATGTGGATACTATAAGCTTGTCTATACATATTAATTATGTAATTTTGCGGAGTCTTGATTATATATTTTCAAAATGTTTTTTGTTTCTAACAAGATCCTTTGGACCAATTATACAAATTGCATCTGATGATCAGCCGTGATCAAGCGATCATAAAGAGTGAAAGGAGATCTTCAAAGCTGAATAATATAGACATTTTTGAAATACAATAGTAAGGTAACCTCTTTTCAGAAATATCTGTCATTTCAATTGTCAAACTTACTTTGATAAGAAATTCAAAAATCTTCATTGTTTCGCTTAAACTTTTGCACACCGATAGCGGATTTCAATTGAAAATCCCTCGGTGAGTCAAAAATACTTTTCTTATACAAAAATAAAATTCTTTTCGAAAATTGTTAAGTTTGTACTTTAAATATTTGAGGATGTTAAAGTTTGTAAATTATTTGTGTTGCGCACTGACTTCACATTATTTGTTAATTTCAAAATATTATCGGGATATAAGAAAATCCTTGACAATTCTCATTAATCTCCTGAATTAATAGGAGGAGGGATTTACTATTTCAATAGACATTGTTCCAAAATTAACCCTTTTATATGGTAAATAGATTCAAAACAAACAATTTCGGAATGGTTCAATCCAGATTGAAGTAAAAGTGTCTACAAATGTGAAATGGGTTGATAGAATGAGTTGAGTAGTTTAGAACTTTCTCATGTAACATCTCGAATGAGAAATGAGGGATTCAAGAAATTGCTTAAATGCCGAAAATCTCCTTGATTCAATCAGATTTGTCGTTCAATTTCAAAAGATTGCCATTTCCAATTAAAGTTTCCTTCCGCATTAGGATAAATAAAGCGCAAGGACAAATCTTGTGGCTGGAATTGTATTAAACAGGGGAATGTTTTTTTTATTGACTTTACTATTTGTTGCACGGTGTTGTATAAGATGAAAAACATTTTCTCATAATAGTAAATAACGGGGAAGTGCAATAAATGCAGGAAATGCTTATAAACAGTTTTTAGGTAATTTAAAAAAACAATGGCGTCGAAAGTGTAATATAAATAGCAATAGATGAATAGAACAGCAAATAGGGGCATAAAATACATTTGCCGCCATAGAAGCGACATTTGAACAAACAATTTCCCGATTTGTGTTGCCAGTATGGCGACTTTTTGCTACAACGGGACAATGATTTTTATTAATGCCGGATAAATTCGAACTGTGGAAAAGTATATAAATTCATTTTATGGTTAAAATGACATAAAAAAATTTACGAATAAACGATTATTCCTTTCGGATCCGTCCCGAATATTCCTATAAAAATTTTTATATATAAAATATATTGCACATATAAAAACAGCATTTTTGTGCTTTGTCTTGCATTAATAAAAAAATTCGTTCTCATTTAATAATTTTTTTTGAAATTCTTCAAGCTTGTGCTTAAAAAACAGTGTTCTATGTTTTTCATTTAAAATGCAAAACCGAAAAGAAAATTCCATGAACGAACACATTCGAGGAATTTATAATGGAAATGTGGGAAAACGTGACTAAAGCAATTTCGTCAAATATTTCATATTAAGTCGAATATACTCTGGTACAGTATCAAGCATTATCCTCTGAAAGGAAATTTTATCCTTAACCAAGTAAAGAGGATCTTTTCAAATCACATTTAAATATCCCATGATTTCTACGTATCAAATTTTTAAACATTGTTTTATACTCACGTTTCGTGCATAAAAGAAAAATGAGAAATGTAAATCATTTTATGTAGAACAAATAATATCTAGTCAAAATGGAGTAAAACTGAAAATGAGAATGTAAAGGTTCAGGGGACATTTCTGTTTTTCCAAAGATAAAAGAAAAAATCTACATTATTATTGCGTTTATACAACAACTGAAACATTTTACGAACTACCATTCCATGCTTAAAGAAGGAATTCTCGTCATTAACTATATCACTGATACCAAAAGTTATAATCTAATAAACTAACCAGAAAGGAAAGGATAATTAGATCAGGTCAATTAATAGAACCTATAGTGCTCTAGAACGGCAGATTGTTCTTTGAAGTATATAATTCATTCCACATTGGTTTTTACTTAAAATGAAACGTTACTTAAATAATCGTCCAAACTAAAACCGAACAAAATACCTTTTAAACTATTAAAAGGCATATAAAAAAGGCGTTTTTTTACAGTAAAGCAACGTTCAAGCATTTTTATTTGCAACCCCAATTCATTTTCTGAAATTAATAAAAAACAAAATTTTATTCACGCCCTTTAAGCCAAAACCACTCGCTAAATATTTAAATGAGTTTTTAACTCGTAATATACAATTTTCCAGGTCACGTAATAAATTTGTTTCTTTCCTTTTAATTTTAACTATGCAGAGACATTAATTGCGATTTTTATAAGCGGTAGAAGAAATTTATTGTACACTTATAAAAGTTCCTCAAAAAGTTTATTTCAGACTTCACTAACAAATAAAGCAATTGAATTGAAAATCTGTTAAATTAATTGAAATGTTTGAAAATTATCACAAACAAAGAAACTCTTGCAAAATGCACTCTGGAAAAATTATTGAAAATGATCATGATGATGAGTATCAAAAACATCAATTGTTTTAAATCTCTCCATTTATTTAAAAAATGAATTATATTTGAAAAGTCCGGTTTATCTTCAATCGCAACGGTTCACAACTTTACACTGGGAAAAATGATAAGAAAAAAAATTGTTTAAAGGCATTTATGCAAATGTACCTACTAAAAAGGACCAAATAATTTATTAAGATGTGTGACGTAGGATATTCTGTTGGTAACGGTTTCAAAAGCTTTTACTCAAGATTTAAAGATTTTTTAGTAGGTATGTATAGGTAGGTATTATAATATATTAGATTTGATCTATAAAATAATGCCAACACAATGTTGTCAAATATTCAATGTGTGGTTGTTTTCCGCATTTAAAGGAGTTACTTTCACGAACGAACGTCCTTAGGTAAAAATTCATGTAAAATCCCTCAGAGATTCCAAAGATAATCCCAAATCTGCACAGCGAGATTTTTATTCTTTGCAAATTACAAATTTAGCCCAGGTTTTTTTTTTTTTTTTTTTTTTTTTTTTTTTTTTGAATAATGACCAGAAGGCGTCTCCGCAAGGATTACAATTTTTAATTTTTCATTCCGAGTGTAATTTTTCTTCACCAAGAACAACAGTTTCCCTCCTCTTAATTCCATATGCTTATTTTGAAAAATATTGTACATTAATAATATCCTGTTTATCTTAAATAAAACAATTTTCTGGCAATCATTTTAAACACGTTTATAATTTAAAAAAATTGAAATCGTTTTTAATTCCATGTTGTCCGTGATGTATATACACAGGAAGTATAATAAAAAGTTACGGTAATCTGAGGATTTTTTCCTCCCCATAATACAGTTTTCTATTTAATTAAAAAAAAAAACAAGAAAATGAAGAAAATGTTGTCAAGAGCTCTTTCGTGCAGACCCTGCTATTAAGTTTGCAAACGATTACCCAAGCTATGCAAACATTGTTGAAATTTCATTACGAAATTGTAACCTGCGGTGCCATTTTGTGAAAGTTATCTCTGAAGGACAAAATACCGCTCACCTAAGGACAAAGGACATTCTAGATCAAAGAGGGCAAGTGGAGCATTCGACAGTTACAGGATCATAAAAATACCAGATGCCAAATACATCGTGATTACACGGAGAACCGAATTCCGATACCCCTTTATCACACTTACGAGTATCTCCGTTCAGGAAAAGGTTTCTTTTTCAATTTGCTCCGGGTAGTCTCGATGGACGTGATATATGAGAAGGTTACTTGAGGAAACCTCTGGGAATTTCAATATCTACTTCTGGAAGACGTACTTCCCTGCACGCGCCGCGTACGGAATATCCCATAAACTACGGCATATGCACCCCACCCCAACGGGGGAGACCACATTCTCTAACTGCTGTCAGTTATCAATAAAATGTAGCAACTTTTGGAATTCATTCAATTAACTTTATGGTATCCACTTTTCCGAGCGAATCAAAAGAGTATAATTTCCACATTGAACGAATACATATGTTCGAAATTTAATTGCAAATATAAATTATTAAGGGTTTTCTTATGGCTGCTTTCAATCCTTTTTTAAAAAAAATTGCTTTTCAATATTGTAGCATGTCTGACATTTTATGTTTGCAGACGTTCGAAATTGATTACGTTTTGTAATTAGAAAATTTTGTTATAAAATATATTGGAAGGTATGTAGACATTGATTTTTTAATTGCGGGAAAATTGTTTCTGATGGTGAACAAATCCTGGCAGCCTTCAATTAGAGTGCACTTTAAAATTGTGGAATGATGTCATACACGCGGCATCATGCTTTTAGTATTTAGGGCTAATGTTGCTTCTATATAGCAACAATTATTATTATTTTTCCATGCCTGCATAACTGTTTATAAAACAGAAATAATAGAAATACAATAATAAACGTGTTTTAATACAATTATGTCGTGTGATTTCCCTTTAGAAATGTTTTAGATCGCGAGAGTGTTTAGGTACCCAATGGTAAGTATATGTTTTTTTTAATAGAATTCTTAATAGATAACGTTTTTGCAAAAATGTCTATATCTCTAATTACAACGATCTATTATTGAAATCACTGAATTCTTTCGGTTTAATATATTTCCCAAAATAATCAGTAAAAAAATAATGTACTCAAAAATTGTTCCTAAATAAATCCCCAAAACGTGTTTTGTTTATGTATGATTAAATTTCACTGAATTTTACGCATCAATAAATATCAAAAGTTCACTAGATACAGCATTCTATACGTATTAAAAAAATTCAACCAGTAGGATGGGAAAAGGTTTGTCTACATCAAAGCAAAAACAAATTTATTTTGATAAGGACCAAGAATTTTTTTGTTGGCAACCGCTATCCAAAGGAATTCCAGATTCAAATTTTCAGTTTTTTCAAACATTCTTCTGCTATTGTTAGTTAAAAAAAGCACTACAATTAACCCTTGACGGTCGAAAGGGCTCCGCTCAAGCACCAAGTACAATTAGGAGTTAATTTTTTCGGCTGCAAATTCTTTGTCAAGAATTTTTATAATTAAACACGTTGCTATGGAATTAGTGTTATGTAAAATGCTGGAAATATTAATTAATACATAAAATTAGATTGAAATTATATGGACAGGAAAAAATTTTTACAATTATTTATTACTGCCTAGCAATAGGAAGACCACAAAATCTATCGGGTGCGAATTCTTCAACCAACGGCACGTGTCGTCAAAAACAATGCATATCGCAAAATATTATTATAAAAATTGCCTATGGATAGGCAAACTAAATTTACTGTTTAAAGGTTTTATGGAAAATACGAGTGTAATAATTAAAATCGTTTGGTTTTTTTACAAAATCAATTCCTTATAACGTTTTCGTAGAAACTGAATTTTAGTTCGTACATTTTTATGCAGTTTCTTAGTCATCTTTCCAAAGAACAAGACCAGGCATTAAAACGCTGCTCACTGCTTTAATTAATTATTGTGAACTTTGCTTTTAGACTTTGCAACTCGAAAAGTTTCTTGAATTGCTTGTTTACAATTCTACAATTACTAATTTGCTTTTCACGCCGAAACCATAATAAACCGAATTTACATTGTGAGACTGTGGAAATTAAAACAAACAATGTTTAGTTTTGATAGCAAATTTTCTCATTGCATGTTCTCATTCATGAATTTTGAAAACATGAGCACCTTGACCTTTCCGTGAGTTGGCAACAGACATTTTATTATTTTAATAGCCGAAGTTTTTCCTTGTTTGGAGCCGCAACACTTCGAAAATTACAAGGACCTGAATGGAAATTTTGACTACTAATGGGATATGATTCATGTCTGCTTTAGGTACTTGGAAAACCATTAATTCCAGACGATATTATGGAGGATGATTTTTATTATTTGTAACAAACGTTTTCCACGTATTTGTTGAAGGGGAACCGGAACTCCGTGGGCCCACATAATTGCAGACTTCGTGTGGAGTTAATACATTCGAATTATGGCACATTTTGGATATGATTTATTATAACGAAACAGACTCACGTTCACGTTTTCTCATCGTTATGCTCAGAAAAGGGAACAATAAAAACAGAGAAATGGAGTTAAACGCTATTAAAGGAAACATTAATAGCGTTAAATTATTCCCAGGAAATTAATGGTTTTATTGATCTAGAATAATTGAATTATAATAATAATTAGTGACAAAGTTCTTAATCAGTCCTTTTGAAGCTTTATGGTTGATTAATGTTTAACATACAGTTTTTGCATTAATTGCAATTTTATTTAAAATAGTATCCATTGCAATAATATAAAAACCTTACATCAACGAATTTTGTGAAGATTTTTAATGAACAAAATAAATTGATAAGATACTCGATTACTATAAAAAAAGAAATCAGGGTCATTAATTAAAGAGGATTTCACCAATGACTAAATGCAATGATTTACCAACTGCATGTTGTTGTATGTAGATATTAAAAAAGGCATTGATTACATTGGAAAATTCCTGGATTCCTGGATTCCAATTCAATATTTCACGAGGTGGTGCGAAAAAAAGCCCTGAGTGTGAATATAATTCATTTTACAGGTGTGCAACTTTACTCCTGTTAATTAAGGGCAATAAATTGAGCCGATTGCTTTTGGTTCAATAAATAATTCAATTTAAAATTGAATTATTATGAAATAAAAATAAATTCATGACCCGCTGGTGCCAAATTCAGTTTTTTAACCAATTAATTATATAAAATTCTATTAAATTTTATAATTAATGTTAATTAACTTTAATTAATAATAATCAAATGATTCTTATTTAAATCTTTTAGATAATATTGAAGATGTTTGTTGTCGAAATATTTAACATTTTTATAACATTAAAAAATGTTGTTGTTAGAGTAAAAAATGCAGATACTGACATTGTCGAAAACACTACAGCCACTGTAATTTTGTGTATGTATATCTTTTTTCCACCTCGAACAATTTTGTTTTACAAGCTAAGATAAATAATAAAACTTTATCATGAAATTAAAAATTTCATAATGTCCGCATTTGAATGTTTTTTACACTTCGTATTCATCGTTTCTGTGATGTTACACCTCGTTCTTTTGTGGACCAAATTTTATGCAGGATGAAAAGAAGTTGTCCAATGTTCGGCAAAAATGCCAAAGTGCCTAAATGAAATGTTCGGAAAAAGGAAATCATAGTCAAAGGGCTATTGCTGTTCTGGGGTTTCATCGATCTACCCCGAAAGAATAGCGACGCCATTGAGTTTGGACGGATTCCAGTTCGTCTTCTCGTACCAAGAGCGCTTTAAAGGACTAAAAGCATAACTCATCTACATTAGCATTTATAACGATTTTTCCTGACCTTTGACCGCTATTTTTTTGCTTCTTCAAATCTCTTAAAGTGAATGTGCACTAAATTTTGAATATTTGTACCACTTGCTCTTTTAGATGCGAAGTTCATTTATTACTGCGTTTTTCAATGGGAATATGAATGGAAATTTGTTCATAAAATCAAACTTCTATTATCTGGAAAATTAAAAATGTTTAAATAAAATTGTCGTCGACTTATACTTATTTCTGAACCACTTTCAAGCAACCGAGCATGACGCATATCCCCGGATTTAACTATGGTAAATGTTTTTACACAATTTTCTGACTTAATTCCAGACAAATAGTGTTCACTAACTGAATTTCGGTTTACTTATTTGGAAAAACTGTCCTCTTCCAAAGTTCCAACTGAAACAAAAATCTCACAATCAGATTAGTTTGAGTTAATTGAATGTGAAATGTTTGGAAAAGATTTGTTTTCAGAAACCGACACCACAGGAAAATACATGTGGCAAAAAATTCGCCACAGGCTTTAAGGGAGATTACGTTTGAGGTCGGTTAAACAATCCAACAGGAATTTGGGATTAAAAATAAAATGGGCGACAACAAAATGGAAGTAAACTGAAGTTGCAAGCCAAGCCAATAATTGCGAGTTTCAGTACAGTGAAGCAGGGAGAGTCGGAATCCACGATAATTCGTATTCGTTTTGAGAATTCATGCACGTTTATGTTTACAACATTGTTTATTATTTTTAAAAGGGTTTTTACGCAATTTTCCACGGTACAACTTAACATTAACCCATTTCTTACCGCCGTGTGTTTGAACATTGGTCGATTTTAATAAAAAATAAAAAATATAGGTATAAATTTAATAATTAAGTGTGTGGGGAGTTTATACTAAGGTTTGAGTGATTGCTAAAAAAAATTTATTTTTTTGAAAACTTTCGTCTGTCCCACCCTTACAGAGAAGGGTTTGAAAAAGTGTCCAAAAATCGATTTCTTTTTAAAGTAAGTTTAAAAAGTATAAATAAAAACAAACATTATTATATGTAACGGCGTATGTTGACAAAAGTCCTGAATAAGATTTTGGAACTTTATACATGGACATTTGAACTCACCAAAAAATTTTAAATTCCTATCAGTAACAGCGAGTGGTTGAATACAGGGCCATTTTACAAAAAACTAACTGCCGGAAAAATTTTCTTTTCTAAGAATTTTTGTGTTTTTATAAAATAACACGTTCCTGAAAGTTTCATCAAAATATTCCAACGTTAAAATTTCCTGGTATAAGAAATGGGTTAATAATTATGTGGTGGTATAAGCACAACAGGGTTCAAAACTTTTCTATTTATATAAAATATTGATTCTTGTTAAAAAGATATTTGTTTTACAATATTTTTCTTTCAATGTAGGTACTTAGGTAGGTACGTGTTTTGTACCTATAATATGTGATGTTTTAAACATTACAGATCAATGATGAACGTTAATCAATTTTTATTATTTATTTTGTTAACGAATACAATTTTCATTGGAATATTTTCCAGAAACCAGATAAAACAGAAAATTTTCATACAATAATTTTAATCATCAACTGAAATCAATTGTGAAAAATGTAAAAGCAATTTAAACCATTCGATAATTAATAATTAAATACAAAAATACTACACCGTTGAGTTGTCCTAAATTAAGAATTGAAAATTTCCAATTTACTACAACAATTTTTGTTCTGTGTTTGTGATGATATTATTAATATAAGATCATTACAGTTGCTATCGAAAAAAGAATAATTTTACAGGGACCTAAATAAACATTAACAATATTTTGCCATTATTGCGTACGTACTACATTATTCAATAAATATTTATTATTCACCCTTACTTCAGTGAGTTTTTCGTTATATTATTTTTATACTATACACGTGTATCAATTATTTGCTTGAACAACAGAACGTGCATGAAGGAATTTCTTCAAAATCGCATTTTCCTGAATTTCTAAATTCATATTTACAACAAAAACACGCGAAGCACTTTCATCTTTAGGTCGCGTGTCACATAGGCTTTCTTCTAGTTCCTTTATTGTTATTACATTTTTCCCCATTCCTTTTATGTAGATTTCACATCACAACAACAACTCCACTTCTGTTCATAAGCTCTGCGATATTCAATTGACGGCAAATCCTTGTTGAACATGCGCATAAACTACATTTAAACAATTAATATGTCAACATTGCAAAAAGTGAAAACGATCATTCTCACGAAATTCTCTTTTGATGAAATTCACAAATAGCTCAAATCAGAAATACAATACAAAGTCAACTCGGTTTGGTTTCCTTCAACACGTCATTGCGGATTTGTATAGGCATGTTAGAGCTAATCCTGCGGTTGAGCCTGTTGAGGATTATTTGACAGATTTAATGTGAAAGTTCTGCGTCATTCTGCGGAAACAATGTTCTTGAATGGACCTCAAAATTTCACTTTGTAATCTCGCGCACTGACAGCATTGAATGGAGGTGGCAATATTGTTCATATTTCACAAAGATATTTTATCCCCGCCGGGAGTCGCTCGCACCGAATTGCAAACACTAAGTAACGATGACAGGTGCTTTCTTTAAAAATGGTACACGTTGATTGATTTTTCGTTCTACATTTTTATTTTTTAAATTGATTTTTACCATCAAAACGAAATAGATCATTGAAATAAAAATAATCAACGTGTTCGTTAAAGATAAAATTGTTATATTAAATGTCATATAAATATAACACATATTACCTAAATATTGTAAGGCTTGCCTTGTGGGGAGAACGCAGTGGAACGCCGTTTATACTTACTTCTGTATAGCTAACAAAAACAAAAATAATGGTTTTCTAACAACTTTTTTTTAATTTTTGTGTTTTTTTTCAAAAAGTTCTTATTTAGTATATGAAGATCTTTACTATCAGGACAAAATACATGTCCAATTAAGATTTGAGGTGAACTGAACATTATAAAAAAAATTCACCCTAGACGCCCGAGGGGCGTTCCACTAAATCACCTCTTACAAATCGAGCAATATCTACAATTCTACATGAAGATCATTGCAGATGTCGCTATAGTTGACAGAACGTGAGATCACAGATAAAATCAATTTATCTATGTAGTGAGAAATCCTACCATGATGAGGACGCCATGCAACGCCAGAAGATAAAACCTTCATGACGTCTCGCACACACTGACCTCTACCTCACGAACAAAACCTCGCTGCGTGGCTTAATTAATCAAAATTTTCAAAATTATGAACATTGTACGAGAAATAAATACAATGTGAAACACTTCTTCACGCTTTTATTGATGACTGAATTCGACTGTTTGTGTTGAAATTAATGCTGAAGCAAATTACTTTTGATAATAACTCAATTACGCTCGCTAAATACTAAAACCTACAATATTATATAAATGAATTTAAGTATTATACTATTAGACTAACAATATTATAAAGGGTGTTCCGTTAGGTACTATACATTTTCGTTTTTTAATATGAACGCACACTTAAACATATATTGTGATCTGTGAATGTCAGTTTGCTTGACAATGTCTACCATTTAATCACTATGAAGTATACGAATGGGAAACGGTTACAAATAGTCAAAATTTATTATCACAATTCGGAGACTAAATAGTATGATGAGATCTTTCATTTGTAATTAAAATTTTTTGGATATCTAAAATACTTTGGGTTTTATTCAAAAAAGAAAATGCGTAGTTCTTAATGGAGAACCCTTAACCTATATTTTTTTTCCTGGCATTATTCTTTTTTAAGAGAATGTCATTTGTTCTTCCATTTTTTTAGTATTTATGATTGTTTAATAAAAGTAAAGGTTTATTATACAATATTTTGGAATTATGCTTATATTTTCCTTTTGACTTCTAATACCTAATAAGTACTACTTTTCATTAGTTTTCTCTGAAAATTTTAAATCAATCATAATTATTGTAATAAGAATTCAGTAAATTTTTTTGGCAAATAAACACAATTCTAGCATGCAAAGTATTTAAAACGGAGTGTTTTGGATCTAAAAAATATTGTTTAGTTTGTTAACATTAAATCGACAAATTATTTTCAGGTACAAGGGTTATTTTGTTATATAAGAATAGTATATTGACATTAACTTGCGTTTTTTACTTTTAAAGAAGAAACAATTTTGTGTTGTTTAAATTTTTAGATTTTTGCATTTCGAAAATACAAATTAACAAACGATAACACGAGTGAAAAATCCAATAAGTCTCGGACAATAGGAATTCATATTTTTCATACCAATATAAATTTTGCAATATAGTAAAACGTCCAAAATATTAGTTTCCAAATTTCATTAACTTTTAATTTTATTCTCTTATTTCCTTAAGTCACTTCCGCTGCAACATTTTAAACTTGTTCCATGTCCACATTTAATTGTTTATTTCCACTTGAAAGTAATGCAAGAGGAAATTGATTAATGCAGAAAGAGCTCGCTGCAGCATCTGTGATGAACTAAAACACCCCCTGAATAGTGATCACTCTACACAATACACATGCAGACTATGCGAAATACGCTGAGTTCAAGAAAATTTTAGCGTCCTTGTGAATACTAAAAAGTTGCACGAAGTGAAGAACATGAAGTGTGATAATTTCGTTTACTTCATTGAGAGATATTGTTTTGTGTTGTTACTGTATGTAGATGTTGTGTATAGTTCCTAACAAACTCTAAATCCAAATACAAAGCAGTTACATTACAGAAATGCGACTAGATATTGTAAAACAGGGACGAACTCTACAAACATTTTTAAATCAATAATTAATTAATTGATTATTAAAATGCTAAAGTAAAATTAACGGAATAATAACAAAACGAAAAGTGAATATAATGTTATATAATTTTTTTTTCGTGCTAGATTGCAAGGGTTTATTATTGCAGGAAATAATAATCCAAAAGCAAAAACTATTTTGTCGTTTATTAAAGTCGGGTTCGTTAAATGTGCATGTTCTTAGAAACTGTTTTTATAATACAAAAATATTTGTAATGCTATTTCTAATATTATGCTATTTTAAATATTATTTACCTCAAAAAGGTTAAAATCCACAAAAGGATAAATTTATGAACATTCAAATATATGTTTTTACGCTTTGTTACCCACTGAGAATAAATTATCCTTTTGTCTAAGAATTAAGTGTTTTGATTACCTTTTTGAGTTTTTTAAATTCCTCATGAAGGATTTCCCCTTAAAAGGCGCCATAAATCATGACGAAATGTCAATCCTTTTTCTGATCGGTTGACAAGGACAAATCTCATTTGAATAAAAGTTGGTCTTCACCGAAGGTCCTTCGACCCTTTATCTTCCGATGAGGTTTTTTAAGTGTGAATCGAACCAATTCAGTGAACAGGGACTGTTTTGTTTTACAATAGAGAAATGCAATCTAAATTGCAAATTGCGTTTGAGTGCTGCCAAAATAACCAAACTTGGAGTTGTATCCGACTCCGAAATGAGGTACTAGATTTTATTACACATCCCCAAATATTTCATAAAGTTTAGCGGTAGATTTAGGAATTCATTACAAGAATATTGTTAATTTTAAGTTTGAGTTCTAAGTTTTTTTGGTTTTTTATAGCTGTAGTACACCAACTTGAGCAGTAATACTACATCGTTAAGTTATAAATCATATTTTGTAAATCATGTTACCTACTATACCTTGTATTAAGTTTAAATAAATTAATTAATTTATAACTTGTATCTCTAAACAGCGTATTTCAAGAAGTAAATAACAAAGTTGCATTTGAAATTAATATGAGTTGAGTTACTTTGAAGTACAAACGCATAAATATTAAAATTTTACTTTGAAATTTTTTGAAAATATTCATCAGCAATAATAGTTGTTCATATAAATTGGCTGAACGAGAAGTCTATTGTTAATCTCTTATCCTATTACGCCTTTGTGTAATCATGCAATATATTATATGTAACTACCTACTTACAAAAATATATCTCGGTACTACAAATTGAATACCTACTTATAACTAACTAAAAACCCTTCTATGTTTTTAATATCACATTTGCATTCAAAACATGTCGACACAGAAACCCTTTCGATATAAAACACGAGTAATTATGTAGAGTGGATTAGTGTAGGAAGAAGTAATTATGGTTTAGTCGTATACAGAACGGTTTAATATACGTAAAATGATAATAACTTTAATAAAATGTATTTAATAATAACTTACTTTGGTAAATAAATTTTGTGATAAAAGGGATAGAAGCGGGAGAATCATTTCTAATTACGTTGTAATAAATCTGCTAAAAGTTCTACATAGAATCTATGAAATTCCATTACAATCCTAATGGTAAGACTAACTACCACAAACGAGCTTTTAATATATATTATTGTTTTCTTCACAAAAATGATTGAAGAGAAGTAATTGTAATTTCCATCCTCAGCACGCATAAATCAAAGTAAACACCGTTCAAAAGTTGGACAGAATTACTGCTATTACTATTTTTCGTGGCGTCTCCACGTGGTAATTAGTTTCTGTATAAATCATCCTAGACAAGAAAATAAGTCAGCCAAAATTATTTTCGCCCCAAAACTTTTGTTCGAAGATTACTTTGTGCGCACGTGACGCATTAGAGAAGCCGAGAGAAGTAACGAAATTCCACGGACTACCGGTAATTACTGCAAATTGCTTTAATTAAGTGCGACTGAAGCCACAACCAATGAAAATAGAAACGTTGGAGTTTACCCGAAATTTATTACAATTTAATAGTTTTACCTCAGTTAAGCCAAATATTTTGTTTTCAAAATTTGACGAAAAATCATTTTTTGAAAATTTGAAAAAAAAAAAAAATAATGATTCATTTTTTTTTTATTTAATAGTAGGTATACTTATGTACAACTATTTCCATAAGAAATATCAAGTTGTATATAACACTCGTTTTATGAGAAAAAAATGTCTGAAAAATGGATATTGCTTAACTTTGATATCCGAATGCAATTGAAGTTTTCTTGTGGAAGGGGAAGAAATTTTCAAAATATCATAACCAAATTTAAAGAGGGGATCATTACCTTTAAAACGGTTTTTGTTTCAACCGTTTTGAATAAATAGTTTCTGAAATATGTGTATGTCCATTGTCCATTGACGTTGCAAACACAAAAATCAGCGTGACTAGGAAAACAAAAATGACAGCCACCCTTAAAATAGAATTTTAAAAAAAGTAATCTGCCTATAAATATACTCTAAAAACAACGGGAGGTATATGATTTTTTTCTAAAATGGTCTAGCGGCCAACTCTGGACCACTTCATATGGATTGACCCTTGAGATTTGGTTTTTTTCCTAGACCCTAGAATTCTAGACCTTTGTTTTCAAACCTATAAGGGATCGCGAACAGGCTTGAGGGGCACCCCGTGAGGAAAATATTTTCTAGATATATGGTTTTTCGAAATTTCGCCAACGACTTTGCAGTCCATTCGTAAATATGGTTAATTTCAGTTTATTTTGATAAGATTCGAGCTTTGTTTTTCCAAAGACCAGAGGCGAAGGGAACTTTGGGGCTGAGTGAAATTCATCCGAAATGAATGTTTATAGATTTTGACCTGTAGCCTAGTTTGCGGTTTCCCTCAGGATGCATTATCAATAATTTATTTTCTGATAATTTTAAATAAGGTAAAAATTAAGAAATTCCCTGTCGAACAACCATAATTAATTTATATAAACTTTTCCTAAATTATTTACCTGCGATAGAGTTAATATGTTGTGGTGCTGACTGGTGACGGCAGACGGGAGGCAGGCTGGCTCTGACGACGACTGCATGGAGTCACGGACATTTGACACGTTGGCCGATGGAGGAAATTTCGGACACCCATCAACACTGCACTTCCACATTCAATGCACGGAGCATTCTAATAAAACAGTAATTTTTAAATACAGTAACTGACGTTCCAGGAATGGGGAGGCAGTTACCGAATAACTCGAATGTGGAGAAGTCACTACTTTTTGGATTTATCGGGCGTGTGTCTCAATTGTTGCATTGTGAGAATGTCTCCATCAAGGAATTTGAATAAAATAATTGTTTAATGTTTATATCGAACGCGTGCAAACTTTGATTGTTATTAGTTCCTGTCGTTTACCATAAATATGCGTTCTGTGTTTTAAACAAATAAGGTGAAATAATTGTCTACTCTCAGTTCTGGTTTAGTATTTCCCGGGGTTTTTTTAAACATCATTCATCTGTGTGGACCACGAAGTTGAATGTAGGTATTATTTATATGCTTCAAAAACTCTGTTTCGTTTTTGAACTACCATATTTAATGTTCTTATTTTACATGTAACAATACTTATGGCAACTTTTAATACTATCTGCTCATTTTGAGATAACAAGATAAAATCTTAAAAATTACATGTTTCATAGAACAAAGGGAGTTATTCCAATTTTGTAATACCTTTTCAATTTAATAAATAAAAGAGGTATTAAGAGTTTGTCTAGTTAAAACTTTAGGTACATGAAAACTGAAACCAAACAACAACAAAAAGTAAGTAAGTAAAATTGCCCCTCATAAACACGTGGTTTAGCTTTTCTGATTGCTAAACTGCCAAAAAACGTAAAGTTTATTTTTCTATTCACGACAATCGAAACCAAGTATAGAAACTGTCCGAAAACATGCGTCTTCAAGAAAACATCAAATTAGCAACTTTTGTTTTAAATTTTTAGTTATAGACAATTTAATTTGTGAAACACAAAATTATGTCTGATCTTAAGACATTTTTTCATTCTTAATAGTCCAAATGGTGGTTTTAAAATGTAAATATTTAAATTATAAAAACAAATATGTTTTTTGATTCTTTGCTTGTCCTCTCGCCTGCAATACCTTTTTCAACATTTATTTATTTAAAATAATTTAGTTGAATTAAGTCAACTTAATTGAATTAAGATTTATGTAGTCTATTGACCACTTTCGTAAATTGTGCATTAATAATTATTATGGTTAAAAGAAGACGGGCTTATCTTATTCTTTATTTCTTTAGCTATAAAAATAAAGAATAATGGAAGCTAATGAAGACGAATGGGAGCGTTGCATTGAGATTTCGGCCAAAGCTTTTGCAGAAGGTAAACTGGAAACAGCCAAAAAATTCCTCAACGAAGCCGAAAGGCTATATTATTCCGATCGAGCTAAAAGTAAGAAAAAATCGTCCAAAAAGTTGTATTTATTAATTATTTTATTATTTCGCAGAGTTACTAACAAAAATAAAGAGAATTCCCAAACCAAACGAAACGTCAGGCAGATCTGGATCTGGTACAAACGCACATCACCAGCGTAAAAATGCGACCCTCTCGAAGACAGAATCGAAGCCCTCCGAATTTGAGTACACCCCTGAACAATTGGAAGCTGTTAAAAGAATTAAAAAGTTTGCCACATTTTATAATTCTATTTCAATATACAATAATCAATTTCTTTAGGTGTAAGGACCCCTATGAAATTTTAATGGTAACGAAGGGAGCCACTGTTTTGGAAATCAAAAAAGCTTACCGAAAACTAGCATTGCAATTACACCCGGATAAAAATAAAGCACCTGGATCTGCGGAAGCCTTCATGGCAATTAGGACTGCTCTGCGAATTCTAACTGCTCCGGGAAAATCCGAATCGAAGGATACTAATGACTTTTCGAGAAGACCAACTGGGGAAAATAGGAAAACTCCAGAGTCCAGCAACAACAATAACCGCGATTGCAAACCAAGCTGCAGTAACCATGATTACAAACCAAAGCATGATACAAACCAATGGCGTAGCAAGGAGCGATGGAATGTGCGGAGCACTTTTGCCACCGGTTATCGTTATTATTATCAGAGTCATTGACATCACCCCATTAGAATTAAAGATTTAAGATTGGTTTATATTTATTTTAATAATTTACAAAAGCGAATCTCTGTCGTAAAATAATATTATTTTTAACCGTAACTTGCACTACAAAATTAAATTATTGAACAAACGTTCTCTTTCTTTTCTCTCGACTGACTTCAAATTTGTTAATATTTAATATAATATTTATTGTCCTCGTTGGACTCAGTATGATTTTTATATGATATAATAATATGTTTTCTGTAGTTTGTATTATATACCCTGGCGAGCAACTGGTTAGTGGTTCCGTCCACCCTAATATTTTCTGTTTCCTAGAAGCCGCAGAGATTCAGTGGAACAAAACGATACTGGTTTTATTACTCATGGAAATTTCAATCATTAAATGCGGTTTCTAAATTATTAATCACACATCTGAGCGATTACCTGGATGTATTTATATAAATTTGTGCAAATAAAAGTGGCGCAACTGATTTAACGTACGTTATTCGGTATTTAACTGTCAACGGTGAATGTTGCATAATTCGTCTGCAGTGCGAAAGCTTGCTTTTGAAAAAGTGTAAATAATAAAAAATCATGTAAAAAATGTAAAATGTAAAAAATCGTGTAAAAAATAATATGAAAAAATCAGTTTCCGATGGAAGAAATTGGAAAGATAAGAGCCTTAAAAGAGGAAGCATATTCTGGAAGAAAAATAGCAGAAAAATCGGACGTAGCGCCGACGCAGTGAGTCGTTTTCTCCGCAGGAGAAATACGGTAAAACGCTCCAAAGTCTTTACAAAGTCTTTATGAGTTTATTATTCTGGACTGTAGACCTGAGTGAAGCGACCTACAAATCCTGAAGACCTGAACAGTAGGGTGGGTCGCTGAGATGCAGCATATAAACGGGACAAAGACAATTATTGGCCTAGTGTGCCTTAACATTTTATAATTTTTTTTAAATTTTTTTAAATCCTGATTAATTATATATTTTTAATTATTTTTTAATTCTTCACACTTCCGTCAAAATCGACTGTACTAAAGAGTACAGCCAGCATTTTTTTGGATTATTTTTCCCGTGATCGGCCTTCCCAAATCCTTCGAAAATCACCATCAAAGTGAATTTCCGCAGTTATCGGTATCGGTAACACTTTACACTCTATTACCACTAAATTATAATTTTTGGGAGGAATATTGTAATAACATGTTTTTTAGAGAAACGAAAGACAAACAAATCAAAAAAAAGTTGGAAGGATTAGCTTTGTAACTTTCGGATTTACAGCTGACTTCCTGAAAGACTGCAAAATGTATTATGTATTATGTATTATGTACCCCACATACGTATAGGGCACAAAACGTGTTTGCTTGGCCGTGTGCTGAGTCACTTTATTAATTTTCAGTTTCATTATTTGCATTGATCATATTTAACAATATTCTTATGTAGATTATCCTATTCACCATTTTTAAAATTTTTTCTGAGTCCTTAAATTTTTCATTAATATTATGCAACTGTTAATTTTTAAAGTGTAAATATGAAATAGAGAGCGGGTGTTAAATTATAACTAACAATAAGTAATTATGTGGAATTACAATAAATGTATTATGTATGTTTAGTTAACATATAATTTATTTAATTACTCATTATATTTATTATACAACACACTTAAACAGCCATTTAAAAATAACTTTAAAATACAATTTTATGTTGTTTGGCTCCTGATATTTTTTATGTGTCTAGCGTAACAGTTGAATCGTGATATTATATCATAATTGTTGTCCCTCATTTTTTGTTTTTACTATTCGAAAATTTTATTTCGTTTATTTATCAGCGAAGAAAAAAATCTGAATTCAATTCTGTATTTAATTAAAAAATAAAAAAGAGTGATTAAACCCGTATGTGAGATATCAAAGTGATACCAGAGTTCCTTTTACCAAGTAGATCACTTCCGGGCTCCGGCAATAGCAAATGTATGTTTCAAGTATTGTAACATTGCTTGATAATTATTCGTTCAATTTTTTAATCGTAATTTTAATTGGAAATTTTTAATAGAATTATTTTATGGAAAAACAAAAACTCAACACAGATTGCAATCTTATACCCTTGACCCGCTACAAAACTTAATCCCGTTTATCGCAACACGTGTTTATTAGATAATCCGCAAGGGTGACACACTATTCCAGAGATAACCAAGTTTTGAACTGTCAAATGCGATTGTTGTCAAAATGGATGCTTCGAGTGAAAACATTAATTTATTATGCAAAAGGAATTAAAAGGAAATTTTATTTATTATATTACTTTCACTTTAGCGCAAAACTCTTCGAAAAATATCACACACAAATGTCATCAATCAGCTGTTGAGATAAACTAGATTATTTCCCCAAAACGAGTTCCAGAAAGACGTTTTGGATCTTGGTTAGGGGAAATTTTAACCGAGAAGCAGGCGATAATCCAGATTAACTCTGTAGTGTGTCTATGGTATTAGTAACTAGCGCTAAGATTAGGTAGGTTAATTGTGTAGTAAAATAAATCTTGATCGCTAAAATCTGAAAAACATTTTTAAGGCATATTACTATAAATGAATACTGAATAGCCTCGTAGCGAAGATATGTTTGTATTTTAACTATTTCATAATTTATTTCATTAATCAGACTGTGTGAAGCGATATTTTCTAATTACAGTTAAATCAGTTAAAATTGTTAAAACACAGAAAGATTAAAATGTTGAAAGTTGTTATTTGAAAAATATTTCTTCCTATTATGCCTATATTAGATAATTAATAATTAATTTCGACAATGTATTAAATATTAATCAATGATTTTGTAAAGCTCTCTAAACCAGCGAGGAATTTTTTTAAAATTAGTTTTTTAAAATATGTTAGAGTGTATTTATACCAAATGCTCAAGAACCATTCCAAAATATTATGAAATTCTTCAGCAACTTGATGATGCACTGGAACTCGTCCAACAAAGTTATTCTAAAAAAAATATTGCACGAAAATATATTTTACTAATTTTTTCATTCAGTTTTTTCCTGCATTTTATTTTTTTGATTAACGATATTATAAAATGATGCTCTGATGCTCGATCATGATTCTGAATTTTTCCGGAAGAAATAATCTTTTCTTGTGTAGCTCAATTCTGGAGCTCCTAGAGACTCCTTTGCATGAGCAAAGCATCAAGCATCAAATTATAGTGAAAATGGCCTTTCACAACCAAACGTGGAGCGTCCTCGACTGTTGGATTTTTTTTTGTAGGGCTTTGTTAAACTTATCGTGCACGCCGACAAACCAACAGCAGTTCAGCAGCTGGAAAACATTATCACGCACGTGTACGAAACTGGACGAACAATGCTAGAAAAACTGATTATGAATTGGGCGGATCGAATGATCTATTATCCGTTGCCGTCGTTGTCGTTTGCTAGATATTGTTTTTGAAAATTAAATTGCTGGCACCATTTTTTCTAATAAAACCCAAGAAATGGTTATTTTAGATAGTTTTTATGTGATTTATTTATAGCAAAATTCGGAAGTTCAAAAAAAAAAAATCACTACAAAATCTGAGTCTTATAGGAAAAACGTTATGTAGTGCTCTCCCGAAAATAAGATTAGCTTACTGTGATAACTATTAACTAATCACACTTTATCAAATTTAGTCTAATTAATTAATTAAAACATCGTCAAATTCATCTATTTTTAGAGAATATCAAGGCACAGTAACGTTTTTAAAATCTTGAAGGTTTTTAAAATGCGTTATTAAAGTTGCTTTTTTTCATGTCCGAGAAGGATCTCTGTCTGACACTTTAATTAAATTCTTGTGTTTCCCCTTCTTTCCCCTACCACAGCATTGAGTAATTGAGTTCAAAGTGTAGGTACTGTAATATCCGCGAAAAATGAAATTTTTTACTTCATCTATTCTTGTAAAGCTCACGTTATCAATTGCGGGGTGACGAGGACAAATGATCGCAACATAAATTAAGTTCCGGCGAAGGAGTTGTTGGTAGTGCGAAGGCGCGATTTACTCAAAGCGGCTGCATTGGTTATCTTCCGTCGTTCACTAAAATGTCGAAAAGAGCCCAGCAACTTGGATTAAGCGCGGTGATTTTGCTATTCTTATGTTCAGGGTGTAAAGCATTTTCCATATACCAAGAATTGTCTCCTGTGAAGATGCGGGCTCTTAAAGAAATCGGGGAATATTACAAGAAATCGGCTAATATCAGTGTGGATCCTTGTGCAGCATACAACGACTACATTTGTGGAAAATTTGATGTATTCAGAATCAGGCTGAACGACGAATTTTCAGAAAATCAAGAGTTGGATGAGAATGATAAGAGGAAAATATTGAAGAAATATCTTCCGAATCGGAAGTACATGAGTGCGGCTGAAGTAAAAATGCAGGACTTCTTGACTTCGTGTAAGAACAAAGACAAGGACCATCCTAACCTCAAAGAACTGGCGAGATTTAACTATTCGGAATTGATTGGAGAATGGCCGGCCTTCAATTCGCAATGGAACTCCAGTAAATTCGATTTGGTGTCAGCGATTGTGGAGTTTCCATTCTCGGAATCATTTGGGATTAGTTTTAGTTTTCAGAAAGTGAACGGAATTTTTACTCCGTCATTAGCACCGGAAGAAATGCCGATTGCGGATGATGAAGAAGAAAAGGAACGAGACTTGCTGGAACTGTTTGGTGTACCAAATGTGGATCAAGTGATGTCTGATATTCAGTTATTTAAAAAGGAGTACAGAAATGCCACATCAGTTGACACTAGCGAAAAGGCCGAGGATATGACATATGCGGTCCTGAAAAACCGTTTTCCGCAATTCGATTGGGATAAATTTTTTGAAATTGGCTATGGAAAGAGTTTCGAAGACATCACGATCAAACCGATACATGTATACAATTTAGACGAAATAAAAGCAGTATATAATACTGTCGCAGCCATGGAACCAAGAGTCGTAGCGAATTATTTGTTTGTGCGGTTCTTAGATCTATTGAAATCAGAATTCAAAAAGGATCGAAACTGCTACGATTTATTATTTGATCATTTCGAACCCGTTATTTCTACGCTTGTAGTGAGCAATTTGTACAATTGGCAACTTAAAGATTACTTTATGGACATGGTCCGTGCCGTTGTGGAAACCTTATTTGATGACAAAGAGGATCATGGAAGAAAAAATGCTGACGACATTATGACGGAGATAGAAAATTTTTTCGAAAACGAATTCTTACCCAGTTTAACAGAAGAGAAAGTGATCGAGAATTACGAAGATATGCAAATAGATCCCACAAAATATTACGAAAACCTCCTACAAATTTGGCGATATCATTTGAGGAAAGGGCCGCAATCACACTTACAGTTCTCTGAATTCGACATTGGTGCTAGGAAACGCAGAGCCTTATCCAAAGGATTCATCAAAATGATTTATAACTATCACCGAAAACCATCGCCTATTATTTACAATTTTATTGTGATCCAAATTTTAAAATTTGTCAAAACTTTACCCTTTACTTTAACCTCACGCGGGCCGCCCAATGATTCTAGCGAATCGGTGACAGAATGTTTTCAGCGCTACGACGACGATTTGATAAAAATCAAGTTCTTCCAAATTCATGCGAAGGCTTTTGATAAGTGGGCCGAGAAGTATCACGAGGTTGTAGAAAAGGAGGATGAGTTCTTGAGCCAATTTAATCTCACTGGCAAAAAATTGTTATTTGCTTTACTTACAGAACGCGTATGTACTCGTTATAACCGTTGGGGTTGGCCATTGCTTGAAGCCGCCTTTCGAAATGAGGAGGATTTCGCAAGAGAGTTCAACTGTCCTCGCGACTCTCCTATGAATCCTGAAATTAAATGTCCTCGAATATATGTTTAATTGATAGAGTTAATATGTTAGAGATTAAATAAATAACACTTCACTTAAAAACTACAAACATGTTTTTGCAACATGGAAGAAAATGGTTGATTTTTTTTTGTTGTTTTGATTTGAATGCAAGAACGTTTAACTAATTTGGGTTTCATTGTTCATTTCTATATTAAGAAAAAACGTTTCCATGGCATGAGATGATATTTGAAATCTTGGGATTCGTTGCGTCCCTCTCATTATCTAATACAAATGTAATATTTTCCCGGACTCCCCATTGAGATTTTGAAGGCATGTTATAATGACGGTAAGGGTGCTATTAAGCTTTTATTTATTTTTTAAATGGGTGTGGAGCTGGAAGAACCGCAGACGTACTACGATTGGGCCTGGCTGACGAGGACTTTTTAAAGATTAAGAACGAGGATTTTTATAAAAATGGAGTATTGGAAATGGATTTCTGCGTACCTACTACATCAGTGAACTTTGGAAGTATTGATGATATCGGGAGTCTCATGGAATAGGCGCGAATGCGACATTTTTCAAATTTTAGAGGAATGGCAAAAAATCACTAAATATCACTAACATTCTGAAATGCGTCCTGTTCCTGTTCGCTCTGGGTTTTTCGCTACTTTGGTGAGCATTGTCCTTTGATAACAGAAATTCCTTCGCTGTTTCCCATACTTATTGAGGACACTTCTGCCGCAGTGACGTCGCTTTTATGAAGAGATGCGGGAGTCTCTTGTCATAGTAATGTCTCCTTGTGTTAAGCGGGAGTCAGACGATAACAAAAAACCTGCATTTATAAGCAATTTTGAAAATTTTATATAATATATATCAACAATTTACAATGTGTGACTTAATGTCATAAGCCTATTTGGAGCATTTGGTATCGAAATGGGCCACATCACTTAAGTTACTTTCTTCAGGAATCACAAAAAACTTCGCAAATAACAAAGTAATAATTTTTGCTTATAAATTCCTGAATTTTTCTATTGTATGACTCCGCCTTTATTCTTTACTCCGTGGCTACTGTTATTTCCCCGTTCACATATGACTGTCAAACTACATTGTAACACCGCAGTTATTTATATCCAATTTTCAATATGTAGAAATTCAGTGGTTAAACATTTTTCTTATAACATAAAAGCAAGATAATATTTTATTGTCAGCCATTCCTGAGCTATGTCTATAGTTTCAAGTATCTAGCTCATCGGTAAGTTAGCTTAAAATCGATTGCAAAATTTGTACCGAACAGACAGACAACACGAGCAACTTTGATAAAAACGTTTTAAGAATACCTATGTCAATATTACGCCCCGTTCTGGCTTAGGTGCACAGTTTTGATATAACACGGTCTAGATAAGTAGGTTCAACTTTTTTTTACACCATTTTTTTTGATGTGGCACGGTTAAAAATCTGTTTGATTTAAATTTCCTAGATATACACCAAATTCTGTATTATCACGGTATTTTTTTACACGGTTTTCCATAGAACGTATTTACCATGCTAAAACATAATTTGGTGAATTAAGATACCTATATTTCTTCATCCATATACATCTGAAAAATTCCAACGAAGCGGTTTGGTTTATAATAATGTATACAAAATTCTTTTTTATTATTATTTGTTTTTGAAACAGCTTGAAAGGATTTTAAATATGTAAGTTCATTGGATTAGAGCTTTTTAAACTTTTGAGTTTCGAATCAACTTCTTAGTTCTTACAAGGTCACTTTAGAAAATAATATCACTTGTTTATAACAGTTTGACAATTCTTGCATTCGTTTTATAACATTTCCGAAGGATTTTTAAAAATTAAATGAAAGCAAACAAAGCTGTGAGCTATTTACAATCAGATTAGTTATAAAACAAATTTGACTGATGATATCAGTTAAATGTTAAATATAGGTATTTGCTGTAATTACAATAACATTAATTTGATGAAATTTTTGCAACAAATGTTTTCTTAAGAAAAATTTTTGTGTAATTTCTTAACAGTAAATTTATGTTAACATTTCATTAACAATGACAGTTGTTAAAATAACTTTTTTATTGCTTGGTTTTTCTTATATCAGCTGAATTGTGTACTCCAAGGATCTTCTTCGGGCTCAAAGCAATTTCAGATTAAAACTTTTTCTGTACTTGAAAAATCTTTGCGCAGTGTAAATTTCAATTTCTTTTATTTGTTGGAAGTTTCGCAGGACTCCAAGCTTTTAACTCATGCAACTCTTTCAAAGGATTCATCCTAATGTACAATACAATAGGCGCTTAATAACCTCCCCATGTTTGCAATGTTATACATTTGCCTTTAAAAATGTTGGGAATTGTTTATTTCAGTTCACCACAGATAAGTTATATACATTATACATATATACATAGGTTACATACATTTAATAGTAATGTAGAGAGTCAAAATTGATATAAAAAATTAGGAAGCTTGACAAAAAATTCCAACTGTCGTTACTAAATGATGTGGAAAAAACGTTCTATTAAACGCAGGAGAATTTTCTAAAGAGCAATTGTAAAGAAATAATATGTTGTGTTTATATAATTGTTATACTCGTATGTTTGTTTTGCCAAAAAGAAAAATATGCTTTACAATTTTGTCAAGCCATCCCATGTGATTTTCTTTTGAGAAGCCAAACAAAAAATTTATTGGGGAAATTCCTGGAAATATTCTGAAGGCTTTTGCATTAATTTTGTGCTTTTCAACCAAAAATGTTCGTATCAAAGACACAAGGATAAAGGATCAGAATTTGGTCTGAAAGCCTTTGATATGACAAAACAAATAAAAAAAGACATATTTGGGTAAATTCAATACAAATGAAATTGTATAAAATATTCCAATTTTGTCGGATTAACATTAAATCCCAAAAAACAAAGTATTTTGCATTTATTCATTTTGTTTTCTTTTATCATATTTGATTTACAGGAGTATCTGAATATTATATTTTTATACCATAGAGGTAGGATAGGTATATTAGCTTTGAGCCAACGTTTGCAGCGCCAAGAAATAATGGTGACAAAAACAGAATCTTTACTCATAATTAGAAAGTGAAAAGAAACCGCTTTATGGATGTCCGTCTGTCTGTTTGTTGTCTATTCTCTGTCTCTTGTCTGTCTGTCCAGACGATAACTCGAGAACGCTTGTAGGTAGAGACTTGAAATTTGGTCTTGTATACTGATCATTATTGATGATAGCAAATGCATTTATTCTGTCTATTTTCTTGTTTCAATACCTATAATATTCATTACAACAAGTCGATCATTGGCAAGCAAATTCTGTTTGGATTGTTTTTAAGCACAAGCAGACACTGTTAATAAGTCCACTAATTTGCTTCTTACCATTTTATGCATGAACGGTAGAGGGTAGGTGCTTTAGGTACATACCTATAAAACCTTCTAAGGTTTCCTCCGTCTCGGAATTTTATTGCTCTTTATGACAGCGTCTGATGACTTCTCCCGTCTGGAGTTTGTTACTTCATTATTTATAGCACGTTCTAATGGGATCCTGCAATTCGCTCCAAATGATCCCATTCGAGTCCCCAAATGGCTCCTTCAAGAGTCTTCCAATAAACTAGAATAAAGGAAGCACTGGCATCATACACTTTAATACGATATGCTTGACTAAGACTCCAAGTTATGCGGATTTGTTTTTCTTAGAAAGAGTTAATTATAATAGTAACAAAATTGAATGGAAAATGTTCCTTGAATATTGTCACTTAATTTACACGAATCTACTAACTTGTTACTTCGATGTTTCGAAGGGGAGAAACAGTATATCTCTCTATATATACATAGGTACCTACAATTATTATATGGGTCAGCATTTTAATATAAAATATGAACATACTTTTTTAAATGTATTTAGGGATATATTTTTCTTATTGTTTATTTTTGACTTTCAGTTGTCAAGAAAAAATTCAAACTTTAAAGAAAGCGTTAAATGAGGCACAATCCTCTTCTTCGTCTAAGTTGACACATTTTCAAGAAGCATATAAGAAAGAGTTAATCATATGGAAAACTAATAACGTAAATGAGTTCAAATTAATGAGCCACACTAATAACTGTATTTTAGAGGAAATAACGTACATAATTCGAAGTTTTACCCTAAATAAAGATGTGTTGGTAACACCAACTTCTGCGTCATTTTGGGAATTACCCTACTTTTGGAAACAAGACTAAAATAGGATTTTTTTCGAAACGGTAACAATTAAAGTTATATTTACGTAACAGAGTTTTTATGGGAACTTCAATTGGATATATGATCAAATAAGAAAGAAAATGGACGAATTACCAAAAAATTTACAATAATTATAACGGAACGAATACTTATGTGCGTCACACCGTAGCGTGAAATTTTTTGGATTGGTAACAGAACCGAAAGGGAGAAAATACTACTTGGGAAAAGCCTTCACTAATTTTTAGTCATTAATCACAGAAAATTTAAATAATTTGTAAACAATTTTGTTCATGAATAGTTTTCATAAAAAATTTGAAAAATAATTCAAATTTTATTTACATTCCAATTGGATAGTTTCTACGAAACATTTAAGAAACATTTCACATTATAATAATTGTATGTTCGTATTGTATTGCAAGCTGCAAATAAATTAATGTACATAATTCATTTCAACATTCCGTTTTGTATTATTTACATATTATTTTGATTCCTTTATGTTGCAGTTGCAATTATTCCACCTCTTACAACAAATTTAATGCACGTTAAGAATAATAATTTCATCATTTCATCCCATAATAGTTCCATTAAAATACATTAATTTAAACGTACCGCAAATGAAAATCTTTAATTAAATTTTGTATGTTTTTGTTACGTTTTGAATAACTCAAGGAAATAGAAATGTAGTACTTTAGTTAAATCAAAGGAATGCAATAACATTTTCGGTTAAGAGGAGGATACACCTAAAAATTTTTCCGAGTTGAAAACTACTACAAACAAGTCAAACCACACAATCGCAGGTCCCTTTTGCTTGTGTGTGTTGCGACGGCATTTTTGTTCTCTGCTCTCTGCAGTTCACGGGCACGCAAAAAATATCGATTTTGCGATGGGCTTCGCCTTGCAGGTGGCTTCTGCTGTTTCTTTACTACTTGGTTTTCTTGCGCATCTCGGCCAGTACTTGGCGCTTGCGGAAAAAAATGATTCTATGGGAAGGGCGAAGTAGGGAACGGGGCAGGTCTTTCGTTTATAGTTTTGGGTACATTTCATTCTTGAGTGAATTTTACGATTGTGATTTGTAAATGCCCGATAAGACATTTTGTTGGATGAATTTGTTTTCTTTTAGTTTGACTTTTCTAGACATTTTATAGTTTAGATTATTATAAAAAATAGTTTCATTTTTAAGTAATATATTACGGAATTTTTATATATTAATTATTGATAAAATCATCCTTTTCTCAATCTAAGAGGGACATATTTTTGCATTTTAGCTGCATTCTGTGCTTCTACTTATGAAACATTGTGATTTAATTAATACATATATACAATTGACCAAATAAAAGTATGATTTTTTAAAGATTATTAATTAAGAGTTATTTTATCAACTTAGTGGAATAGAATTAAAGAGACTGAGAGAGGTGGCGCTATTAATTGACATACGTGCTGATTCGGAGGTAAAAAATAAAGAAATCATTACATAACCTACTCACTTGGCATTTCAATAATTTATTGATTTGCCTATTGACCCTAAATTCATGAACATATAATTCTTTTTTTTTGTCTTTATTATTTCTTGGCATTGGATACATTTGCTCAAAAATAATACACCCTATATACCCTACAACTAGAGTATAAAAAATTTCAAACTAAAAGAAACAAACCCATGAAAACAAAATTTCTTTTCAGGCATTCAAAAATCGAAATCATAAAATTTATACAAGAATGAATTTTACCGAAAAGGCGAAAACTAGCAACGAAAGATCTGCCCCGTCCTCTACTTCCTTCTCCAAAGTATCATGAAGTTGCATATTATAATATAGCATGAAAACTGAATACGGATTAGTACATAGATACATGTACCTAATTATTTTATATTTACTACGTATGTTTACATTAAAGTATTTTTTTTCTTTAGTTGTTTTTCAGTCTTATCTACCTACGTACAAAATTATCCAAATTATTATAATATTGTATACAACTTGCATTTTTACAGACAAGTTGCATATTAAATTGGTACTAGAAAGTAGAAATTCATAAAAGCAAGCCAAACTCCTTTTCTCGAACATGCGAAATTCTAAAGTCAAGAATGAAAGTTTTCTAACGAAATGTATTCGCTGTGTACGTCACCCCCCGTCCTAAAAAACGTAAATTTACAATCCATTGAAAAATACGAATTCCAATGAGAAATCGTTTTGCCCCTTTATCTACCCTCCCCGTTCCCAAATGTGTCAAGTGGCTAATTTGCCCGAACAAGAAAAATGCGCGTAAGCAAAAATCCACTTTTCTCTACATTGCATAACACTAGCCATCCTGAAATCTTACACCGCCGCAGCGCAGCCTCTAAGTGCTTGTTTTTTGCATGGTCTACTACGTCACTCGCAGCGTCGCTGAAATTTCTCTCAGAGGAATCGTGTACATGAACGGCACGCTCATATGATACACAAAGTGTTTGAGTGTATATGTTGTCAACAAATTGTTGGTCAAAAAGTGTGAAATTTTGCCTATTCTTAGGCGTTTACAATTAAATTCTCTGAATTTTACATCAAAATATCGCTAATATTATGCACTTCTTTATTGAAAAAAGTTAAAAAAATAAAAGAAATGACATTTCTCTGTATATGAATGAAGGAAAATCTGAAAAAATCCGTCCAAAAATAGAGGAAAATGCATTTAAAAAATTCAAGAAACTACTCTTAGAAAAATGTCCTTTATGAAAAATCTAGGACCTTGTTTAAAAATCCCCCTATTCACATCAAATGCGAACCTTCAATCTATCAACTGAAGTATATTTCATTGGAATCCCTTCAGAAATAAAGGAGTTATCTGGTATCAACTTTTACCAAATTCGCCAAATTTAGCAAAACCACTTTTTTAAAACTGCTATAAAAAAAAATCTAGGACCTTGTTTAAAAATCGCTCTATTCACATCAAATGCGAACCTTCAATCTATCAAATGATGTGTCTTTCATTGAAATCCATTGAGAAATAAAGGAGTTATCTGGTATCAACTTTGGTCAATTTCGCGATTTAGGTGTATCCTCCTCTTAAATGCTTAAATGTAAAATTTTTTTTTTAGAGAAAAACAATGTTTTTTAAAATAATTCGATCTACATAGGTAGAATAGGTATTTTCAAAATGGTGACAATTAAAATTAATTTAAAAGAAATAAACTTAGGAAATAAATGAAAAGATGACTTGATTTTATGATAATTTTTTTAAAGCACAGTGCAAAACTCTGTCAATGTTGCATTATCATCAATGATTTTATCCGTTCCTTCTGTGATAATGGGTAAAAAATTGATAGA
Organism: Leptogaster cylindrica; assembly: GCA_963082835.1. Classification (NCBI taxonomy): domain Eukaryota; kingdom Metazoa; phylum Arthropoda; class Insecta; order Diptera; family Asilidae; genus Leptogaster; species Leptogaster cylindrica. The sequence goes on along the minus strand of OY720109.1, from coordinate 22,701,323 downwards.
ATGCATTGTCATAAACAATGTACAAATCATATTTGAAATGTAAATAAATTGGAATTTTATATTGTGTAGAAATTCTTCCACTTTCTTTCTCTTTGATTGGTTAATAAAAAAAACTTTTCCTCTTTCTGTAAAATTGTCAGTAACAAAAACGTTGTACTTTAACTGTGCAATTACTTTGTCACAAAACCTTTATATTAAGTATAAAATATTGCATTGCAGTCATGCATATTTCTATAAGATTGAAAGGAAATATTCTAAATAAACATTAAACATCCATCAAAGAAATCCTTGAAGCACACTCGCTGAACAATATCCCACTCCATTGATTAAGGAAGGATACAACACTTAATAGCAATTTGTCACTTGGGAAACGACAGAATCATGCGCTCCTGCCCCGGAATGCGCTTCCCCCGGGATTTATCAATGAACTGAAGGCGCTCAAGGAACCACCGAAGGAGTTTGAATCCCGAAGTGAATGCATCCAACTGCCAAAAGCTTTTACACCCACATAAATTTCCTGCCAAGGCTTTGAAGAACTGCAGCTCCCTGTTTTCAAGGACACTGAAAATGTTTATTCATTGAGCACTGAATGGCTTTGCGGTTCCTTCCTCGGGGAAACTTTAAGAATTTATTCTTCCTACAACAGCTTAACGGTATCACAAGGTCAATTTGCACTGATTTTTATTTCAATACTTGAAATTTAAATCTGTAGCACTAACTACTTTAATTTTTAATGAAAAGCAGAAGATTACTAGATGTCTTTATACTAATTAAATATAGACATGGGTATTTGTGTAAGCAGATTATTTCTAATCTAAATTTCTTTTTCAATTTGTCCTTTTTTGTAGATGAATGAATCCAAAATTACGGAACAATATGTCCTAAATCCTCTAAGAAGTTCCCTTTTTTCTAATTTCGATACATATAACAGCAAAAAACTCTTGAATAGAATTGAAACTTTTTTCGAATATCCGTTAAACGAAAAAGGATTTCCAATATAGAGAATATAATTTTTCATAGTCGCTTTCTTTTCATATAAAACGATTTTTCTTGCTTAAAGAAAGTGTGAAACATGTTGAAAACTGGGTCAAGCAGACAAGTGTAATATAAAGTACAAGATCCTCAGCCTTGTGGATTAGAAATAAAAAATTGCTTTGATGGTTCAAAAACAATAGATGTAGTTTTCATTTTTTCAAAAGAGTTAGAGCGTTATGCAATATGAATAAAATTAATTGGTTAATTGTTTTCTAAAACGTTGATTTAATTGTTTTTTGAAACGTGCAAATGTGTACTTTAGCCAGGAAAAAACTCCAACTGGCTTAAACCAATTATAAAATATTCTGCATGTGGTACGGAATATATAAATTCTTTTATATATAGCTTTAAGTGTATAGTGAACGACAAATCATTCTTTATGTGGAATTCCTACACAAATATGGTTCTGACAAAAACGCCGAACATTAATTCTCATAGTAAATTTAGGAACTTGCCCAAAGATTATGTTATAGCATCTGTGTAATTTGAAAATCATTTGAAACAAGCTTAGAGTGCAAAAATATTACAAATATCAAAAAGAGAGTTAAGGAAAAGACCTAAAATCGTTGGTTTATTTTTAAAAGCTCTTAAATCCGACAATTTTGAAAATTTTAAAAAATAATAAAAAGTTAGTTTTTGTAATGTATCTACCATAGCGTGTTGATTATTATTGAGCTTACGACCTTTGAAAAATAGATTGACGACATGTTTTTCTGCATACAAATGATTAATTCTTACATGGCAATACTGCGATAAGGTCTTGCCAAATTAAATTTGTGTAATCTTCTAACTTGGTGTTAACATTTTAACGATGATTTCTATAGTATATGTATTTATGTGTCTGAAGAAACCAAAATATTAACATACTTAATTCCCGTTATCTGTTTGATTACAGGATATATAGTAACGCATATTTCTGTTAAATGGCGCTACTAGAACATATTAATTTTTAAGTGTATTTCACGTTGTATTCGTCAATTTTGAATGGGTTACCACCGAATATTAAGATTAGCATAAACATAATTCGCAAACGGCTAATGAGTTTTATACAATAGTCACATTCATATTATATTGTAATATTGAAAATTACTGTAGGAATAATGAGACAGTAATTTTTAGGTAAAATATCAAATTGCAATCTGAAATATTATCAGAGATTAATACTAGAACAAAATGAAAGCATGAAACCACTTTTACTTACAACAATGATTAGCTCCCCCCTCCACATTCTCATTTAAATTTATGATAGAATGTAATGTTAATATCCGTCATTCGATATGTGTCTATAGAGCGGAATCAATGATTTATTTTATGTGTGATAAAACAATCAAAGGGTTTATTTTAATTCCTGGACTAACGATATATCATTGCTCAGTTTGTTATTGCGAATTAAGCCAGTGCACTAACCGCAGGACCACATACAGAAAGTAGAAATCGATATTGTTGTAGTGCAGCATCTGCTGTAACCATTTTAAGCTTAAATCCTTTTATCCTGCTTCCTTTCACGCGGCAGCTCCTGATCAGATATTCCAAAACAACTGCAACCGACATCGTATGGGAACCAGCAACATGCCGCACTAATCCATTTTGATAAATGTATAATCCACTCGTCTAGCATTCTTGGCTATGGATCATCCTGATTTAAATCGTGAGCTGTAACTGCATCAACTCCAGCCACATTTGCACCGGACGCATCGTTAGAAATTCCACAAAAACCAGTGCGAGAAGTCCTTTAAAAAACTAACATTTTGAAGAGAAACGCGAATGCAACATTGTGCAGGGTCCCCATTGGCATCCACGCAAATCACAGCCACTGACAAGGTCGACAAATTGCATTTAACATTGACAAATTTGGTTGTCGGCAAACCTCAATGAAAGTTAACCAATGGAAAAGTGCATTCATCAAGCAACGTCACGAAGACTTTTATTCACTGAAGAAGTGGTTTCAACTTTTATGAGAAGCGCGAATTCAATTCAAATTGCAATTGTGTTGCATTTTGAGCTGTGATAAACGATGACACAAAATTACTGAATTTTTTTCATTTTATTCTAGCGTATTTATTAAAAGTGTTTTATCAGCTTGCTCATATTGTCTCTCGATTAGGTACAAATTTTGCAACAGTTTTTAAACTAACTTCTCGATGAGCTGGAAACTTGAATCTTTAAATATAGCTCAGAAATGGATGACATTACAATATTATATCGCTTTTATGTCATAAGAAAAATATTAAATCTCTACATTTTTACATTGAAAGTTGGACACCAAATATTCACAGCGCAATGTAGTTTGACAGTTATATATAATGTGAACAAGAAAATAGTAGTGGCCACGTTTTTTAAATTTAAAACTAGTACCTACATTAAATAATTTTTACCTGTTGAGAAATTTCATATTATTTCATATCAAATAGTGAATTGTGCAATAGTGGCAATTATTTCAGAAAAGATCAGGTAAAAAGAAACTTAAATAAACTTAAAATTTTTAATTTAACAAGTTTCTATGATGATGTCATCTAAATGTTTGAAATCGATTTAAAAATTACACACACAAGACTAAAAAGCATATAAAACAATATCATGTAAATAAAAAAAACATTTTTAAGATACCTACCACGTTTTTAAAACGGACCAAAAAGTATAGATACAAAAATTTCTGCTATAGTCCCATGAAGATTCCTAACAACTCCATGCAGGGTGATCTAAAAATTTGTGATTGTGAATTTGTAATATCTATTACCTAACTTGCAAAATTTAAAACAAACAATGTGGGGTGCATGCAAGCATCTAATAAATAATAAGGAATGTTGGAAGATATAATGAGCGCTCCAGGCCCCACTTGTATGTGGAATGTGGATGTCTAATTAATTATTTGTAAGCTATTTTGTTTTTAAGCTTATTCTACGTTTCCACTGCTCGATGTTAACGTGCGTTGCACTGATTTTTTGCAGACTGTGTAATATACAATATGTAATATATATTGCATGTGTACATAGGTAAAATTTATAGTACCGATCTCGCGCAAATCGCAATGACATGCTTTACTTTTGCTTCAAAGTTTTTTAAATTCTAATTTGATTGTACGGCCTATTAAGAAAAGATCGATTGGTTGATTCTTTTAATATTATTATCCTATTTAACAATAAACTCCAAGGTTTATTTTAATCACGATGAAAAACTTCAATTTGTATAAACCACAAGATCATTCCATTATTTAAACTTGAGCATATTTCTCTCGTAAAAAGCTTTAGAACTCGAAAATTGGAGGATAAAACAGGCAAAAACTGATGTTGAAAATTATCTAATAATGGAACCATATACACATATATATAATTTTTCACGAAAATTCAATCCTGAATTAGGGGCGAATTGCTGGAGAATCACAAAAAGAAAATTAGAAGATTTACGGGAGTTTGTGCCATCATCTGAAATTGTCCTCGAGGGTAATCTAAAATTTCACAACAGAAAATTTAGGGATTGCTTAAAGGTTTACTGGAACTCCTAGCATAAGCTCCGCGACAGATTTATGTGATCGTCTTGTTGACGCCTTCCCACGATGTAACAACAATTGCTTTGGTGTCCCTTAGATGAGGCAGAAATCGCTGAGGAAATTAACCTCGCTTTTATGTTGTTGATTCAATCTATTTTAGAGTTATCATACATTGTGATGAGATTTATCTAATACAGCGACTTACGAAGGACATCGCCCACAAGTCTCCCAAGCAGATTACTGAGAGCCATGAAAAACGAATTAGACCTAAGACTTCCTTCGAACATGCTGAACAACTTTACGACCGGGTATTATTCTCAATCGCCTTTTATGCTGACCGATGTTGAATCATGTCCTTAGATCCCTACAATACATCTTTTAAGATATGCAACAATCGATATTTATTGTCGTTTTCCTTAGTGAAACACACATTAATCTGAAATTCCCACATTGCATTGTAACAAATTTTCTGGTGTTTATTTGTCCTTATTTGAGTTTCTATTGGAGACTTCAATATGAAAGCATTTTACAATTATTTCGAGACACTTTTTCATATTAATTTTTACAGTAAATATGGAAACCATTTTCTGTATGGGTACTTTAAGTCCTCGCCAAATGCAGATAGTAGTCCTTTCTGGTTCTTGCTTTAATAATAGATGAGTTAATTAACTTTTCAAATGAAAATGTAAAGGTAACAAGAATTATTGTAATCTGTTTGTATTTATGTAAATATACTTACTTCAGTTCAGTTGAACTGTGTGATTCTGCTCCAAGTTCCAAAAAACACTGCAAATTTTACACAACGGTTTATTATTTCCAAAAAATGTGACATTTTTCAAGTCACGGCTAGATGGCAGTAGTGATCATGTGAAATGATTTTACGTTTTTTAATCCACCAAGAAATGGAATAATTTATGGAGATTAAAAATTTCAATATTCTATTACTCAAAAACCAATTGATATAAATTCATGCAATGAAATGTGTTCTATTGAGTAATATTAGAGCATTGTATATTCCGAGTTTTATGAAAAAAGCTTGAACGGTCTCGGAAATATGATTTTTTCAATATTTGGTTCCTCAATTTCAAAAAATGTAAATATTATAACAAACCATTTTTTTAAAAAATATTTCTTATTTCCATAAAACTGCGGCAATGATTAACGGGTTTTATTTAAATAAAGATATATTTGAATGTTTTAAATTGTAAAATTCTTTGGAAAAGATCATTAAAATAACAAAACAATTTTGGATTTGGATATAATATTGCATTTTGTGGTATTTCCACTTCTTTTGTCTTTTGTTTAGGCTAGGTTTATAGAGCAAGTCACTAATTAAGGTAAATGAAACTTGCAATTACAATTTAGGGAAGTAAAAACATGTTTTAAATTTAAGTTTTTATAAATTATAACTTCTGTTTAGTTAATTACTTTTATTATTGTTATACTGAAAAAATGACATGAAAATTTCTTGTATATTTTTAACATAGCCTTAGCCATAGCCATAACCATAACATTTTGCATGGACTTTTTACACTATCTACACAAAAGGATCGCGATAAACAACAAAAAATTGTAACAAATATTTAAGTTTTACTGCACCGAAAGTCCGAAACTGCCTTTGAAATGACAAATTATAAACACGAAAGACTTATTTGTTTTTGCAAGTTTGTTTACATGAAACAATGCTAGATTACATAGAAAATATTATTTAATAAAAAATGAAAACTAAAATGAAGACTAAAGAAGATTAAACCTCAATAATAATGAAAGTAAAGACAAACAAAAAAGTTTATATAGCTACTAATTTATAATAGCTAATAGTTATAATATTATCAACGCCAATATTTTTAATTAACAGCGCTTTAACCGAAGTTTACCGTATTAGCTGTGATTTTCAGAATTGCATCTTTGCGCATTTTATAACTAAACAGCAAAGAGTCGCACTTTTTTCCCAAGAAGGCATCTCGTTATTCTTTCGCATTTTATTTTTATTTCTAACCTATTTTTACAAACCGCAAATATTGTTTCCAGGAATCCGAATAAATGCAATAAGAAATGTTTATGGCTTTACACAACGAGTTCGTCGCCTGGTAACAATCCTTCAAATATTTCTAATTACTCAACTACCTGAAAAGTAGTTTGTGTTCAGTTTCCAGGTTGTGTTCTGGAAATAATGAAAACCAGATTTCCCTCTCCTTTGCAGGAATACTTCCACGTTTGAATATAAAAAGGATTGCTTATCAAAAATATGATTATTCTCACAGTGAAGCACGGTCAAAATTAGCATTTTTCAAATATGAGCTTCGATGAAAAATTGATTGAACAGATGAAACATTATCCTTGCTTGTATGACATGCAGCATCCAGACTACAACAGACCAGTTGTTAAAGAAAGGGCTTGGGATGATATATCAAGAAAGTGTGGTCTTGAATCCACGTATAGTGAAAAATCCAATTGCAAGAAAGTGTGGACGTATTTATTCGACAGATTTTGCGGCGAGGTGTGGTCGATTTCTGCAAGTGGAAACGAAAACCCAGGGAAGCACAAATGGCAGTACATGGATGCAATGCAGTTTTTTAAACCATATGTTCCTATAAGAAAGTAAGTCGAAATAATTTTATATTATAAAGACACCTAAAGGCTAATTATACTATTTTTATTAAATTACAGATCCAGTTCCACAGAAATAAAACCACAAGCAGCAGGACCAAATGATGCATATTTCAGGATAATCGCGCATTACATTGACAATATCGACATTGATAAACAGGAAGAATTCAGAATTAATTTGATTGCTCTCGTAAGCAAAGAATTCGAGAAATACAAAAACAAATAGTTCTAACTTCTGATTGTATTGCAACCAAATTTGGTTTTCATTTAAATAAAGCAGTAATTTTTGGTAAATTGTGGTGTTTTTCATTTTTTTTCATTTCGCTAAAATCGTTGGAAAAACCACAAAAAATTAAAAAATATACAAAAAAGGGTTATTCGTTAGGAAAATATGGTGATATGTTTCTTTCTTTTCAAAATTTTCCATAACTTTAACATTCCTTATATTTTCAATTGATATTAGTGCTGGACTTACACGAGTGAAAAACTTGTCATAATTGGTTTTCAATTGTTAAAATATTAGTTTAATTTTTGGTATGTTCGAAATAGTAATAAGACGAGATGCATTCGCATCATTATCAATTTAGCTGTTTTTATAAATATATAATTCTTTTGGAAAACAATTTGACAAAAATGTTACCAAGTCTTCCATTGTACTTGAATTTTTTTGGGTATTGTAGTTGGCGTAGTATTGTGGCGGCGTGGGGGGATAGTGTTTTGAGCAAGGTATCATACACTTGTACATAACAAAGTTAGAAGAATAAAGTGAAACTGTTTGTTTAAATATGTATATTAAAAAAATGCGATGTACGTGTTTTTTTTTAAATAATAGATTATACGTCCACTATCCAGCTTTAGTATAGGTACAGTATTATAGTTTATTACGAACGTTAGGACACATAAGGAATAAGACGTAACTATGGACTATGCTAAGGAAAATATTTAAGAAAAGTTTGTTTCAAATCACAATTATTTTGGATGCTATTTTGGATGATCAAGCGATGATGAAATGTAGAATCAATCCTAATCATAAGGAGTTCCAATGTTTAGCATGTGCTTTTGCTGTATTGTATGATCTAATTAATTTTAATAATTAATTTATATTCAGTTTATAAATATTTAATGACAGTCGCTTGTACTAGGGCTTCATGCAAAACAGTATTTACAAAACGAAGATTTTTTTTAGAAATAAGCTAAGGAATTTTCTTGGTCAGGAAAAGTTAAGTAATTTATTAGTGCTTTAAAAAAACATATGTAACATATGTATTTAAAAGCATATTTTTCACTTCAGAATATTTCTTGGGACAAGTTTACGTTATAAAATTTATATGAAAAAATTTTAAAAACAGCATTTACGAGAATGAAATTTGTTTTCAATGAAAATCACAATCAAATTTATTTCTTTTTGCATTTCTCAAATTCTTTGCTTACGAAATTTATCAAACTAATTTTGAATTCGTTCTGTTTATCTCTGTCGACGTTATCAATGTAATCCGCGATAATCCTGAGGTATGCATCATTTGCATTTGCTCCTTGTGGATTTGCTTCCAGGAAGTTATCAACTTTATCTAGAAGGACCGAAATCTTGGGTTCAATTGATTCTCGCCGCGAAAGTGTGTCCCGTGGAGACTCTTCCTCATCTTTGATGTCGTCATCATTGTTCCGCCTTGAAGAGCGATCCTTCAAAATAATTGGCTCCTGTTTGCTGCGCGAGCTCGACTCAATGTTTGGTACTTTTGATGTTTTCGATGATGCTGAACTAATTCTGTAGTGCAATAAAAACATTTTTAATTTTATTAAAGTAAATTAAAATATAAAACTATTTCGTACTAACTTTCTTGTAGCAACATATGGTTCAAAAAATTGCATCGCTTCCATGTAACACCATTTATACTTCGCGGGGACCTTGCATCCAGCAGTAGCAACCGATCGTACCTCACCACAAAATCTACTGAAAAAACGTTCCCACGTCGTTTTGCAATCCGATATTGATACAGGATATCCAGAACACTTTATTGCTAAATCACCCCAAGCGTCATTTTTAATGGCTTCCATGTTGAAGTCCGGATGCTCCTTGTCATACAAGCACGGAAAATATTTAATCTGTTCAATTAATTGTTCTTCGAAATTCATTTTTGAAATTTGCTCCTTTTGATCGTGCTTCACTGTAAGAATAACATTTTTTTGATAAGCAACCTTTTTTATATTTAAATTTGGAAGTACTCCTACAAAAGAGAGGGAAATCTGGTTTTCATTATTTCCAGAACACAACCTGGAAACTGAACACAAACTACTTTCCAGGTAGTTGAGTAATTAGAAATATTTGAAGGATTGTTACCAGGCGACGAACTCGTTGTATAAAGCCATAAACATTTGTTATTGCATTTGTTCCTAGAAACAATATTTGCGGTTTGTAAAAATAGGTTAGAAATAAAAAATATAAATTGCGGACGAATAACGAGCTGATCTCTTGGGAAAACCCGTTAATTGCTGAAAATTCCGACAAATTCTAAATATAGATTTGAATGAAGGTTTTCTCTTCATATATATACAAGCAACTTGTCAAGGGTTCCATAAAAAGAATCGAATCCTTTGCTACAATATAAACGCCCAGTTATATGGCACCTATCTTTCTCTGTTATATGTATGCTGCGTCCACCCATCCATGAGCATATTTATGATTAGCTCAAACAGGAAAAATTTCCGCGTATTAGGACGCTTTCCACTGATCTTTGCCGCTCGCCAAAACTTTGCGGGCCGCCAAAAAATCGGAGCGTCTGTATAATGTACATCATACGAATCCTTACGCATTTGCCCGCGGCTCAATAACGATCGATCCTCGAGACATTCTTGAAAAGCTTCGTTCTTTGTCGTTCTGATATTGTTGAAACTTCCACTTTTATATCTATACGATAAGTTTACAACAATAGCGTTTTGGAGAACGTAGTTTACATTAAAATGTTGTTTGATGTTCTTCAAGTAAAGTAATCGTAAAGTAATTCGTTTTACATCTTATTTATATTCTTTATTTAATATATTGCTAAATTTACCTAGGACATTATTGTTTAGGTAACAATTAAACCAAATCGGAGAAATTCTTCTTTTGATTTATAAAATTTGCAAGTAACTTCAGTGGGTATTAACAGATAAGCACCAGACACAAAAAAAATTAACTGTTATTAATATTAAGTAACCTTATTAAAAACATATTTCCTAGAAATCACCCACAACACCAAAAGTGCTCATTATTGGAAAGCAATCAATTTGCTCAGTTTTTCGGAATGCATTTCCGCTTTTAAAACGACTGAAATTTCCGATAATACATTAGACTATTAGAGGATTTAATTGGAATTTTAGATGATTGAAAGTTGCTTTATTTACTCCTCCTAAAAAAATTCCTGCTTGTTTTTTTTATTTATTTATTAGGTATACTTTTCTATTGCGTGGATTTCGTGTTTATAAAGTACATGTACTCGCACCTACTCTACAGCGCGGCGGCGTCGATGAATTCTTTGAACATCAGTAATAATAAAAGTAACGAAAACCAGAATAATTAACTTTAAATTTAAGTTCATCCAAATAAAAGTGAAAATTCAATGAATACTTTTTCATTTGCATTCCGTTTAGAGCAATTAATTTTCTGCAATTAATATTGTATAACATTCTTAAAAGTGCTATTTAAACAACATAATTTTTTAACTATCATAGCATAGGTTTTAGAGGATGTGGTTTTGTTTTGTGCACTCAGATTTGCTGTCTGGTAATAACCATGAAATGTCCAGGAAACATTAATGTCGGTTATGCATATTCTGGAATAGAATCCTTGATGGGAATTGGATCTCGCCAATCGAACCGGGGAACTAAAATCCGCCCTGCGGATAACGGAACATGCAGTAGTTCCTTCTAATTAAAGCGTCCACATACCCGCGGCTATCGTTCTCAATTATGAAATGTTTGCGGAGCATTAAAATCAGTGGTCGTGACAATTTTCCGGGACGAGGGGAGCGTGGTGATGTCGGGCTTTGCACTAATGCCGGCAATTCACCGAGTTAATGGCTTGTTATCAGATGTGAACACTGATCCGTTTCATTCCCACAGCATTAGTTGTTTATGCTTGCACACTGCACTTCCCCTTTCTACGTGTAAGTACTAAGCATGTCAATTGAAAATTATTTACTCTAGTTAATTAAACATTGAAGAGTTTTGGGTGAAAACGAGCGAAATCAGAGCTCATATAAAATCAAACATTTTTTCATTGCAAATTTTTTAAGAATATTTGTAATTTCCTTCAATTATTTCCTCGCTCAAAAACAATCATAAAATTGATTCAATACATTTAACATTACTTTGGAAACCTCCACCAAAATCTTTTTGACGGTTGATAATACCATTTTAAAGGATTATAATAATGCGGTGCAAGTTGCCACCCCCAGGATATTTAAAAACAAAACAGTTATCAATGAAACTTTATTAAAGGAAATACCTAATTATAATATTAAAGAAAAAGTCGATGTGGTGTGATAAAATAGAAATTTGATATGAATGTTTTGTAAAAACAATTCGTGAAAGGGTTGAACGAACCAAACTGATCTTTTCGTCATCCGAATAAAGTCAAGATTAGTACTTCAATTTATTGGATGACTGGCAGTGAAAAATCAATGGAAATGGCAACAATATTTTTAATGATTCGTTGCTTCTTTACTGGACATTTTCCAAGGATTGTAGTTTAGCTGTGACTTTCAGAATTGCATTTTAACGCATGTAATAACAAGGCATTTGCATTTTTCCCCAAGAAGTGAACTCATTATTTTTCCGCATTTATTGTAGTTTTATTATCACTTCCTTGTGCAACCTACAATTACACCTTTTTTTTCTAGGAACCAATTCAATATCAAATCTTAATGCTTTTACACGAAATGTCGCCTGGTAAAAATCCTACCCAAATTTCTAATTGCTCGAGCACTCGATGACCTGGAAATCTGTTTGTCTCCCTCTTTTGTGGGACCAGGTTGTGATCACTTTAGAATATAAATAAGGTTGCTTACGAAAAATTTGAGCAGTCTTGCAGTGAAGGAAGAGCAAAATTAACATTTTTCAAATATGAGCTTCGAAAATAAATTGATTGAGCAGATGAAATATTACCCTTGCTTGTTTGACATGGAGCATCCGAATTTCAATGTGGAATCTGTTAAAGATGCCGCTTGGGGTGATCTATCATATATGTGTTGTGGAAGTCCCGATTTAGCATCGGATTACAAAACGAGGTGGGAACGTTTATTCGGTAAATTATGGACCGAGGTACGATCGAATTCTGCAGGTGGGAGCAAGGAGTCTTCATCGACTTCCATGGAAGCAATGCAATTTTATAAACCATTTATTCCTTTAATAAAGTTAGTATGAAATATTTTAATATCCTAATGTACTTATAGTATAATAAAAATGTTTTTATTGAACTATCTACAGAATCAACTCCACAACATCGCTAACCTCAAAAGAAATAAACATTGAACTGAGTCCTGACAGCAAACAAGAGCCACTGACATCGAAGGATCGCTCTTCATCGCGCAACAATAATGACGACATCAAAGATGAGGGAGAATCTCCGCCGGACATATCTTCGAGGCTAGCATCAGTGGAACACACGATGTCAACCCTGCTCGATAAAGTTGATAACTTCTTGGAAGCAAAGCCACAAGCAGGAAACTCGAAGGATGCATACGGCAGGATAATCACGGATTACATTAATAAGATCGACATTGATAAACAGGAAGAATTTAGAATTAATTTGATAACTGTCGTAAGCAAAGAATTCGAGAAATACAAAAACAAATAATTTTGATTGTATAGTATCTGAGGTTTTCATTTAAATAAAATATCCGTTTCTTCTATAAATGTTCTTATAAATGTTTTTTTTTATTGTGTTTTACATTCCCTAAAATCGTAGCAAGATACATAAATAAATAAAAAATATACAAAATTACAAAACAGTGTTAGTCGTGAATAGAGAGACAGATCAATATGTGGGTATATTAGAGTACCTATCGTAATTTACTCAAAATTTGATTATACTTAAAACTATTCACAACTAGAAACAAATTCATTCTTATCTCTTCAGGCGGCGCGGCGTCAAATTAAAACGTACCTATATTATGTTCAAGAGAATAACGTTTTTTAAGTCCCTGGAATAGATGCAGTAGTAGTGTTTAGGCAACTTTCATCGGAAGCTATTAAGGTTTCAAGTTGGAAGAGGAATTCTAAGAAAACTTAACGATTATAATATTATGTGGGCTATAAGAATTAAGAAAATGAGGAAGTACTTTCTAAAAAAAATTAGGTAATTGTTTTCATACGTTATTTTAGTACCTACATAAAGTGGTACATATTTGTTGTTTTTCGAAAATAATTTGAAATTGTTTGTTTAAATATTTCTTGTCCATTAAACTATGATAAAAACGGAGATTTTATTTTAAATTCTCGCCAGATGTAAGTGGAAAATAAAAACATATAATAATATGTAATATTTGCCAAAAGTTGGCCCAAAGAAGTGAGAGATGTTAGTTTATTTGAAAGAATAAAAATTATATTTGCTAATTATGACTGAATACATGACTTCAATTAATTCAACTGAAAAACAAAAACTAATAACATGATTACTTGATTTGTTGAGCACTAGATATTTTTGTATATTATACTATTTGAATGAAGTGTTTACTTTAAAAATACTTTGCGAACTAATAAATTTTGTAATCATTGTTGGAGGAAAGTTTCGCTTTGCGAAACAATTATTCTTGTCGAAAAATCTGTTGGTCGACCATCGAGAATCAGCACGCTTACATCAGTTCACTCTGTCGACCCTGAGAAAATCCCATCACGCCCCGCAAACTTACTTAATTGAAGTTAAATGTACTTGTAAAATAAGATTTTATGTAAAAGAGGAGATATTAAAACATCTACTTCAGTCATCACTCATCTGTTTTGTTGCACCATCATTACTTAATATTAATAACACTTAAAGATGCAGTAAAAATAGCTTCATCGTTTTGTGCGTTGTTTAACTGTTATTACGAACTGGAGTTACTTTCATATTTCATACACTTCAAAAGAAAAATTTCACCGATTTTTCGTAACTGTAACTTAAGCACGAATGTCCTATATAAATTTAGCAATATTTACCATAAAAAATATAATAAAACGTCATATGAGTCTTTCGGAAAAATGTTAAAAAGAGATTTGCTTTAATAAGAGTAATTTAAAGCAAATCTGCGTTGTTTTCCATTCCATTATGTAGTTATGAAGGAAAAACCTTCGTTGAAATCTACGCTTACACTTTGCTTGATATTTTTAGAATTGCATCTTGGTGCATTTTAGAACTGGATAATTACCGTGTTTTCCAAGAGATCACCTCGTTATTCTTCCGCATTGTAAATTTTTATTATAACCTATTTTTGCAACCTTAACTATGGATTCTAGGAACAAGTGCAATATCAAATGTTTATGGCTTTATACTTTATACAACGTCGCCTGGTAATAATTCGTCAAATATTTCTAATTATATTCGACTACCTGATAATTTGTTTGTCTCTCTCTCTTTTCCATGCTGTGTTCTGGGAATAATGAACGCCCGATTTCCCACTCCTTGACCTTGCAGGCATACTTTTAGTTTTGAATATAAATAAGGTTGCTTAGCAAAAATATGATTATTTTTAAAGTGAAGCACAATTAAAAGGAGCATTTTTCAAATATGGTGTGCGCAGATGAATTAATTTACCAAATGAAACATTATCCGTGCTTGTATGACAGGGACCATCCGGACTACAACGTGCAATCTGTTAAAGATGCCGCTTGGGCTGCTCTAGCAAAACATTGTCGTTGTTCAGTAGAAGATTGCCAAAGGGAGTGGCGATTGGCTTCTGCAAAGGGAGTCGAAGACCCCTGGAGGCATGACTGGATGTACTGGGATAAAATGGAGTTTTTTAAACCATATGTTGCTGTCAGAAAGGTAGTACGAAATATTTTGATTTTTTAATGTATACTTATGCCTAATAAAATTGTTTTTATTTAACTATAGAATTGATTCCGCATCATCCCCATCGGATACATCTTCGAGGCCAGCATCAATTGAAGGCAAGATCTCGGCGCTGCTCGATAAAATTGATAACTTCCTGGCAGTAAAACGATAAGGAGCAATTCCACATATGCAATATATTTCAGAATAATCTAGGATAGAGAATACATCGATATAATTTGATAACTATGTTGTAAGCAGAGAATTCGAGAAATACAAGAACAAATAATTTTCAATGTATCTAAGAAGTTAGGTTTTTATTTAATAAAGTGTCTATTTCTGGTAAATTTTGTTGTTATTTTCAATATCAAAAAAATGCAAAATTTGTGAGAAAAACATGTTCATTTTTTCTTTCATTTGAAACTTCCTCTACATTTATAATTATTTTAATTTATAGGTAATTGACATTTGTGCTATAAAAATGTTGTTCCTTCATAATATATTTTCTTTCTGCACCATTCACTGGTAACTTCAAATCACCTTTTATATATGTATACTTTCTTATACGAGTAGGTATATATTTAGTTCAAACATACACGGAAACACCAATTTTTAAATAATTTTTCTCGCGCACTCCGCACTCCGGAATAAACTCTATTTTGGAAATAATTCCAGAAGATCGGAATTTTTTCCTGCTATAATAACCCTTATTGAGATGGGTATTTTCCGAAAAGTCCCCAATCCTCCCCCTTCTTGTGCCCCCACCGCCCTTTAACAACGACTTGCATTCTGCCAGGAATACAGCTGTCCGAAAGTTACAAAGACCTTTGCTACTTTTTTGTTTTGTTTTTCTTTAGTTTGTCTAAAAAAATGATATTATAATATTCCTCCCAAAAATTATAATTTAGTAGTAATCGATGCGTAAAGAAAAAATTTTAGATTTCACCTTTCCTCTTATGGAAGCAACTGCGTATTAAGGGACGATACCGATAACAGCGGAAGATATTCTTTGGCTACCAGGTGAGCTTTCTACACTAGCAGATAAATTAAGGCAATCTCTTGAACTGTTAAGTAATTTAGTGTAATAAATGGCATCGCATGGACAAAATATGACTAATCAAACCAAAAATTAACGATGTCATTGTAAGCCTTTAGTTAAATACAAAAACAAATTTAAACTATTTAAAGAAATGTCTGATTTTACTCGTCGTATCGGTCTCCAGATAACCACTAATTCGCTATTAACTGCATGAGAGTAATTATCTAAAAACTGGTGTTTCCATGTACCTTTGAAAAAATATATTATTCATATAATATATTCACATAATACTCGAAAATAGAAAGTAAACTATATACATATATTGTAATGAAAGTTGATGTCAAATTACCAGAAAATGGTGCATAAATAAAATTATAGGTAGATACAACATTTTTAGTAAGTATCAATTATATGGAAACAAAAGAATAGAATGTAGAGGAAGTATCAAAAGAAAAAAATATCAGCATGTTTTTCTCACAAATAAGTAAATGTTTTTGCATATTTTTCACTTTGGAATGTTTCTTGCGACGCCTTTAGGGAATATGAAAATTATTGAAAGCAGCAAAATTGACCAAACATGGATGGATAGTTTATTAAAATGAAAAAAGTTACAATCAAAATTATTTGTTATTGCATTTCTCGAATTCTTTGCTTAAAAAATTTATCAAACTAAATCTGAATTCGTTCTGTTTATCAATGTCGATCTTATTAATGTAATCCACGATTATCCTGAGGTATGCATCATGCAGGTTTGCTCCTTGTGGTTTTACTGCCAGGAAGTTATCAACTTTATCGACCAGGAGCGAGATCTTGTGTTCCATTGATGCTAGCCTCGAAGATACGTCCGGCGGAGATTCTCCCTCATCTTTGATGTCGTCATTATTGTTGTGCGATGAAGAGCGATCTGCCGATGACTCCAGCACATCTTTGCTGTTAGAATCCGGCTCAGTATTCGTTTCTTTCGATGCTTGCGATGATGTTGAATCAATTCTACATTTCAATAACAACAATTTTATTAAGCTATAGTATAAGTATGCATTAAAATATCAAAATATTTCGTACTTTCTTCTCGGAACATATGGTTTAAAAAACTGCATTGCATCCATGTAACGCCATTTGGGCTGCCCGGTGGCTTCGTTTCCACTTTTAGATAACAATCGTACCTCGCCGCAAAATCTGCCGAAAAGACGTTGCCACGTTCTTTTGCACCATGATTCTGTAGTGTTCCAAATGGTGTTTGTTGGGTCAAAAGACGGTTTTGCTATATATAACCAAGCGTCGTTTTCAATAGCTTCCACCTTGTAGTCCGGATGTTCCTTGTCATATAAGCACGGATAATATTTCACACGTACAATTAATATTTCAAATACATCTAGGGACGCCATGTTAGAAACTATTTCCGTTTACTTGTCCTGTACGAATACTAATATAATGTTTAGCAAGGAACCTTATTTATATTCAAGAGTAAAAGTATTTCTGCAAGGGAAATGGAAATCGCGCGTTCATCGTTCCCAGAAAACATCGTAGACGCACAAAAGAGAGAGACAAATATATTTCCAGGTAGTCGGGTAAATAATTAGAAATATGTGAAAGATTGTTATCAGGCGACGCACGTGTTGAATAAAACAATAAACATTAGATATTGCATTTGTTCCCAGAAACGATAGAAGTGGTTTGAAAAAAAATAGGTGATAATAAAAATATAAAATGCGGAAGAATAACCCGGCCCATATACGAGAGACATTTTCCTCAAATCTGTTCGCGAAACGTGTATAGCATTTCACCATACATGCGGTCAAATGTTTTCTAAAATTTTACGACCCTCAGGCTCAGCATCTTTTTATCTGTGAACCCCTCATAAAACTGGTTCAGCACCTAGAATATCAAAAAATTGAGATATTTTCGCAAAGTTTGACAAAATTTGAACAAAATGTCTCTCGGGTATGGGCCGGGTAACGAATTTGATCTCTCGGGAAAAACGGTAAATACCCAGGTACAAAATGCACCAAGATGCAATTTTGAAAATGTAAGCCAAGCTGCAATAATATATTTGAACGAAGGTTTTTCCTTCATACCCAGATAATGGAATGGAATTCATGAATTAATGGAAATAAATTAAGAACAATTTCATGCAAAACTCGTGTTATCCTTTTTTCGAAAGCCTCATTGACGTTTTGTTATATTCTTCATTGGAAATATTGCTAAATTTATTTAAGACATTCGTGCTTAAGCTAGAGTTACGAAAAATCGGAAAAATGTTTCTTTTGAATTATGAAATATGAAAGTAACTTCAGTGCGTTTGCGTATTAACAGTTAAACAACACACAAAACTATGAAGCTCTCTTTACTGCATATTTGAGTGTTATTAGTATTAAGTAACCTTATTAAAAACATATTTCCTAGACATCACCCACAACACCAAAAGTGCTCATTGTTGGAAAGCAATCAATTTGCTCAGTTTTTCGGAATGCATTTCCGCTTTTAAAATAACTGCAATTTCAATTAACACTTGTCTTATACAACGGCATGATTTAATTGAACAAATTTTCGATAATTGAAAACTTCTTCACAGTTGAATAACACTAAAGATGCAAGTCGGGCGTAATTCCTGCGAAATCCTAATTAAATTTGGTCGATTGAAAATTTTCACAATCATATCCTGCCTGAAATTTAGTTGAATATCCGAAATGAATCTAAATTGTCGATATCAAGCGAAATTCACATATTCTTCAATTTAAAGTTATTTTATATTTTCCTCTCACGCCTGGAGGGCATCTAATAAAAAATATAGTGATTTTGTAAGGCATCTGCATCCTGTGATTAAAACTTTGTTGTGTGATGTCCTGCGGAAGGAGCAGTGTCATTGTTTCGTAAAACTGAATGTTTGAATTGCAACTGTTGCGGTGGAAAATACGAGCATCCACTGCACACTCATTGAAAATGCAAAACAGTTTCCTGGAAGGCGAATACAGCGGTTTTATCAAAATGAACATCTGCGAAAAACTTGAACGAAATGAGCACGGAAATCCTTTTGCACGATTTACATAACAAGTAAAGTAACAACCACCCGCAAGCAAGACTTGCCTACACTTTACGTTTACCCCAACAGGAATAAGGACGAACTGAAATTCACTCTCCTCTGCAGCGTTGTGCATTAATTAATTAAACGTGTGATACTCAAAGGATTAGGCGAGATTTTGAAGCAGTTAATCCTTTATTGCAAAGCTTCCGAGATCCGACGAATATTTAATGCGGCCACTTCCGATTGTGGAGACAGGAAGTTTAAATTGGCATGAAATTACTGTCCTGCAGCCTTGTTCACATTCTACCTGAGGGACACTGCTTAGGACACGCAGACTATTTATTTCTAATGTCGGTTTAATAGATTATCGTGGTCGTGATTTTTTCTGGAATGATCAAACTTATACTGATCTAATTAGTAGTTTTTGGGTTTGTTGCATATAAAGAACACCAGAAAATTTCGCTAAAACGTAGTAGTGGATTCTTTCATGAACATTTCTACATTCTTAATATTGGAATTTACTGCCAATTTCCTTACAATAATTTTTATGAATCTTCATTGAGGAACATATAACAGAATGGATGCATATGAATACAATATTTCGATTTTTACGTGTTCTCAAACAAAGATGCTTTAAAGTCACATATACAATATACATATTTAAATTTAACCCTTTGTCGCATCGGAGCATTTATAATGGCACTATAATTTAGAAAATTACTTAGTTACATTTTTATTTATTTTCCAAACTTCTCTGCCATAAAATGACCAATTGACCAATATTCCTATTCAAACTATGCCTATTATAACTTGAAACTAACCGCAATATCTAAAACTACTATTACCAAGTTTTCCCCTATTACTAACCAAATACGTGTTGGTTGGAAATAAAATCCTTACTACATTTATTTTTAGAGTTTAATATTTGACGCTAAAATATTTTTTAATAAACATTATGACTAGGTACAATTTTCTTTTTTACTAGCAACAAAATAAATTGCCATGGCCCTGTGCAGGTCGCCAGAACTGTGAAACGGTTTACAAGGGTAGTTTTACTGCTTTTGCTTATTGACCTTGTCCTTTTAAGGCTGACTTTATAGCACGCAACAACAACGCCTTATCAGTGTAAAGACTGATTTCATTTCTCCAGAGGCAATTTTTCCAGTTTTTATTTCAAAGTGGCAAAGGACGTCGTGATTTACAACCTCAATTTCTAGACCTCGCATTTATTTAATTGAAGGTCAGAATTATTTTATTTGCGGGTCTTCATTGCTATTGGATTTTCCAAACCGCCCAGTTTATTAAGTGCAATATTTGTTACTGAAATCGAACATTCCAAAAACAGATTCAGTTTTATGGAATTCCAAGTTATTTGCGAAAGTACCCAATTAAATAATTGCACCTATAAACGTTTACTTCAATATAAAATTGATTTATTGGGTTAATTCCCAACAGCTAGGGTTTATTGAATTGAAATAAAGATGGATAAATTATTTTCGTATTGGGTTAAATGGCGATCATAGAAGAAGCAGCAGAAGGAGATAAAAAAGAAGTATGGGCTACAAAGTTTTCAGACTCATAAAGTTATTCTGATTTGGTGTTTTGCAACATAATTTCCAGGGTGTTTTTTTGCTTTATTGAAAACTTGCAACTGTTCCTTTCATAGATACTAACAATACTAAGTTTAATGTGGAACAGCGTCGACATGTCGCGGAAGCAGATGGCGGAATGAACCATTAGAATTGAAGACAGTTTGTTTACATGAATAACATATAAATGTTCTTTTAATAAATGTTTGCTATTCCGCGACTTTACAGTTTAGTTACAATATTAACAAATGCAAACATTTAAATTGACACTGCACTTCTACTTGTTTGATTCTTTTTTTTGTTTCGTTAAAGATTTTCGTTGTTTCACTTGTTTCTTTCGAAAATTTACAATAAAACTAAATAAAAAAATATAATTCTGCTAGGAGAAAAAATTGAAAATATTTTCTGAAAGCTAAAAGAAAAAACCAATCCAAAAATCCGAATTCTGCCATAAAAAAAAATTATTGCAATAAAAATATTAACCAGCATTTATTTTGCATAATGTTTTGAAATTGTTCAATTTCCCTACAAATTAAAAAAGTCAATGCTTTTGAAGTTGCCGCGTTTTTTTGTGATTTCTGCCCAAAATATTTTAACAAAAGAAAAAAACAAGTTCCAAGAGAAGTTTAATTGTATTTTAAAAGTTCTTTCCCCACTGTTGTAGATCACTTTTCTTTCGAAAATATATTTTATCGTGGGCATTAAAAATAACCACTGGAATTTGCAGAAGAAATATTCAGATTTTCTGAACAATGGCGATTTGATTTCAAAGTTTGCAAAGATAAAAGAATTCGTGAATTAGCTGCGGCTACCGAGGAATCATTGACATTAACTGCTGGAAAATTTGAATAGAAGTTCTATTGTGCTCCCTTGTTGTTGGTTCTTTATAGAGGAATATTTTTTAGATTATTTTTGTCTTCCTTGTTTTAAGTGAAAATAATTTGAACGTTGCTTCTTTAGTTTAACAATCAATAAATCAATCAAAAAGTAATAAGGAAGTTTTGTCTAATTCCAAAGAATAATGTTTGTTTAAATTTATTTTATAAATAAATATAATTAAGGAAAACAAAATAAGGGATTTTTTCATTAATTAATATTAAGCATATGGTCACTTGATACCCCCAAGGGATGCGCTATACGCATCCCTTGAAAATACTGTTTTATAGAATTGTTGAAAACATTTATAGGAGACTTCTTGAAAAGGAAACACAACATTAATCAGTTAATTAAGGAATAAGGGTTATTCCTTATACAAATTTTTTTATTTTGTTTATATTTCAATTGATTTGTTTTGATTTTAATATACATTAAACAACAAAAAAACGAATCTAGCCCACACAATTTTTATATATAACATCAAACATTTTGCGAACAATACGTCTTGCAACAATTTTATTATATTTCATGTTCATGAGAAATATTGTAAATAATATTTGATTTGTTTTTATAATATAACTATAACTTAACAATAGTTTATTTACGAACTCTCCACAAAAAAACTTCGAGCATTGTTTTTCTTTTTTCCCTTTAGAAAAGGAAATTATTGTTGAACTTTCGAAGTGAATAAATCCACATCTTCTTTCAGGAATTCCAGTCAAAAATCTAATTATGAAAATGATTTAATTACCGCAAACAGATTTTAAAATTATTAACCCTTGTCCCTTCCTTTCAAAATATAAATAAAGACTGGCATCTATTTGGCGGATTTAATGAAGCCTACGGCAAAGATAGAACTAATCTAACTCTTCCAAAAATGAAATTGCATTAAAACTTTTCCCATTTCCAAAATGATTCAAATTTCGCTGATAAGATTCAAGCAATGTGTTTCCAACTGTTCCATTGCGACGTGGAGCAAGGATTTTCATAATCGCAGTCTCGTCAATTTGATTGACCAGAGGCGAAGTGAACTTTAGGGCTGGGTGAAATTCGTCCGAAATTAATGTTTATAGATTTTGACCTCTAGCCTTGTTTGAGGCGTCAAAATGCATATTTAATAAAAAACAAAGCAACTCCACTTTTGAATTTAGGTTATGTGGATTTTGAATAAGGTAGAAATTTCAAAATTCACTGTCGAACAACCACATTTAATTTATGTAAACTTTTTCTAAATTATTTGCCTGCGATAGAGTTAATATGTTGCGGTGCTGACTGGTGACGACAGACGGGAGACAGGCTCAGCTCTGACGACGACTGCATGGAGTCACGGACATTTGACATGTTTGACGATGGAGGAAATTTCGGACACCTATCAACACTGCACTTCCACATTCAATGCACGGAGCATTCCAATAAAACAGTAATTTTTAAATACAGTAACTGACGTTCCAGGAATGGGGAGGCAGTTACCGAATAACTCGAATGTGGAGAAGTCACTACTTTTTGCATTTTTCGGGCGTGTGTCTCAATTGTTGCATTGTGAGAATGTCTCCAAGGAATTTGAATAAAATAATTGTTTAATGTTTATATCGAACGCGTGCAAACTTTGATTGTTATTAGTTCCTATCGTTTACCATAAATATGCGTTGTGTGTTTTAAACAAATAAGGTGAAATAATTGTCTACTCTCAGTTTTCGTTTAGTATTTTCCGGGGTTTTTTTTAAACATCATTCTTCTGTGTGGACCGCGAAGTTGAATGTAGGTATTATTTATGTGCTTCAAAAAATCTGTTTCGGTTTTGAACTTCCATATTTAAAGTTCTTATTTACATGTAACAATACTTATGGCAACTTAGGGGGCTATTGCGAGAATCGATTCTACATGTATCGACTCGACTTGAGTCGATTCTACACGTAAAAGTCACGGTATTGCGGATGTGCATCGACTCGATGTTTTGTACTGCCATATAAAAATCAAGAGACAGCTGTCACTTTTGGTTTTGAAATCGTGGCGGCTGGTTCTAATTTATGACAAAGTCTGTTTTTTGCAGTGAAAATATATAAAGAAATACTTTAAAACATTTGATATTGTGGAATATGTTTGTTGAAGAAATAGCGGAGGAGTCCAGGGAGCAGATAATTTTAACGTTGAGAAAGCGCAGTTTAAGGGATGCTTCAAATTCTCTTGAATTGGTTGAGATAAGGCAAGAAATTTTATAAAATGGATCAAAATTGAACGTAAATATAACTAAAATATAATACTATTTAAGCTTTAAGAAAACTTTTCTACTGACGGAAGATGTTTTCGATATTTTCTTGAATGAAGGGAGTCCAAAACTACGGGAAGGGCAACGAACGTCGTCGATTCCCAATGTAATTAAATTGGCATGTTTTTTGCGCTGTTGTGCCCAGGGTAGCTACCAACTTGCTGTTGGGAACGAATATTTGCTGCTTTGGGTCAGTGCAAAAGGTCAAAACTAAACTGTCTTGACAGATTTTAACAAAGTCGACATGAAATTGTCAGTCGACTTGAAAAGTCTACCAAATCGACTAAAGTCGATATGAAGCGACTCTCGCAATACGGTGACTTGTGATTCTACGAAAAGTCGATATGAAGCGACTCTCGCAATAGCCCCCTTAAATAAAATAAAATCCAATTAAAAATTACGTGCTTCAATATTAGAACAAAGGGAATTATTCCAATTGTGTAATACCTTTTGAATTTATTTACTAAATCTGAGCTGGTATAAAGATTTTGTGTGGTTGCAACTTAAGGTACCTATATATATATAACTGAAACCAAACAACGAAAACTGCAACAAAGTAAAATGGAACACGTGTTTTAGCTTTTCTAATTGCGAAACTGGCAAAAAACCTGAAGTGTTATTTTTAAGTTCACGACAATCGAAACCATGTATAGAAAGTGTCCGAAAACATGCGTCTTCAAGATAACATCAAACTAGCAACTTCTGTTTTAAATTTTTACTTATAGACCATTTAATATGTGAAACATGAAATTATGCCTGATAGTAAGACGTTTTTTCATTCTTAAAAAAATTACTCTATTGTTGTATATTCGCAGTTTTCTGCCAAGAAATTCTAAAAAATTTTACAAACAAATAAAGTTATCAAAACACATTTAATTAAATGAAAACCTCACTTAATTATAATCAAAATTATTTGTTTTTGCATTTCTCGAATTCTTTGCTTACAAAATTTACCAAATTAAATCTGAAATCTTCCTGTTTATCTTTGTCGATCTTGTCAATGTAATCCGTGATTATCTTGAAACATGCATCATTTGGACTTGTTGAACTGCCTCTGTTATTCAATAAAAAACTGTTATTATCATTTGTGTATTTAATTGAAAATATTTCGTACTAACCTCATTGTAGCAACAAATGGCTTAAAAAACAGCATTTCGTGCATGAAGACCCATGGACCCCTTTTGGCATATTCGCTGTCATCTGCAGCTTGTAGCTCGCCCCAAAATCTGCCGAGTAAGCGAGCCCATGTCTTTTTGCATGTAGGTTCTGAAGAGGATTATATACGCTTAAGTATTTGTAATATTTAATAAAAATAATAATGAGATTTGAACAAACCTTTATTTGGAGGGATATATTTAAAATATTCATCATCACGAATACCAACATCAATGTGAGACATCACATCATCTCTTTTTGCGTTGATAAGCCAATTGTTATTTTGTATTTCTTCCCAAACTTTTTCTGTCACAGTTTTGTTGTTGTAGTCCGGATGTTTCATGTCATACAAGCACGGATGGTATTTAACCTCTTCAATTAACTTTCGTTCAAAATCCATATTTAAAAAATTCTTCTTACTTATTTTTCACTGCAAGAATATCCATTAGAAATGTAAAATGCGGAAGTATATTCTCAATTAGTAGTATTTTATAGCAAAGTCATTAAAAAATGTTGTGCCTATACTCATAACTGAAGCGAAAAGAAGCCAGCTCCCACAAAAATCACGAGCTGTTTTCAAACAATATTATACAAAAGTGTAACTTGTAAGGCAACAGGATGAAATTACCAAAAAATGTAACTTGCCAAAATACCACGCCGAAATATCGCAACTTTAGAAGAATTGCTAGGAGTTCCTAATCCCGCAGTACGTTTTGTTTTAACAATAGTACATGGAGGCACTGAGGTCGACATTAAATACGGGCTGGAAGAGGGGTAATCAAACTTTTTATTTACCTAACTAAAACTTATTTATTTGTTTTTATTTGTCGCACTTACTAAAAACCTACTCAATTAAGAAAAACTGAATAAAAAAGTGAATAAAAATAAAGGATTAGTTTCTACTAACAACAAATTTTAGACGACTATACTATCTTTTGCGGCGCATTCGATGACCTGTTGAGAATTCCTCCCCCACTTTGTGTGTACCTATTCGTCAGGATTTCAGGGGGACCGAAATGACCTGAAGCCGAAATTAGACTTGCAAAGAAATGAAAACGAACCGAATTTTGGGCGACATTTATTTTCACTGCAAATTCTTTGTTATTGTATATTAAGCAATTTTAAAATAGATTTAACGCATATTCAAAATTACGTCGCAAACCCCAAAAATATTTTTAACCATTGAGCACACTACATATTTTAAAGAAGTGTAACACTGCTTTTATTTGCCATAATATTGTTTATAATTTTATCCAAAATACTTGAAATGGGTCCTTTCTTTATTTATGTGGAATTTCACCCAAGTTTACAGTTGGCTGTAATCTTTAGAATAACATCTTGGCGCGCTTACCGTTTTTTCCAAGGGATCGGCTCGTTATTCTTCCGCATTTTATATTTTTATTATAACCTATTTTTATAAACCACTTCTATCGTTTCCAGGAACAAATGCAATATCTAATGTTTATTGTTTTATCCAACACGTGCGTCGCCTGGTAACAATCTTTCACATATTTCTAATTCTAATTATTTACCCAACTCCCTGGAAATATATTTGTCTCTCTCTTTTGAGCGTCCAGGATGTTTTCTGGGAACGATGAACGGCCGATTTCCCTTTCCCTAGCAGACATACTTTTACTCTTGAATATAAATAAGGTTGCTTGCTAAACATAATATGAGTATTCTTACAGAACGAGTAAACAGAAATACTTTCTAATATGACGTCCGAAGAAAGATTAATTGAAATGGTGAAACGTTATCCATGTCTGTATGACAAGCAAAATCCGAAATTCAATGACCACGACGCCAAAAGTCGCGCTTGGAGTGCAATATCGACTGCTCTTAGCAGGAAAAGTCAGTGTTTATTTCGTATTAAATTGCCGCGTGAATAAAACATGAGTTTCCACCTATTTCAGAAAGGAAGTGCATGGAAGCGTGGATGTTCTTAACTTCCCGATGTGTTACAGAGTTAAACTTAATTGCTGAATTTAAAGGCGGAGACTCTGGAAAAGAACAATGGTGTGACATGGAAGCAATGAACTTCTTTGTGCCATATCTTCTTGGAAGAGAGTGAGTATTGAATATTTTGAAAATAATGTAGTAATTACATTCGTTATTAATGTTTAACTTTAATTATAGAATAAAACAGGAGTCAGCGACGTCGAGGGATCACTCTTCCTCGCAGAATCAGAAAGCATCAATGGAAGACAAGGTCTCGGTCCTGCTCGAAAAAGTTGATAACTTTCTGGGGGCAAATCAAAATGATGCATACCTCAGGATAATCGCGGATTACATTGATAACGTGGACAGAGATAAACAGAACGAATTCAGATTTAATTTGATTAATTTTGTAAGCAAAGAATTCGAGAAATGCAAAAAGAAATAATTTTGATTGAAATAACGGTTTTATGTTTAAAATGAAATATCCCTATCTGAAAAATTTTTGCATTCACTAAAGTCGCGTAAAGATGTTCTTTTTCCCAAACTTCTTCAATTTATTAGTTATCCACATTCTTTTAACTCGACATGTTTTAGATAATCTCAAATACTTTACTTATATATTGTTTATACATGGAACATACAAATTTCCACAGTAAGGTAAAAATTCTTAATTTAGACTGTGCAATTTGAAAATCTTGACTTTAATTAAGTTTTTTGTTTTCTAAATGACTTAAAATATTTATATGACTCCACAAGTGTTATGTTAATAAAATAGTAATTTTATATTAATAACAACATTTCTATCAAATATGTTTTCTGGAGTTATAGGTATGTTTATTACTTTATTAGATATCTTGAAACGCTTACATTTCTCAATAGAATTTAAAGAAATTAACCGGCTTTAATGAAACTAACTTTGCAATGTACAACTGCACAATAAAATTAGTTAAGTAATTTGCAAAGACACTCACCACAGAATTGATTATCATTAATTTATTCTCGTTGCAATAACACAAGAATTTATAATTCACACTTTGTTTTAATGTCAATATGAAGTAAGAACAATTTGATTTGAAACCAAAATTCAATTTAAGTTTACTTGAGAGGACGACGCGTGCGCTAAGCAGAAATGAACACTTCCAACTAATCTTCTGACATCCAAAATTCCAAACCGACCCCCGATTCATCCTGAAGAATTGATGACGCAGCACCAATAGGCAGATAGGCCGGCGTAAATAAAAACTTCCGTCTTGAAGAAAAATGTTCAAGGCGTCGAGACGTTCTATGAAAACAGGGCCTTTGAGTCGCCGCGCCGCGCCGAGCGAAGCAATAACAGCACGAATGCACGATTTAACAATAACAAAAACAATAACATAGCCGTCGCGGCGCGGAGCTGGCTGACTTCCCCTGCTCTGGCCTTTTTTTCATTTCTCCCTCGACAGCTTTCGCACTTACCGCTATTCTGTTCTTGGCTACTGTGGCACGTATTAAATTTGCCAAGTTAAAAAATTTCAAGTGCGCCTTAGTTTAGTCAGATGTTCTTTGATAGAAGTATGGTGCAACGGTTTCATATTTTTAGGATTACACGAGCGGATCAGAATTCAGAGGATCGTGGCTTTTATAAACTCGGGCAACATTCGCATTAAATTCCTCGACATGCTGACGAAGAAAAACGTGCACGTGCGTTATCTGAACAAAATTAAACATGTTCAGTTATTTTCAGTTTTCTTTCAACAGTTGTACTTCAGTTTCCCCCAACTAGTACGGGGGTAATGCCACAAAAGTTTAGTGGTTAACGACGCGATCACTGCAATAAGTTTAATGAATTTGTTGCACAAACGAGAAACAATTCTCTAAACTGGACTACATAATATCTTTAATTGAAAGGCAGCGATCGATATAACTGCGCACTTCTATTAATTCACAACTTCCCAGAAATATATCTTCCTGAAAAACAGACAAAACAAGATTCGTCAGATTATTTGAAGTTGGAATGACGCTGACGCTGCCTGCTTTTCTTATTATCTCATCATCATTAAGTTGCCACAATAAATTATTAACAATAATTAATTCCTCTGTCCGCATGAACGACGACAATTCCACAATTACTTTGGAGGAGGGATGCTGGACTAGAGCTTAATTTCACACTTTATTGTTGACTAATTTCTGTGCAAGAAAAACAGGAAAAGGATTTTCCGTATTATTTGTCTTTTCTCCAGGACTCCCAAGGATAAATATATTCTCTTTCAAAGTACCTACTCATTTCAATTGTGATTTTATTCTGCGCCAAACAAATGCAAATGTTTTTCTTTTTCATTTTCAAAAACAAAATTTTAATTAGTTTTTTTTTATTTTCTTTTTGAAGTCTTAATTAACCTTTTGCGGTTAAAACTTTTTCAAGCACATTGCTTGCGGGATTGAGGAAAATATTTTTGATATAAAGAGATATTGTGTTCTGGAATTTTAAGTATTGCAAGATGGATGATTGTTTATAAAATTTTATCCATTAACTTCTATTTGTTGTTAGCAGTAGCAGTATTTCAATTTTCTGAATATTTATAGAGAAAATTTGAAGGTTACTGAATGAAATTATATTTATCCGTCTTGAAAGCAATATTTGACCCAATATTGATAAGTAAAAGGCAAGCATCATGCCGCCTATATGGCGCCAATCAATATGAAAGGGTTAGGTATTTTTCGAAAGTAACGCTCTTGTTATAAATATTTTGTCAGTTTTCTTTTCAGTGGTAACTGATCCCAAAATATTTTTGTTCAATCCTTAATAGAACCGTATTTTATACATACTATAAAAACTGTTCATTCAACGTCCTCATTAGGCCAAATAAGTATGTTTTTCAAATTGTTGTTGAGGCAACTCAAACAAATTACGGACAGCCCCAGTGGACTTGACTTGAATTTCAATGTTGTTGCAAAGACTGAGAAAATCTCTGTGAAAGAATCGTACAAAAGTCGCAATATGTTGAAACCGTAACAGTTTCCGTTATTAGAAATGTGTTTGGAAGTCGCATATTGTGAAACTTTCAAAAAGCACACAAATAAGGACGATATCCTCCATCAACTGATTTTTCTAGTGACAAATATATTTCCGCATGTACAACTGTACACAAACATATACACATATATGTATAATATACAAAAACTTTATGTCGTAGTTCAGTTCCATGTGGCATTGTGGCAGCCGTCTTCACGGATTTTGGAAAGAGGTTTTGCGGTAACGCTGCTGACAGTTGCTCCTGGAAACAACCTGAACAATATAAAAACAATTCTAGAAATTTCGGGGAAAATTGAAATTTTGTTTATCTTTAGAAAGAATCTGGAACAATAATTACATTTTGAAGAGGCATTGGTAGGCTTCACAATAGGTATTTACTCCTGCAAGCAGAACGCATAGAACGAAGATGGAGTCCGCTTTTCAATAAAATCGAAAACAAATGGCCACTTTTTAAAAAACTAGGTAAAAGCAATAAGACCAAATTAATCTTAAAGAAAAATTTTCAGCAGAAGTCTAGTAAGTTGTGTTGAATTTACACGAATCCAAACTTCCCAGAATTGTTTTTTCGATAGGTAATAATTGTTAAAAACAATTGTTTAACATATTGTAAGTAATTTTGTAAATAGTCGCGCCTCAAAGTATCATTATTCATTAAATATAACTTTAACTCATTCGTGTATATTCAATATTTCACGGTAAACACAATAATGACCGAAATAATGACAAACTTTTCATAATTTGTTTTTATATCCTAGAATTAGATGTAGGATCAAGTATATTAATTTTGAGGAAACATTTGTAGTGTCATGGAATAATGGTGGTAGAAAGAAAACTGGTATATTTATGATTGGGAACTGAAAAGTGGAAAAATACAGTTTTATATGGATGTCTATTTGTCCGTGTGTTTGTCCAGACGATAACTCGGAAACGCTTGAAACTAAAGGATTCAAAATTGGTATACTAATATTTCGTTGAAAGTGGAAAGTCAAGTTCGACGATGATGAAAATCGGGCTACTCCTTCTTAGTGTTGCCATATAAGCCTGAATCGTTGCTATGCAAAAATATTGATTTTGCTTACTGAATATTTACTTATTAATTTTCTTTCGTTAACTATTATTATAAATATTAAATGCATATAACAATTTATTACTTGCAGGGTATTTTTTACGCGGAATTTTCCCAGATTCCAAAATCTTTCCTTTTTCACAATATATGTCTTTTGAATTATGTGCTTGAAAAAATTTCTCCTTTTACGGCGGGAAAATTGTTTTTGCCCGGTTTTTAGGCGATTTCTTAACAAACGTTACTTACTGTGCCGTTCTGCTTCAAGGGTATATTATAATTGGTCTAATGCAATAAGGTATATTATAGTTTGCTTTCTGATTCCTCATTTTTCGCGGACTTAAGAACATTTTTTCCACTTCTTATGACATAATTAATTACGTAAATGTTTGCGTTTGTATGTATAAACAAAATATGTATAAGCGAAGTATATACAAAATGTATTTCAAAACGTTTTTGTTAACTTGCTCATGTTGTCTGTCTGTTCGGTACAAATTTCACAATAGTTGTTGAACTAACTTCCCGATGAGCTAGAAACCTAAATCTTTATATAAAGCCCAGGATTGGATGACAATACAACATTATCTCGCTTATATGTCATAAGAACGATATTATATCTCCGCATTTTTACATTGAAATTTGGATACCAAGTATTCACAGCGCAATTTAGTTTGACAGTTATATATGTGAACAGGGAAATAGTAGTCGCCACGTTTTTAAATTTCACATTTCATTTCATTTCAGTGATTAGTGCAACAGTGACAATTCTTTCAGAAAAGGTCAGGTAAAGATATAAATTTAAATAAACTTAAAATTTTTAATTTGATAAGTCTTACAAGTATTTTCATAGTTATTAAAAAGTCACAATCAAGAATTTTCAGGTCATCCATTCTGCATAGGGTTGTTCGGGATCTGTATGGGGCTGGCAGAAATTATTTTATACTTTTTGGTCCGTTTCAAAACGTGGTATATTAAAAAAAATTTTGTTTATTTAAATAATATTATATAAGAAGTAGTTTTCAATTACTATGGATAGGTAAACGACCTTGCATAAATAATTATATAAAAAAATATCCAATTATGTAGTGTCAATTGAAACATTATAGTAGATATTATGCTGGAATAATTGAAGAAGTTTGGAATAAAGAAAAATATCGACATAGTTTTCTCATTGTCAGAAAGAACTCTTCGAATAAAAAAGAATAAATTAAAATAAATAAAATGAACGACTTGGCAGTGATGCATAGTTTATTTAAATAAAAACCACAGTTGGTTACAATCAAAATTATTTTTTTTATGAAAATTATACTCACTAAATCTGAATCCGTTTTGTTTAAATCTGTCAACGTTATCATTTATCAATGTGGTTCGCGATTATCGTGAGGAATCTTGGCATCACTTTTGGTGATTTTCCGTTCCTGAGATCGTTGACAGACACAATCCTTGGCGTTTTAATTTACTAGGATTTCTTAATCTGGCGTGGTTTTATTTCATTAAAGTTGTATGTTGATCTATTTCTATAATTCAATAAAACAGTTTTCATTGATATTTAGAAACCTATTTAAAGTAAAAGTATTTCGTACTAGGTACCTTTGTTTTAGGAATAAATGGTTCAAAAAACTGCATTTCCTCCATGTGACGCCATTTAGGCTTTTCGGGGTCTTCTCTTCTACTGGCAGAATCCGATCGTACCTCGGTCCAAAATCTGCCGAATAATCGAGCCCATTGCGTTCTGAATGGATCTGAAAGAGGAGTACATGAGTGTACCAATGCCTTACGATTTCTAATATTGATATTTAAAACAATCATAATACTAAATACATTTGCCTAAGCGCCTTTCTATATAAGCCCAAGCGTCGTCTTTAACACTTTTGTTTTTGAAGTCCGGGTCTTGCATGTTATACAGGCATGGATAATTTTTGACCTCCTCAATTAATCTTCTCTCTGACATAATTTAAAAATTCTACTTGTAGAAACTTGTCCTTCACTATAAGAATAAAAATTTGAAAACTTAGAAAAAATTCTGTTATATTTACATATTATTCTAAAGTTCAGAAATATATTTTCAAATAGGTACAGTATTTTCTAGGAAAATTTTAAAACCAAAACAAACTACAAAATTCGGCAACAATTTCCAAACAAAAAACAGAATAAAAATGTGGACATTTTTTACTAAATATATACCTACCCACTTACAACACCAAAAAAAAAACAGAAAACGTTAAAACTAAAGGAGTAGTTTTTACTAGAAACGAACTTTAAACAATGCGTTTAAATGGTCGAGTCGAATTAGCGAAGATGGCTTGTTGGGAATGTGTCCCCCACTTTGTGTCGTAATCGCCAGGATTTGAGTTGAGAGGGACTGTATGTTATATAAATAGCAACCCCAACCCTGAACCCACATCCCCTCTAATCCCCAGCCGAAGTTAGAACAAAGAATATCTACAATATTGTAGATATTCTTTGGTTAGAACTGCAATGAAATGAAAACAAACCGAATTTCGGGCGACATTTGATCTTATATTTTGTTATTGCTGTTTTAAAAGCAATCGTAAAATGGTTTTAAATCATGCAAACTTACTTCAAAAATCACCCCCCCTAATATTTTTGACCGTTCAAAATCAGAATACCATTTTGATTGTAACATTGCTTCTCTTGCAGCGAGAACAGCAATGCTACTTAGCAATCAACTAAAATTAATTTAATCAAATAACATTGATCAAGAAAGGAAAGATAACGAAATTCCGGAGTCGAAATTCAACAGGAGTAGTTTTCAAATACTAAAGTGAAAAGGGTTGAATGAACTAAAGGATGAACTAAAAATCTATTCCTCAGTTCGCAAAATTGCAAATATATTTTGGCCGTGTATGGCACTGTCGGCAAGCCACTTGAGGATTTGGACAACATTTTTTGGGATAAACAGGTACAAATGTTTTGATTTTTTACCGGCTAAACGAGCGTTGAATGCTAAAAAGAGCAGAAGAGGGTGAAATTTGATTAAAAATTGTACCCTTCTATTAATTACCTATAGCCGAAATCGGTTTGCAAGCCGAATTTAAGGTGAACGCGTCTCTTAATTAGCAGTTCGTTTTATCAAGCCAATGACTGTGAAAAATCAATCTTAGTACCCTGGACAGACGAGAGCACTTGACATCATAATGACGTAACCCATGTAAATTTCCTATACCCAATTCGACTTACAAATCTACCTGATACAACTCGATTATACTCGATATGGCAGACGGCAAATTCGACTAGATTACGTGATTTCAGTAACTCGATTAAGTGCTGTCGTGTGTCCAGAGTATAATACTCTAGATAATCCTCCTAAGTCGACAATATTTCTTATAATCATCAATCAACAACAATATCAGAAATGGTTCCTTTCTTTGTTTATCTGGAATTTTACCAAATTTGACATTTGGATGGAATCTTTATAATAGCATCTTGGCGCATTTACCATTTTTTCCAAGTGATCAGCTCGTTATTCTTCCGCATTTTATATTTTTATTATACCTATTTTCACAAACCACATCTATTGTTTCTGGGAACAAATTCAATACCCATGGTTTATTGTTATATTCAACACGTGCGTCGCCTGGTAACAAACCTTCACATATTTCTAATTATTTACCCGACTACCTGGAAATATATTTGTCTCTCTCTTTTGTGCGTCTAGGATGTTTTCTGAGAACGATGAACGCCCTAGTTCCCTTTCGCTTGCGAAAATACTTTTACTCTTAAATATAAATAAGATTCCTTGCCAAACATAATATGAGTACTATTCTTACAGGACGAATAAACAGAAATACTTTCTAATATGGCGTCCGAAGAAAGATTAATTGAAATGGTCAAATGTTATCCCTGTTTGTATGACAAGAAAGATCCGAAATACAAAGACCACGACGCCAAAAGTCGCGCTTGGAGTGCAATAGCGAATGCTATTAGCAGGGAAGGTATAAGTGTTTATTTCACTTTAAGTTGTTGTGTAAACTATAACCATTTGTTGCCAACCATTTCAGAAATGGACTGCAAAGAAACATGGATGCGCTTAAGTTGGAGATTTGTTGTAGAGCTAAACTTGGATGCTAAATGTAAAGTAGGAGACTCTGGAAAAGAACAATGGTATTACATGGAAGCAATGCAGTTCTTTGCGCCATATCTTCTTGGAAGAGGGTAAGAATAGAAAATTTCTAAAATAATATAAATTCTTTATTTTATTTATAGAATCAGTTCACCTTCAGCGCAGACATCGAAAGAACCAAAAATGGAACCGAGTACTGGCATTAATCCTGAGTCAACGGCAGGGATCACAGTAATCAGGAGTCAGTCTGCATCGCGAAACAATAACGACAACGTCAAAGAAAAAGGAGGATCTCTACAGAATACACCTTCAAGTCGAACATCAATCGAAAACAAGATCTCGGTCCTGCTTGATAAAGTTGATAACTTTTTGGGAACAAAACCACAAGAAGCAAGCCCACATGATGCATACCTCAGGATAATCGCGGATTACATTGATAATGTCGAAAGAGATAAACAAAACGAATTCAGATTTAGTTTGATAAATTTTGTAAGCAAGGAATTCGAAAAATACAAAAACAAATAATTTTAACTGTATAGTACTTATTTGTATAATATGTAATAAATTTTGCTTTTGATAATACCAAAAAATTTAATTTTTTTGAAGGACTTTACGTGTTTACATATTTTTCTCTACTGTTATATTAATAACAACAACATTTAACTACTATCAGTTATCACAAACTGTCTTGCAACTGGCGAAACAATTGCAACCAAATAATCAAAGTCAAAATAATATCAAAGCAGATAAACAAAACATTTAAATAAACTAATATATACCTATGTTACAATGCAAAAATCAATTGTCTATGTTGCATTTATGTATTTAAGTGAAATTTGCATTTATTATTTAGAAACAATTTTTTGGATACCTAAATCAATATACACATAGCTAACGAATTAACGATGATTTGTTTTTACTCTAAAATGTTTATTTCTCAATATAGTTAAAACAAAATAACCCTTTTCAATGAAACTTTCCTATATATACAATAATTAAGTAATTTGCAAGACACACACCACACAATTGATTATTATAAATTTATTCTCGTGTCAATAACAAAGAATTTATAATCCGCACTTTGTTTTAATGTCAATAAATATGAAATAAGAACAATTCGAAACCGAAATTCAATTTAAATTTACTTGAGAGGACGACGCGTGCGCTCAGCAGAAATGAATACTTCCAACTAATCTTCTGGCATCCAAAATTTCAAACCGACCTCCGATTCATCCTGAAGAATTGATGACCCAGCACCAATAGGTAGTTAGACTCAGCTCCAGGAAGAGATTAGGCAGCGTCATTAAGACGCAGTAAAAAACTAAAATGCACCCGTACGCAATTTTCGGGAGACGTGGTTAATTTTCATACGACAAACTATAAATACTGGACGATTTTAGCCATAACAAATGACTCCTAATTAATACAAAAGAAGCACGCATTCGTTTGCATTCGTGTTTGCAAAGAATGTATTAGAAAGAAATGGAAACACAGAACACCATATTTCTTACATTATTATTATCCATTCATATAATTTT
Organism: Leptogaster cylindrica; assembly: GCA_963082835.1. Taxonomy (NCBI): domain Eukaryota; kingdom Metazoa; phylum Arthropoda; class Insecta; order Diptera; family Asilidae; genus Leptogaster; species Leptogaster cylindrica. Next base: position 22,664,603 of record OY720109.1, on the reverse strand, counting down.
CAATAATAGTTCTCTTCCTATATAAATCTTCGGAAAAAGTTATTAATCTTATTAGTTGAGTGTAGTATGTAATTCCACAAAAAGGGTACAACAGGATTGTTCGTTATTGCTTAAACTTTACTTTAACTTTTAAACGATATAAATATAAAAAATATAAATATATACATAAACAATACGTAACAATGTGCATACATTGTAAATTCTACATAATATTAACACATGTTATCACAAAACAAATCTTTGTTCAGGTGCCGTAAATCAAGTTAAAGAAATGCCATTTTCTATAGTTTAGTTACCTTTACGTTGTGTTAATATGTTCATATTATGTATATATTATATTTTGTACAATTATAAAGCCTGAGCAATATTTTATTAAAATGTTTAAAGAAAGATTACTAGTAAGGACGCAATTGGTCACAGCAATTACGTGATATCCTAGATGTAGAAAAATCAAGTAATATTTTTTTTTCTCGTTAATTTATTTTTAAAATACTATCTAGATGAATTATTTATAGTAAAAAATATTGTTTTTTGGGTTAGTATTTTAATAAATAAAATTGGAAGAATATTCCAATGCAACTTCTTAATTTAAAAGTAAAGATTTCAAGGAATTCATTTAAAAATCATTTGAAACTGCTGATTAAAAATACGATATTTTCGATTTATTTATTTCAAAAGCTAATTTTAGCATTTTGCATAGCATAGCAATAAAATAGTAAATAAAAACTAGTGTATATGAAAATCATCTCCGAATCCAAAAATTTTTTCTTTAGGTTATTTAGGTTTTTCTTTAGGTTATTTATAAAAATGTGAAAATGCTTCCGTTTTGAGTGGCAAATAACCCGTTGTTATTTGTTGTTCACCTCGCAGTACTACGGATCTGGGGGCCTATTCTCGAAATCAATCGAATATTTTTTCACCATTCGAATAGAATTGCGAGTGTAATGAAATTGTGAAACGTCAAAACTGCTTTTCATGAAATCTCAAAAATCATTTCCTTTATACTCTGTGCTGCTTATCGTAAATTGTAGATATAAGAAGAACGCGAGAAATTTGAAGCCTTTTTGAAGCAGATAGTACTGAAGAAAGTATACTTTCTACTAACTTAAACCCTTTGCTTGCTGAAGGAAGAAGAATTCGTGCGTCAATAGTGAAACCCACTTCTATTAAAATGTATTTTATTCTTGTGTTTTTTGTTTGCATGGATTTTTAATTTTAAAGACAAATGTACATATTTTCAAATTTTTTATTATAGTAAATATAAAATCTTATAATCTATTGTTTTTTTTCTAATCTTACATATGTATATTACACTGTAAATATATCAATCGCAGACTTTGGTGCTCAAATTCGTTAAAGCAGTAGCGGCTGTTTCAAGTGCACTGGCTTTTCTCTCCTCTGCTACTGCAATTCTCAGAAGCGCTTTTAATTTTTCTTCAAGGAGTTTTTTCCACAATAACATTTTTTCAAAGTTAATTTAGACTCTGATGCTTCAGTAATTTTGTTTGCCATCTCAAGTGGAGCTTAGCGTATTACGCCGATTCTTGGACGCATCGAATTTGCCAGAAAAATTTGGATGCACATCTAAAAAATTTATTAAAACTTCCTTCTACGCAGCCGACATATTCGCACCTCTTTTTTTGTTAATTATAATGCCATTTTTCGACCAATTAAATAAGTTTCTTTTAAATTCTTCACAAAATTCACTCGCAAAAATTACCCCGCGAAAAATTTTGGAAACGTTAAATGAGACTTACGAATGCAAATTAATAGTCATTCGTATCTTTTCGAATGATTTTTATTCGAATGTTTGTGTATACGAGTCTCGAGAATACACCAACACCGTACATCAAACCCATCTTAAATGGTGAGTTTACGTATTCGTAAAGTTACGAGTGATTTCGAGAATAGGCCCCCTGGTCGAAAGCCTTTCGATTGATAATCGATCAGGAGCCCAGAGTGCACAGCAGCAAGAGCAATGGAAACAACCAAAGAATACGTGCTAAAATCACGGAGGCATTTTGATCTGCGGAACTCCAGAATTCTACCAGTGAATTTACTGCGCCACGGCCACACACTGCAAAAAATCAGCATAATGGATATTTTGTACTCAGTTATTCTTCCCTGATTTATCCAAAATCCCTAAACCACATAAATTCAAAACAAATAATATTATGGAGTGTCATAATTCTTCACAAATAGTTCCACTCGTCATTCGCGCTTGCGCAGTTGCACCCTCGATTGTCAGAGGAAAGAAAGAAGGGAAAGCCCAGCAAACCGATCAGCTGACATCAGAGCAGCAAACGTCAGAAATTGTAGTAAATCAGAATTACCGGCGGAACAGATTCATTTTGAACGCGTTTAGCACGGGACTCTGTTGATCGATATTCAACCAGGAGCCCAGCAGCAGCAGCAAGCAATCGCGTTGTGCTCATCTAGTCGCGTGCAGAGTGCTGCCTGGCGACGGCGGCGCAAACAGATTGTCGAGCACAGATCCGCTCAAGTTTACGGCAAAACTCAAAATATAAAGCAAGGCGAATGGTCATTGTCATTGCTCATGCTCATTGAACCAAGATGTACATTCCGCCCTCCCAATCCGGATCTTTCATATACCAAGCATATATTTCTACACAATTTGTGGCTATACCTGCGGGAAAGTACAGTTTTGGGAAGAAGACTAAATTTCATTAAAAATATTTCAAAAATTGAATAGTGCGTTGTTCTGTCACTAGCTGGAAATGCATACATACATTACATAAAATAGTATTACTTCAAAAGTATGTTTTTGCTAATGAATGTAATTATTGGAGCCAGTCCCGTCAACAAAATTGCGCTTTTTCTGCTTGCTCAAGAACGCAAAAGGGCTGGATGTGTGTGTGTGGTTTCATATTCATTTTTCTGTGGCCTGCTCTCGCAAATCTGATTGCCTGAGAAATGAATCCGACCGCTTACTGCTGCTGCTGGGTTCCTGGTGGAATATCGATCGGCGGAGTCAGTCCCGTGCTAAACGCGTTCAAAATTAAATAAGTCGTCCGCGGCGCTTCTTTTCATTTCCAAGATCAGATCAAATTGCTGACTCTTGATTATTAATTATTTTTTCTTTCAATTATTTTCTATTCAGAAGTTGTGATTCTACTTTCATTGAATGATTCACTATATTCACCATTTCACAAACTTTGCAGCAGGTATTTTTTGACTCATCTATTTGCTTGCACATATTTAATTTTTTTATGCAGATTTCTATAAACAAACGAAAATTCAGAAAATTCGAAGCTTTTATAGTTTTTTTTCATTTTCATTTTCATTTTTCAATTTTGGATTTCCTTCTTTTGTCTCAAATGAATATAAGCAATAGTATTTTTTGAAAAAATATATTATGTACTATTGGCGCTGAATATATTATGTACTATGTACGTGTATAAATTATGTACCTACTAATAAACAATAACTTTATTAACCATATTAAATATGATATGAAATCTCGTTCATTTATAAAACAAAAGAAATAATTTTTAAGATTATATTTTATGATATAACATTACATCGAAAATCGAAATATATTATGTAAAGTTAGTGTAAATAAAAGGTTAAAGAAAAAAATCTAAAACTGTGGTAATCTAAAATTTGCTGTTTTATTTGTAGTAGTTTTTATGTTGAATGCCGGGTTTTAGCATAAACAACCCACTAACAGTTATTGGTTTCTCCATAGTTTGCATTAAAACAAATGAATCGCTTTCAAAGTTCAGATATTTGAAGGAACTTACCAAAGGTAGTAAATCAGTTATTGTGAGACAAATCATTTTTTGAATAACAATCAATTAATATCAAAGCAGAAGTCAAATACGTGATGTCTAAAATTTTAATAAGTCCAATTGCAGGGCATGACGTCACAATCATAAGTCAAATCCGCTTTGTGTTCTGTGAGACGCTGACGATCGATATTCAACCGGGAACCCAGCAGCAGCAGCACGCAATCTAACTGACTGCGCGCAACAAACACGCCCCTAGCCGTAGCCACTAGTGACCATGAAATCAGTTTTGAATGCATGGAGTTGTGTTGACACCACAAAAACTTAAACCAAACAACACATTCAATATCAATCGTTTGTTTTCTTTTCTGAGTTTCATCTTCATGTGCGTAGTGTACTTTACTACTTTATGCCCAGTGCTGCAGAGTGCAGACTCGCCGAATATTGTCATTCAGCAGATTCATATCTGAATGCAGAATAATAATATATTCGACTCGGCAGGGAACTCTCTAATTATGGAAATATTAATACATGTTGAAATTTAGTACTCTGCGCACATATCCCTTTGACCAATGGTAGACGCATACAAGACCATGAGGGGGAGGGGTGGAAGTGTTTGTCCAGTGACCATGTCCCTTGTATCTTTTGCTGTGGTCGCATCTGTTTCCGACAATCTGCGTCGTCAGTCATCTTGAATCTTGATGGAAGTAAATCCGCTTGCGGGCTGCTGCTGCTGGGCTCCTGGTCGAATATCGATCGACAGAGTGCCAAAATGGCCCACTGAACGCCGAACTGTCTCGTCGCGCGTCACGTCATGGAGGCAAAGCAACCAAATAAAAGAAATGGCAGCGTCGAAGCAGAACAATTAAATTAAGATTATGTATCAATTAATAAAAAAGAGTTGTGAATATAATTTAACTACTTACTACATATTACCCATTTAGAAATGCTTTATACAATTATATTATTTAATACAAGTTTACTTTATTGGCTTATTTCGTCTTCTTTTCTTATATACAATAATTATGCTTTATTTTACACGAATAAGCCACCAAATTGGCTAAATTGAAGCAGACGTCACTGAGGAAGGAGGCGTCCTGAAAACCTCATATTGTTGCAGGAATTAATCTGATGCAAATTATTTACATGGACAAAAATTTAAAATGATATGGTCATGGGTCGGGTCTATGTATGTATAATGATATGGTCATGGGTCGGGTCTATGTTTTCGGGTCTATGTTACCTTCCAACGTTAGGCTTATGAAATATGTAATTGATAATTATGCAAGCCTTAACAGTTTCCTTCAATTTCCAAAGAACTTTCAGCAATTTGCCTATAAGTGACCTTAAATGTGACCCACACGTTAAATATAGTATATTTTGTGAAGATCATGGACTCATGGTATAGTTTTAATTTCATATAAGATATTTTTAAAATCACGCGAGTTATGAAAGGTTTCCCCAACCTCCACAAAGGGTGAAATCGGATAACTAACATTTCTAACTTTGGTTGCTATTACATTTCAGATTTAAAAAAATGTTTTTTTACTCCACCCGCCCTAGTCAACTTTTAGGCATATCTGCAATATCGGCTATTTAGTATTTTTAACGAAAAATTGCCATTTTCATACCCTTTTGTGGTTCTGAAGAAGTTGTCCTTGTGGTCTAATTAATATAGGTATATATTATAAAGTGTACATTGTTAGTTTCTACTTCTAGTTCCCCTTCTTTTTGCAAACCATACCCTGAAATTAGCAAAATCAGAAATGCATGTCTGTAAATTTAAATTGCATTGTTTTTAATAAAATACCGACAAGTGCCCTACGCACAACTCTTCTACTCAAAAGAGCATGCAAATGGTTGATTGTGTTTGTGTGGTTTCATATTCATTTTTCTGGCAAATCTGTTTGCACTAAGCCTCATGAGCGAAATGAATCGGGCCTCTTGCTGCTGCTGCTGGGTTCCTGGTGGAGGATCGATCGACGGCGGAGTCAAGTCGTTCAGTATTAAATGAATATGATCCGCGGAGCTTCTTTTCAATTTCCTACCAAGTTCTTCAAGGTCAGCTGATCAAATTGCTGACTTTTTTTTAATTTTTTTCCTTTCATACTTCAGAGCACTGATTCCCCTTTTGTCTGTGCTTTCGCAATATTTTTATTGCAGCTTTGATAATGATAAAAGAAAATTGTGCAACAATCGCATTAAGAATAAAGAAAAACAAAATAACGCAATAATTTGTGCAGAATTATCTGTTATTTTACTAGATCGATAAATACGATTTATCAATAATTGCAAGTACATAAATAACGTTACAACTGATTGAATTCCTTTTTATTGTCTCTGCTTTCGCAACTTTTTTATCTAAATTGTTGTGTCGAAACAACATTGAAGCTCTATTTACGGATAGTTTTGGGTGAATTCTTGAATTTTTCATGCTCTAAGTTTGTCCTCGATGCTCGAAGTTACAGATCAAATATCCTTTTGCGTTGGTAGAGTCCTTTACTGTCGTTTTCTGTCCAGTGCCAGTCCCCAGGCATTTGTAAACCTATCATGGCGTTAAGTGTTTTAGTAGGTGAGTTGTCAACCCTACTACGATAAACATCTGAGTAGAGGTTGTTTCTCTAAATTTCACCCTCGAGATACGATGTCCCAGATGTTTCCATGAACATTGGGTTAGGGGTTTACCTTCCATTCGGGATTAAATATAATACACTACATCTGAATTCTGTAACCAAAAACCGTTCTCGTTTGTCTGGGTTTGATATCGAAGATCAGAAGCATCAGCGAAAAGGAGTTGTTTCTTGTTTCTCTAGCACCAATAAATATTTCTGCCAAAAATTGTTGCGCATTAAATGGTTTCAAATTTCCGGAATTTTATTTCACAAATTTCTTACCATAATGTCTAAATATATTAAAGAAAGTGAAATTGGCGAATACTTTGTAATAAATACCCCCTTTTTCAATCTTGGTGAGATGTCCTTAGTTCAATTTGTGGGATGATGATCATGATGTACAATACCGTCCCACACTAAAAGCTTAAAAGGACCTCCTCGTATTTTTATAATTCACGCACATTGAACACAATTTCATTGAAAGAATGTCGCGAGTTGAGGGGCCATTACGAGACCACAGAAGCAGGATGTCGAGGACGTTTAACTGCGCGTTTTCGCAATGAGGAAATCGCGCTAGATTGAGGCACTTTCATCATCCGTATTTTATGTCGTTTAGAATACAATGGCTTAGGAATTTACTTATAATCCTCAAGAAGAGTTCGTCCTTGGCTCGCTTGCGGTGCTTCCCTTGGTTTACACTAAACCACAAACACGAGATGTGTTGCCGAACTTAATGGACCTCCTGGGGCAGTTTAAGGAAATCATTCTCTATTTGCGAAACTTGAAGTGGAGGCTTTTGCCAAGTTCCAAATAAACAACCCTCAGAAGTTGTGGGCAGAGGCGGAAACTGTGACGTCACTAAGTCGACGACGAAAGTGTTCTTAACGTCCTTTGGTCATTTTCTACTTTACTACTTCGACCCAGGGGCGACGCAGGCGGTAATCCAATTGAGGAATTTCCGCAAAAAGTTTACCCCATAACGTTTTTCATTGTTTTTGTGCTATTTAGCGTCAGCTTGTAGATGAAACAGGAATCGTCAGGAATGCATTACTCCGGCAGTACGTCTTGTTAATTGACATCCTGGAGCCGTCTGCATACCAGACTGCATCAATCTGCGCTGCAGATTTGTGCAAATGCAAAATTTACTATTAGAGAATCCAGGATGAAGACAGCTGGATATTCAATTCTGCACAGGGATTTAATAGAAATTTATAGCCGAAGCTGTCACTCGGTCCCCGTTGAGAACTATGGCGACAGATTTAATTAAATTTGTCTAAGGATCTTGGCATTTAGAATTCCTTTCATCCCTAAACAATTTTCTTATGAATGTTGCAAAGATTTCACGGATATTTTTGCATTGGAATTAACAATTGCATTGTTGTGATGTCAACCGAAACAGAAAAGCACTTATGAACTTTAATAAAATTTGCATAAATTCAAATAAGAGTCTGCCGTAAATACTTTCAGATAAATATTGAACACGAATGCTTTTGATTACAAATATTGATATTTGTTTTCCTAATATTGTAAAACTACATAGTAAACTTTTCTTGAATATATTCGAATGAACTCGCATTTTATTTCCAGTTAAATGACTTTTACAAAATCAAACCCAACGAAGCAATTCCAGGAAAATCTCTTTTCCACTAATTTAGAGAGTATTAAATGAGAATGCGCTTCCCCAATAGAATTCTGCATTCGATTTCGTGTAACTATTTTAAGATCGCGTTCAATCTGAAAATTACCTCAATAGAGATTCGATTTGAATGAAATTGGAACATCGAATATCGATTGTTGAAATTCGATTGAAAAAGGTTTCATTGTAATCGTTCTATTTTATCCAAGTTAAGTGCTAAAAGGTCAAGGTAAAAGCGAAACCCATGAAATGCCGATATGCACTTTTGAAGCAACTGAGCTTGTCTTTCATCCGATTTGAACAACGAATTGTTTAAAAAATTTCGATCAAAATTGCTATCTAAGCATTTCGTTTTGTCTTCCGTTACTGAAATTTTCTAAATTTATTGCTGCTTTTTAATCCCAAGAAACTAAAACGAAGACATCTTCCCCTAATTGCTTGTCATGTATTTTAATCTGTAATTATTTTTCATTTTCATTTAAATAAATCATTTCAAGATTAATGGACGATTTTTGTTTTTTGTGAATATAAAAGCAATATCTATAACAAAGGGTCAGGATTCATTTGCATGAGATTGTTTGCCCAGTAGGTACCTAAGTTTTTATTAATTTTCATTCTATAAGCAAGGTTGTTTAACTTATAAAAATCATTTGCTCTCCTTGAAGCATTTAAGGTATGTTCACACGGTGTTTCTTTTCGTGCAACATGAAGGGTGCAATTAAAGATAGGGTGAACCATGCGACGTTGTATATCTCAAACAGGACCTGCATGTTCTCCTATTTGAAATGTGGAGCATTGAGTAACATATCATGCAACACTATACTTCAGAATTTGGTATACATAGGTATTTAGTATATACATAAGTATTTAGTACATACCTTTGTTTGCAAAAGAAATATTTATGGTTTGGTTGATTTGAGTAGATAAAGAATAAACACATGCACATCCAAATACGAGAATTGAAAGTGCGGTTTGCAATTAAAAATTTGTGTATAAAAAACATAAACATATTAAATATTACATCAATATTCATCAACACATAATATAAGAAAGCCAATTTGTTACCTTGAGATTTTTTTAAAAATTGTTAATAATTATAAATTTGCTCCTAAATTATAGAAGAATCATTATGCTAAAATAATTCTTCAGTAAGCATCATCGTGCTAAAATACTATACGCCTTAATTTATTGGCAAATTAAAGTTTGACAAACATTTTTGCAATTAGTCGAGGTGTATGTAATTAACTTAGATTAAAGGGTAAAAAACTAAAATTGGATTTTCATGGCGTGGAGACAGCGAAATCGATATCGGGCCATTTGAAACCCTCTGCTAAAAGCCATTTTAACAAGCAAACAGTTCATTGGAAGCGATAATGACCATTTTCGATTTCGCTTATCTTGAAAAAAAAAACAAACCCACCGTTTCCACAGAAAGTATTCGCATCCGACTTAGGATACTAAATTATAGAAAACTAAAAATAGATGTGATTGAGATTTTCATTAATTTTGTGTTCCATGAACAAATACATTTTCAGAGCTAGTAGCCACTGTCGATTAGTTGTTTTTTGAATTTATTGAAAGTTATTTGTCGAAGTGAAATATTGTAATGCATATTGCAACCTCCCTAAATATGTGTTGTAATGTGAATTTAAAGAATTTTAAAGTAATATTTTCGAATTAGCAGTGTTCGCCAAACCATTTCGCTAACGAAATCTTTAGTAGGTACTATGCCAAATTGTTTAATGTGTATAATCAAATAAAGTGTGTAATCTCAAAACCAATCTTTTTAGGGGCAAACCGCAAAACACACTGTTTCTATTGATTCTTACTAATATAATTTTAAAATATAACATTTGCACAAATGTTCTGACTCATGAAACAACATTCAAAAGACCGCGATAAGAGGCTGCGATAATTTTCTACTTCCACTGATTCTGAAGGAATTCAATACCATTACTTTTATGTGAAACGAAATTTATCGATCTAAATGTCCTTTGAGAAGGTTCTTCTAAATTCAGTTTGCGTTTTCAGAACTGCTAAGGACGGATTTCATATTCAGTGGCCATGTTACAAATTTACAATTAACCATTAAACAATTGCTGAGCACGCAAGCATTAAATAAGTTAAGGAGGCTTGGTTTGCTGGGCGAATTTGAGTTCCGCAATGGAATTAATTTCTAGAGTGCTTGTATACTGACGTATACGTACTATGTACTATATTACGTTAGGTGTTTAAAAATTAGATATTGTTTGGTTAAACACGGCTAATTTGTATTGAAATTCTTTTTACCCAACATTGTAGTTGGTTAAAACAATATTGATCATTTAATATGCTTCGACGCTGCCAATTTACCTTGGATCTTTCCGCGCGGTGGCGGCGCGGCGAGACAGTTCGGCGTTCAGTGGGCCATTTTGGCACTCTGTCGATCGATATTCGACCAGGAGCCCAGCAGCAGCAGCCCGCAAGCGGATTTAGTTCCATCAAGATGACTGACGACGCAGATTGTCGGAAACAGATGCGACCACAGCAAAAGATACAAGGGACATGGTCACTGGACAAACACTTCCACCCCTCCCCCTCATGGTCTTGTATGCGTCTACCATTGGTCAAAGGGATATGTGCGCAGAATACTAAATTTCAACATGTATTAATATTTCCATAATTAGAGAGTTCCTGCCGAGTCGAATATAATTATTCGGCATTCAGAAATGAATCTGCTGAATGACAATATTCGGCGAGTCTGCAGCACTGGGCGTGAAGTAGTAAAGTACACTACGCACATGAAGATGAAACTCAGAAAAGAAAACGAACGATTGATATTGAATGTGTTGTTTGGTTTAAGTTTTTGTGGTGTCAACACAACTCCATGCATTCAAAACTGATTTCATGGTCATTAGGGGGGCGTGTTTGTTGGGCGCAGTCAGTTAGATTGCGTGCTGCTGCTGCTGGGTTCCTGGTTGAATATCGATCGTCAGCGTCTCACAGAACACAAAGCGGATTTGACTTATGATTGTGACGTCATGCCCTGCAATTGGACATTAAAATTTTAGACATCACGTATTTGACCTCTGCTTTGATATTTGATTGTTATTCAAAAAATGATTTGTGTCACAATATCTGATTGACTACCTTTGGTAAGTTCCTTCAAATATCTGAACTTTGAAAGCGATTCATTTGTTTTAATGCAAACTATGGAGAAACCAATAACTCTTAGTGGGTTGTTTATGCTAAAACCCGGCATTCAACATAAAAACTACTACAAATAAAACAGCAAATTTTAGATTACCACAGTTTTAGATTTTTTTCTTTAACCTTTTATTTACACTAACTGTACATAATATATTTCGATTTTCGATGTAATGTTATATCATAAAATATAATCTTAAAAATTATTTCTTTTGTTTTATAAATGAACGAGATTTCATATCATATATTCATATTTAATATGGTTAATAAAGTTATTTGTTTATTAGTAGGTACAGAATTTATACACGTACATGGTACATAATATATTCATGCACATAGTACATAATATATATTTTCAAAAAATACTATTGCTTATATTCATTTGAGACAAAAGAAGGAAATCCAAAATTGAAAAATGAAAATGAAAATGAAAAAACTATAAAAGCTTCGAATTTTCTGAATTTTCGTTTGTTTATAGAAATCTGCATAAAAAAATTAAATATGTGCAAGTAAATAGATGAGTCAAAAAATACCTGCTGCAAAGTTTGTGAAATGGTGAATATAGTGAATCATTCAATGAAAGTAGAATCACAACTTCTGAATAGAAAATAATTGAAAGAAAAAATAATTAATAATCAAGAGTCAGCAATTTGATGTGACCTTGAAAATGAAAAGAAGCGTCGCGGACGACTTATTTAATTTTGAACGCGTTTAGCACGGGACTGACTCCGCCGATCGATATTCCACCAGGAACCCAGCAGCAGCAGCAAGCGGTCGGATTCATTTCTCAGGCAATCAGATTTCCGAGAGCAGGCCACTGAAAAATGAATATGAAACCACACACACACATCCAGCCCTTTTGCGTTCTTGAGCAAGCAGAAAAAGCGCAATTTTGGTGACGGGAATGTACTGGCTCCAATAATTACATTCATTAGCAAAAACATACTTTTGAAGTAATACTATTTTATGTAATGTATGTATGCATTTCCAGCTAGTGACAGAACAACGCACTATTCAATTTTTGAAATATTTTTAATTGTACTTTCCGGAAGTTATAGCCACATTAAACTGTGTAGAAATATATGCTTGGTCACATCAAAGATCGCGATTGGGAGGGCGGAACATACATCTTGGTTTAAAGTTTTAAACTTCAGTGAGCATTAGCAATGACAATGACCATTCGCCTTGCTTTGCTTTTGCGTTTTGCCGTAAACTTGAGCGGATCTGTGCTCGACAATCTGTTTGCGCCGCCATCGCCCATCGCCACTCGGCACTCTGCACGCGGCTAGTTGAACACAACGCGATTACGTTCTGCTGCTGCTGGGCTCCTGGTGGAGTATCGATCGACAGAGTCCCGTGCTAAACGCGTTCAACATGGAATCCGTTCCCGCTGGCGCTTCTGACTGACTACATTTTCCGTCGTTTTCCACGGTCAGCTGATCAAATTGTTGATTCTTTCAAATTCATCTAACAATAAGTTTTGTTCCGCTTACAAAAATCCGGCATAAAAAAGTTAAGTACAAAGAATATTTAGAAGCCAAAATTACTCATGGTTTCTTGGTAAATTTGTTAAATCTATTTTTTTATAATAATGTAGAATCAGAATTATTGAAAAAAAAAAAAAAATAATCGGTACAAGAACTTTGATTTTATTGTCACAGAAAATAACATTTTGTCTACAACATGATGAAAATTGAAAACAACAACACTGTGAAAGTGTTAAAATTTTAGAAAATCCCAGTATGAAACGAAACAGTCAGGACTTACTTAGAAAATACACCTAAAATTTTAATAGATTTTGATTGCTTTCTACTTGAGTAACGATTTTCATACCAAAGATGATGTTGGATGTCTAAAATAAAACCGCAACAACTTCATCTGCTCGTCTTAATTTTCGTTTTTCTATAATATAAAACTGATTTCAATTACGGGCAAATTAAAATTAAAAAGCACGAAATTGAAAGGACTTCATTTTATTCAACATCACAAAGTTCTGCTCGAGTAATTAATTATGGATGAGCCAAAGCTACAAAGGACTCTACCAATTTTCCAATGCCGACAAAATGACGATGCAACAACCCGAAATTATCCGGAAATGATGCTTTGGATAACGTAATCTTGTGGTTATTAATTGGCAAATTGAAATTGCTTTGCTCTGGAAACACAAAGACTATTTTAAGGACCAATCTTGGTTGTTTCAATTTAAATTACTTTCTTCATGATATTTTGGAAAATTTCGTAACTATAAAAGAGAAAGTTTATACATAATTTTAATTTGTATGCTGCAATTTAAAATGCAAACTGTTTTGTTTTAACTCCATTATAGAGTTTTCACTTTGTAATTCAATCATATTGGGATGAAAATGGAAATAGAAAACACTATAGTACAATTTTGGAACAGAAACTATGATTGTTATTTGATTTTATAGTTAAATATGCAATACAGTACTCTGTAAAGTGTATACTTTTAAAGAGAGTATTATATGTTTTGTCGGGAGGTATGTATATGCAATAATATGTAAATCATTCGCGTAAGTACTACTTTGCGTTGGGGAGGGGGGATTGTGGTACAAGAAAAATCGCGCCCGCCGTGTGGTTTCAAAATCTTTGTATTCAAAATTGATTATATATATGTGGGATTCTTGCTATCGTCTGAGTCCCGCTTAATTCAACCAATATTGTTGATTGGGTTGCTTCAAGTGCCGTCACTATAACTAAACGTTAGCTACTTGAAAAATATTTTTAACTTTTAATGAAAATTTATTATTATGATGCTGAATTTTTTTGTAACCAAGGGTGGGGATATGTCCCCCACTCGTACCTATAACGCCGCGGATGTGGATTCATACATCCCTTATTTAAACCCTTCTGCATAGTATTTTTTTTTTTTTTTTGGATCACATATTATTTATATTCCGTAATTATTATCGAACCGTTCTATAACAAAATCTTTACAGTAATGTGAAAGCACAGACAATATTGTCTGTGGTGAAAGCTTATAAACGGAACAAAATGATTTTCATTAACTTAACTGCAGAAAAGATCTGTTAACATTTATTTTCATTAGGTCTACCAAAATAGGTGTTCTGAAAACAACGAGAACTTAATCTGGAGTATCAAATGGTGTTTTTCAAACAAATTTTGGTAAATTGAATTAATGAAAGCACTAGATTGCTCATAACAACTAAATTACCACAATTTTTTCTGTTGAATCAGAAAAACTTTTTCGTGGCCATTAAACTAATGTGAAAAAGAAATGGCAGGATTAACAAAATTTAGTTAATAAATCAGCAAGGAATGTTTCATATTTTTTTCATTATAATACATAGATCCATATGTACAATAACAATACAATTCATTTTCCTGTAAAAGGAATATTGTTAATTACCCGCAAAAACAATTTTTACAAACTTTCATAAATTAATGTTGTAATGAAAAGTTTAATCAAAAATCGAATCATTGAACAAAACTCATTTTATTGTGGGAGTTTTTTGCTGCCATTCACTGTAAATACTTCAACCCTTGCGGAATCCCACAATTGAAGGACAACTTGTTATACAGTAAGTACTTTCATCCATTCCCTTATACATGTTATGATGTGATATACATACTCTATACTGGATCACCTTCTTTCAACCCTGAATTGGTTTGGAATTGAAGATTTTGATCAATACTGCTAACCTTGACATTTTTTTGGGAATCCCTAATTCCAACATGTAAAAACATGCAATAAAAAATTTACATACGAAAGTATGTACATGTAGTAAGCCAAATATTCATATAGGAACATTTTTTTGGACTTTGAATAAACAGTTACGAATCACAATAATACTTCTAAAATATATTTTATAATGAAATTGTATAGATTCAAAAAAAAAAATGCGAAGAGTTAATAAATGTATTTGTACATTGTTTTTCATAAATTTGCATTGCATACATCCGTGATCCAATGGTTTATTAATTGTTTCCATCGAGATCGTAAAAAGCAAAATTTTGTTTATCGGGTTTAACAATCCTTAATTTGCTCCTTTATAAATTATAAATCATAAAGTTTAAATGATATTCATACTCATATATATTTTGTTGCAGCATTTCCCTAATTTCTATTGTCTCGGAAAATGATGATGAAATATTTGCAATAGCATAATTAATAATAAGCAATAAATTTTGAGTAGGTACTCAATATTGGTTCTGATGCGCTAATTTTTTTTTTATAAAAACAAGGTTTGTGTTCTGCATGAATGCACATATTCACTTTTATTGTTTTCTGTATTAATTAATATATTTAAGGGAATTAACGGAATAATGATATGTTCATTATATAATATAATATCTATAAATTCCAAAAACGATTCAATATCAACTCTTCACGTTTCCATCCTGTAAAACAATATTTTTGGTAATTAAAAGTAAAACATCATTATGGACTATTATACAATATTGACCGTATTAATTATATGTCATTAAAAACTGAATAAGTCATTAAAACAATATTGTAATATCAATATGTGAATAATAAATATCATAGGTATCTATTAATTTTAACAAACGGAAATTCGAACCATTCTATTCTAATTTACAATGTCCACAAATATATTGCAAAAATCAATAAATTTGTCAATTAAGATTAATAAAAATTTGAAACATATTTTATGGTTGTATCAACAGGAATTATTTTTTCATTCTGTACAATACAATGAGGCTCGAATCTCGTAAAACAATTTTCTTCCTTATAGTTCAAAAATGCAAATTAAATCAATTCAGCTCAAAATCTGCTGCTGAACCTTCTTTGCTCTCCTCTTGTTGTCCACTACTAATTATGTTGCACATTAAAGTTGTCACGTTAAAATGAACTTGGCCGAAGTAAAGTGGGGCAAATGCCTTCAGCCTTCCACCCCTCCAGAGTCCAGGCCTATGAAGAATTGATTTCAAATCACCATCAACCCGGGAGAAATCCCAAAGTAAAGGACACTTTTCCCGAAGGACTTATTATAAGCCAGATTCCACAAATGTTTGGAGCTTTACGAAACGCCTTTCAGTAAACATGTCAATGAGGCGATCTCGTCCTGGCTGGAGGGCATACTTTGAATGAAGTCATCAGAAGTGAGTATTCAAATCAGCAGGCACATAACGTCATGCATAAACAAATAGTAATTTGAAGGAACTTTATTATCCATCCCCAGATCCCAGGGGATGAGGCGAATCTGTTTAGTGTACAAGTCAACTGAATATTTGCGAAAGAGTGACCTGGAATGGGTCCTTGGATGAGGAATAAAAATCTTAACAGCTTTAACTATAACGATATAAAAGATGGTAATATACGTCTCATTTCACAGACAGTTTTTACGGTTATTTATGCCATAACTTATCGGGGTAAATTGAAACTTGTTTTAACATATTATGCATTATGTAGGCACTGATTTATAAGAATTATCATAATAACTTAGAATACTATTGTAATAATTTTTTGTAATACCTACGTATTTTGGAAAGTGTTTTTCTATTTGCGTACACATAAAACTTTTATAAATTGCTGATAATGTAAAATTAAAACTAAACTAGAGAATAAAAGATTTGCAATTGCAGAATGCATCTGATATTTAATTATCACGAAGAAAATTACATATTCACACATGCTTAATGTTTATCATGTTCTCCTACTGATTGTTAATACTAATATTTCACTAATGTACCTGTTGTGAAAGATAATAACAATACTTATACATCCAGAAATTCACGGAATCAGTAGAAAAACGGTACAGCTATTGCCCTTGCGGGCAGTAATCCCGGCTTCTCCACATTTTTAATTCTTAATTTCTTTTCAACATTATTTTGTAATTTTTTTTAATTTTTATTTTTTTCAAATCTTCACTCTTTCGTCGAAATCAACTTCAGACTTCGTTTCTTCACCCCAAAAACATAAAAAAAGATGCCTGACATTTTACACCCCTTTTTCACCCCTAAGACCCCTGCGGGTATTCCAATCAAGCTACGGAGCTTCGGGCACAACTAGGGCCCAAATGAAGTCTGTGTGAGTGTACAAAAGAACGATTTTTTCGACCGGAAATTAGAGTAGATATCATAATGACAAGGCGGAGGGCGGACAGATATTAACTTTTTTCGAATCTAAGCATCTTGCAACGTAAAAAAAAGAATGTTGAGGGGGTGTTAAAAAAAATTTCTGCATTTTTGTCCTTTCCAATTTAGTATGTTTAAGTGGGTTTGTGTAAATAGTAAATAGAAAATGTTTTGAACAACTGCAACGGAACACAGGAGCAACTTGTGAATCTCAAAGGTTCCATTACTAGTGGACAAATCAAACCTTTAATCCAAGTCATTATACACAAAATCAAGTAAGTAATAACCTTACTAGCAACATTGTTATTAACTGTTTATTTTTATAGGTTTCCAAACGCAAAATCATTTCCTTTACAACAATAACGCTTGCTTCTGCACACATGCCGGCTGGCCTGCTTTCCACCACATGTGTTTAAGTGGCTCTTCCCCTGCTCCACATTTTGGACCCAACTATTATCCTTCTCGAAATATTGGTCGCATTATACAAAGGCCGTTGTTGACATCGAATGAAAGGACGCTTCAAGGCCATTGCTTAGTTTTACGATTTAGGAGTGGAAAGGAATCCCTTTCGCATTATTTACCAGCCCTTCGTATATCAATTATTCTCAATTTACATTAAAATTGACTCAACAAATACACCATGAACGATGAACGTGTTGTGGTTGTGGGTTTATTTGTTTACATTGGCGTTTGGAATCAAAAAACAATTAATTAGTTTTTAATTAGGTACATTAGATTTACTAACTGAGACTAACTCAATATTTTTAATTAAATAGCATTGTTATACGAATTTATTTATTTGAAAACACTGGACGATAATTACAATTCGGTGTGGACGGTAATTATTACAATAGTTCGAGGAAAATTAGCATAGAACAATATAATTTTGTAAATTTAACGCACTTTCAAGCATTTGTTTGATAATAAAATCGCCACTTGCAATATCTTTTATTTTAAACATATCGTTTTGCCATGATTTTAGTGAGCAGATATTAAAATGCGGATAGGAAAAGTTTTACCAAAATCCAATTTACATATAAAACTGTGAGAATCCAAAAATGTGGTCGTTTGCAAGATTAACTTTTAGCTGAGTTGAATTTTTGAAATTTGTCCTTTTCCTTCCCTAAAATAAATTATGCAATCATTTTATAATTAAGTATAGAGACAAGACTTCTTTCTTTTTATGTAGAATTTCAAATTTCTGATTCTTCTGTTTTAGTTGATTAGGAGTGTTGGTGTTTGCCTGTGCAGTGTGCACATACATTTACTTCTTTAAGAATTCTCACAAAGCTAGGTCAGGAAAAAATAATCAACAATATGTATACGTTTTGTAAGCACATTTCGTGTTAAATACTGTTTTGTATTTCTCATTAAAATAATATATTCAATATTCTATTTAACAAGAAACCTATTATTAAATTGTAGAATAAACAACTAAATATTTATCATATATGTACTTAAAGCGTTACATTAGAAAGCGGTTCTATCCATAAAAATATTTAAGAAACCGCAAAAATACAAGTATTTGTCTAACTCAGTTTTTTTAGACCTTAAGAAGTATAAAATATAACTTTTCCCAATTTCGCTTTTTTAGAATATATCTCTTATTTTGATAGGTTAAAATTAGGTGAACACTTTTTAAAAAAATATTCATTCAAAATAAATTAAAAGTACAATCTCATTATGATTATTATCGCATTAGAACTAAATCGATTATATTGTAATATGCTATGATTAGATATCCATCGCAATAACAATTTAATTCTCTAATCAAAATCTTGAACTGATTTGAAGATGTTTGATTTTCACTTACCTATTAGCCAATTTTGATTTATCAATTTTTATGATACACTTAAGCCAGGTAAAAGTTGCAGAAATATCGCTGAGAGGGTGTGGACATCAGTGACAGCTTTCACGATGAGATTATGACCAATATTTGCGGTCCACTCGAATTTTAATGCCATCCATTGATAAGACGCCAGGTTTGGATGGCAGAGCTCACCAGCAAGAAATCTTTTTCAGTACTGGAGAAATGCGCGCAGTGAAAGTAGTTTCGTTTGTTCTCCTCTGTTTCGTGTGCCAAGTCGCAAATTGTGGTAAGTGGGGAACCACATCTCACTTTAGAGCCAAGCTCCTCGTTCTGATCAGCCAATTTAAGCAGCTTAATTAACATAAATTACTAGCAATATTAGAACTGTGAAGCATTGTGGAATGTGGAAAAAATGAGTTTTCCTGTGTGTTTCAGCGCTGCCTTGTGCTCTGAAGTCCTATCCTTATGGGTCAGTGTGCGTGTGCAACTCAAGCTATTGCGACGTCCTGGACGATGTGCATCCCAAAGGACCAGGTGAATTTGTAGTGGTATCGTCAAGCAAAGTGAGTACTTCCGTTGTAATTCAATTGAAATTGCGCTGGGAAAAAATTAAATTTTTCTTTCGGAAGGGTGGACTTAGATTTAGTACAACCCGCGGAAACTTCCTCAAGGATAGCGATAAAGTAGTCATCCGCGATTATGACGCAAGGCCAGTGGAAATCGTTGAAGATGAATATTTAAGCATGAAATCAGATGAAGAAGCTGAGGAAAATTTTCTTTTCGGTAAGTACAAAAATATGATTGTGATCTAACCAGTTCAGTGGCGTAGAGACCATAAGGAAAAGTTGTGTAGCGTCTCGGTATGCATTAGGTCAAGAGGTCTGAGGTGCTGGGCTAACTATAAAGCTCGCTCCCGTCGACGGTGTAATAGTTTACACACGAATTATTTTGGCAAAAGAAGCAAACATAAAAACCCAACCAGTAAAAACAAAGTTTTTTACTATAATAATTCATCTAGTATTTTCAAAATGGTGACAAAATTAATTTAAAATAAATCAAAGATTACGTTAATTTTATGATAATGTGGTAATGTGGTGATGCAGATGTGATAAACATTGGTTAGAATGCATTGTCATTGAAAACGAACCAATCTGAACATTTTTAGCTTGATTTAATTGGATTAATTAGCTATATAAGGATTTGCCCTCAAGCACGCAAGCAAGTTTTTTCAAAGTTTATATTAATAGATGATTTAAAAAACGAAATATGTGTCACAATCCATTATTTATCTTTTATTGTACCGATTATTTGAGCAGATACCTATAAATAAATTGTTCAAAAAATAGTTTTCTCACTTAAATCTCTTAAATAATTTTATGGATTACAACTAATTATATTGTTCACACAAAAATCTTTACTAGTGATAACTATTGATACAAAATGTTATTAATCAATTTTTGCCCTTTTAGAATCATCATTGTTTGGAAAATCTTCATTGATTCTCTTCACACTTGCATCTGGTTGTACAATTGTTTTTTCAATATCTTTGGGACCTTCAACGGCCGCTATAAAGTTTGACAAATGTTCATTAGATAGATATTCAGATATGTTGTAGGTAGAATAGTAGTCCAGAACAATTGTGTTTGTGTCCCCTTTAACATCTTCATTTGATTTGTCTACGTAAATATAGAATGGTATTTTACTTAATTTATTCAATAAATCTACTCTATCTAAAGACGGCTTTATCATATCTACTATAATATCGTTATAAATAGGATAGTGTACGTCAAATTCAATTTTGGATAGCCTTACAGATATTTGGTTATTACATAGTATCTGTTTGTTGAAATTCTTTTGAACAATTTCATACAGTGAAAGACCAGCATTTATTTGTTGTGTTTTCATTTGTCGAATTTCCAAAACACAGTCATTTAGATAACTTAATAATTCACTGTACTTACTATTTTCCTTATAAGGATCTAGGTTAACAATGTTTTTATAACTTTCACTAAATCTGTTTATTAGAGCAAATCTAATTAATAGTTTAGCTTTATCGCATGAGGTATTATAATTAATAGCATAGTCTAAAGGTGTGTCGTTGTGTCGATTCCACATGTCAATATCAGCTCCAAATTTTAGTAGTTCGTATACTACTTCTAGACTTGAATCACTTCTTCTTGCAGCATGATGTAGTGGAGTATTCTTTTTTCGGTTTTTAACATTTACCCAAGCTCCATGTGTTAAAAGCACTTTAGCTAAAAGCAATCCTTTTCCATAACTCGTAACATAATCCAGTGGAGTTTCCCCATAAGTGTTCAATGCATTTACGTCAGCGCCGTATAACAGAAGCTCTTTAGCAACTTCTGCACTATTAGTGCGATGAAGTAACGTATCTCGATTAGAAGATTCTCTGAAGTTGATGTCAGCACCTGCGGCCAAAAGAGACTTCAATTTTTTCAAGTCTTTTTCATATATCACTGCTTTTTCTAGTTCTTTGTTAATACTATTTGTATCCATACTTTCACGTATTTATTAAATATATATGAAACACAACAGTTACAATTACAATATAGGTACACTTCGTAACCTGTGAGAGGAATGAGAAACTTTGTCACTTGTCAAGCAAAGCTAAGGTGATTATATTAAAATTAATTCGTGTGGCTTGAAAATATATTGTTTGTATATTTCGATTAACTATAAATGATATGCGTTTGTAATCGCCGACCCGAGTAACCAGAATTGTCGTGTCGTGGCAGTTGATTAAAAAGATAAAACATAAAACTAATTAGGTAAATAAATAAGAAGAAATTTAGTATAAAATCAGACTTAATTGGGACAACGTCTCAAGTTCACTGATTTCTAATTAATCGTCAGTCACTGTTTAGAACTTCTACTCAGTGGAATGATCAGTGAATAGTGATATCACTCTTTAGAAGAACCGAATTTCCTCATGTATTTTCTACGTGTTTGGTACCTGCACTCTTATCAATTTATTCTGTTTTGCACTCGAATGCTTGAGCAGGGTTTACAGAATATAAGAAAAAGACACTGGTTTTACACTAGCTTATTTTTATTCCTAATTTAAATAATACAAAATTCTTCACTTCTACAAATGGGGTGGGCTAAATTTCTAAAGCGGTTCGATATTGACTCAAGTAGAATTGGCTGGTGACTAACTCTCTCTTCGCTTTCTCGTTCAGACGCTTCGGCGTCAGCAAGGAATATTATCTAACCTAAGACAAAGAATATAGATAAATTCTTTGGCGTCAGCTTTGTGCGCACGTACACTAGCACAGTTTGATTCTGCATGCGTAGACACATTCCTTGAATAATACTATGAATACGCATCTTTCATTGAACAGATACAATTAATATTTCGATTAACATAGTTACGTTCATTTCATTAAGAGAATTTAATCTGCTGCCCTAATTCAAGCACTCCGATAGGTGAAAACTGTGATTGTAACCCGAGTTACTACCAGTTCTATATTTTGTTAGATCTAGACAAGTTGATCACCTCTCTCAATTAACATGAATGAGTAAAAATAACGATGCGAATGACTACGTTTCATTTGAATATTTAAACGAGGCCTAAAAATTACAGACTATGATCAAATGACACTGGTCCAATACTCAGAAGGCATCCTAATTTTATGTCGACTTTTGAATTGATAGATATTTTCCCGTGGTGTACTCGGAAGTTGGGATTTCCTCCCTCTCTAAAAACTTGATCAATTTTAATTGTGAATGCTTCCTACACTGTTCGTATATATTATGTAGAGGTATATGGAGCACAATGCAATCTTAAATCTTTTGACGAAAAATATCTGTAATATAGCTTCCCTCTTGATAAGGATTAAGGAATACACAACAACGATTTCTTTTCGATAATTTTTACAAGTTTCATTCATAACAAAACATATTATAATGTAGGTATATTTTGGAAACATAACACCCAATTTTTAAAAACAAAGTTTTTACGATAATTTCACTATTGACATTTAAAATTAATAAAAGCATAAAAGATGTTTTACAGTTCTTCAAATAAAAGAGATTTCGCTTTCAAACTTTTAAAGACATAAATATTCAGTCGATATATGTGACGAAATAAATTACGTGTCCAGAATAAATCAGCAGAGCACGTTTAATCAATATGGGGTTTAAATAAAACAATCCATTCACTTTGTTTAGAAAATAAAAATATATAAGTAGTGAAAGCTTTTGAGATTGCAAAACACAAAAGGGGAAAGGAGAGTGCAAACTCTTCAGATGTTTCCACTGCACTCAGTCTGTGAGACTGAACCTCTAACAGAGCGAAATCGCGGTATGACGATGTCAATGAATCATAAAGAGTTATTATTTTCAGGCACCCGGAAGGAAGCTACCATCACCATTGATAGAAACGAGAAATATCAAGAATTTGTTGGCTTTGGAGGAGCATTTACAGGAGCAGTGTCCTATAACCTGGACAAACTGGCTCCTGAAGTGAGAGATGGCATTTACAAGTATTGTTCTTCCAATTTTGATAGATTCAGTGTTTAATTCAAATAATTTACATGAAGATCCTACTTCTCGAAAACGGATGGAATCGGTTACTCCTTTATAAGAATGCCAATTGGAGGATGTGACTTTGACTTGCAGCCCTGGGCTTACAACGAGGAACCAAAGAACGATGTTCATCTGAGCAACTTCAGCGCACTCGATCCCCGAGATGAGAGAAAAGTGCGATAGTCAAACCGTTTCAAAAAAAAACCTCAATTTAAATAATTTGAACTTCCTCCGCAGGTGGAGCAACTTAAAGACCTCATGAAAGCTTCAAACAATTTCAACATTAAGTTTTTCGGTTCCGCTTGGAGCCCTCCGCCGTGGATGAAGAGCAACAACGCTTGGACGGGATTCAGCAAGCTGAAGGACGAGTACTATCAGACGTGGGCAGATTATCACATCAGGTAAGGACATTACTCTTATTAGTTCCCGTTGTTTCTCCATAAGTGTCTCAATAGATTCATCGAACTAATGGAAGCTAAAAATATCTCCTTCTGGGCAATATCCACTGGAAATGAACCATTGAACGGCGTCACTGCGTGGTTATTTGTTCCCTTTATGAGTCTGGGTTGGACACCGCAAAATCAAGTACGATTGACTCCAGATTAATTCTAGAATATTAAATATATTCAGTTTTTGCATTCTTAGGGGAGGTGGGTGGGAAAGCATCTAGGGCCCTCCTTGCGGCAATCCGCATTTAGCAAAGTCAAATTGTTTTCCAACGATGATCAGCGTTACACTTTCCCGTGGTGGTTCGATCGAGTAAGTACGCCATTTATATTAATTATCTAAATATTCATTTAATGTATAATGTATACTGTTTTAACTGAACTATCTATTTGAATAGCAATAGTTGAAGTAAACGAATAATCATTTTCTCCTATTTTTAGATGGAGAAAGGTTTTAAGAACTCCACGTCATTTTTAGATGGTTTTTCCGTTCATTTCTACTGGGATAGATTTTTCGGGACGCGTTTGATAGACAGAACTCATAAAAAGTACAAAGATAAAATGATAATCAACACCGAGTCCTGCATTGGAGACAAACCATTTGAAACGCATGGCCCGGAACTGGGATCATGGCCGAGAGCTGAGAAGTACGTAAGATCGTATATAGAAGACCTACAGCATTGGGTAAACGGGTGGATTGATTGGAACATCGTCCTGGATGAGCGAGGTGGACCAAACTATGTTAAAAATACCGTTGACGCTCCAATTATCGCCAATACCACAAGTGAGAATCGTTGTTGACTTAAATGAAGTAGAATCATTGACAAAACTGACTTTCAGGTGGAACGGAATTCTACAAACAGCCCATATTTTACGCGATCGGACACTTCTCGAAGTTCCTTGCCGAAAACTCAGTTCACATCAGTTCCTCCTCCTCTGATCGACGAGTTGATAATGTGGCGTTCGTCAGACCAGATGGCAACATTGTCGTCATTATATTTAACAGGTAATTATAACAATTATAACAGTTTTAGAAGTTATAACAGTTATAACAGTTTAGTTTAAAACGTTTATATATTAATGTTGTAAATTAATTGATATTGAACTCGAATATTATGTTGTCCTTTTCTTTTCAGTAAGGATAATGCCTTTGATGTGAATATCCACGACAAAGTTTCCGGCAACATTGCGCTGAATATTCCACCCAGATCTGTGCATACAATTATTTACAAATAAAATTGTTTATGAAAAATCAATTAAAACTTTAAAAAGTATTAAATAGAATGCAGTTTTTTGTTTATTTACAATGTGTAGTTACTGTGCATTGTAGCACAAATAGAAATTCCAATAATTGTTAGAAATGGAGACTTTGGAATAAGTGCGTTCTGGTAGGGCTCTTTTTAAAACCGAAGTGGTCAAAACAAATTAGGAGTTTGTCATCACAAAAACGCATTGTATTCCTTAATTGAAACCTTGAACCCATTTCAAGATGTGTGAATTTCTATTGATACAAACCTTTGTTTTTTCAGTATGTTTTGATACGCTTGCAAATTACGAGCAGGTTCCAACTGAAATTATATCGCTAAGGGTGTGGATGAAGCCCACAGCCATTGCACGGCGCACACTGGTTCAGATTTCTCGATAAGATTATGGACTTCGCTTGGGGTCCACTAAATTACCTCGAATTTTAATTGCCATTCATTGATAAGACGCCAGGTTTGGATTGCAAAGCTCACCCGGAAGAAATCTCTTTCAGTACGAGAGAAATGCGCGCAGTGAAAGTAGTTTCGTTTGTTTTCCTCTGTTTCGTTTGTCAAGTCGCGAATTGTGGTAAGTGGGGAACCACATCTCACTTTGGGGCACACACCTCATTCTGATCACCCAATTTGAGCAACTTATGATTTTAGCATGAATTAATAGCAATCTTAGACCAAGAGAGCTTAGAGCCATGCAAAATTCTTTACCATCTGTTCTAAATGGGTTTTTATGCGTGTTTCAGCGCTGCCTTGCGCTTTGAAGCCCTATCCTTACGGATATGTGTGCGTGTGCAACTCAAGCTACTGCGACGTCCTGGACGATGTGCATCCCAAAGGACCAGGTGAATTTGTAGTGGTATCGTCAAGCAAAGTGAGTATTTCCGTTGTAATTCAATTGAAATTGCACTGGGAAAAAATGAAATTGTTCTTTCGGCAGGGTGGACTTAGATTTAGTATAACGCGCGGAAACTTCCTCAAGGATAGCGGTAAAGTAGTCATTCGTGATTACGATGCAAAGCCGATAGAAACTGTCGAAGATGAACATTTAATCATAAAGCTCCTCGAAGAAGCCCAGAGCAATTTTCTTTTCGGTAAGTTAACCAAAGTATGATTGTGATCAAACCAGGGCCAGGGCAGTAGCGCGTCCACAGGGCGTTTCGACCGCAGGGCAAAGTCATGCGGTATCTCAGTAGGCAATAGCTCAAGCGGTCCTGACGACCTGACCTAACGAAAAAGCTCGTTCCCTTCCCCACGATGTAGTTCTGAAGAATTATTTTGCCAAAAGTAACAATAATAAAAAAAAATAAATATTTACTGAATTAAAAATAATTCGTCTGCGCAAACATCTAGTCCTCAAAAAATAAAGTTCTGCAAATAAAATAAAATTAACCTTTTATTTCATAATTTTAGAGACATCAATTGTGCTTATGGGTAGAAATAAATTATACGTGTTCAGAATAAATCAGATGAACACGTTTAATATATAGGGTTTAAATAATGGCGATAAAGAATGGATAAACAATACGAAAGAAATAGAAAATTAGATTATTTCAGTACGTAGTGAAGATTCTTCTCCCCTTCCCTGAACAATACCAAATTATTTTTTTAGTCTGTGGAAATAAAATCAGTATCTAACAATAAATTATTACGTAGTATATTTTACAAATGATTGTTGAATTTCAGTATGTCTTATAAAGCATTGCCACAGGACTACGATGTGTATAGTTAAACTTTATAAAGCATAATTCATTGGGTCTAGTTTAAGATTTGCTCTGTTATTAAAGTATAAATTTCCACTTGAAATTCTCCTGTTCATTGATGCACGTTTGAACAAATATTCCAATTTTAAGACGAAATGTCCTCATACTAATTACTGCTGGTCAATTTTTCTCTTTTTTGCGTTTTAATAAACATAAGAAATGACCGTGCTAAACATGGGGCTCACAAGTCAGGGGGCGACACTAGGAGATATAAATATGAAATATATGCTGCGTCAATGAAATATATATTTGCTTGAAGTTGCACAACTTTCGCCGTTTCGGTTAGGATTAGGATCATAGGATGGTGTGCAGACTACAGGCCCCGGGGGCCTGGACCCGGAGCAAGTAGACCCCCGACAATCCAGTCTAGTTTATTCCTAATAAATGTCGAACTCAATATGCAATAAACATAAATTTATAAACTTTGCTTATATATTTTCGGAGTAAAATTATTTTTGACTTTGAAAATAATTCTTGAGTAAACATTAAAACGGATAGCATTATGCCTTGAGATAAGAATTAATATTTTTAAAATAAAAGAAAACACTGTGAAGGATTGCCTGAATTTATCTAACTCACCACCCACAACGATTGTACTAAATTCAGAAGCTGTTTCTTCATGTCTGACTGAACCATTTTGTCCAATGCCTTGTAGAATTGTAAATTAAGAGCGTGAGGAAAGATTTACTGCAATAAGGATATTCTCCGAACACACTTCAAAAAGAATCATATCTGAAGACAAACCAGTCAAATGGAGAAGACTGGTTAAAATATACAAAATGGCTGCATTTCGTTTCAAAAGAGTTGTGCGATAAATCTTCAAGGGTGATGATGTGTCTGGACAAGATACAAATGGAAACATTAATAAAAGAATTGAATTTACTTTCGCATAATGAACTTCAGCAAAGTGTTAAAAATAGTTAAATCCCTGCAGAGATATTTTGTGTTGACGATCCCATTTTTAAATAAATGCAATGAACTTTCTAAGTGGTGAGGGATGTAGAAGTCTAGAAAGCCTTTGGTGTAGAAGACTAAGACTCCATTCACATGGTATAGAAAATAAACATATACCTACCTATCTAGGCATAATTTGTGAAAGCTTTCGAGATGTATTAATTTCAAAACTCAAAAAGGGAAAGGTGACTCCGAAAACTTCTGGGGTTTGCACCAATGGAGACTCTAGAGTCTAGAGTCTACAGTTCTTATTTTCAGGCACGCGGACGGAAGTTACCATTACCATAGATCGCAACGAAAAATATCAAAATATTGTTGGGTTTGGCGGAACGTTTACAGGAGCAGTATCCTACAATCTGGACAAACTGGCGCCTAAAGTGAGAGATGCCATTTACAAGTAATTCTCTTCCTATTTTGATAGATTCAGTGTTTAATTCAAATAATTTACATGAAGATCCTACTTCTCGAAAATGGATGGAATCGGTTACTCCTTTATAAGAATGCCAATCGGGGGATGTGACAATGACTTGCAACCCTGGGCCTACAACGAGGAACCAAAGAACGATGTTCATCTGAGCAACTTCAGCGCACTCGATCCCCGCGACGAGAAAAAAGTGCGACGGTCATCCCTTTTGAAACAAAGACCTAAATTGAATTAATCTGGACTTCCTCCGCAGGTGGAGCAACTTAAAGACCTCATGAAAGCTTCAAACAATTTCGACATTAAGTTTTTCGGTTCCGCTTGGAGCCCTCCGCCGTGGATGAAGAGCAACAACGCTTGGACGGGATTCAGCAAGTTGAAGGACGAGTACTATCAGACGTGGGCAGATTATCACATAAGGTAAGGACTTTACTCTTTCTAGTTCCAATTGTTTCTCCATAAGTGTCTCAATAGATTCATCGAACTAATGGAAGCTAAAAATATCTCCTTCTGGGCAATATCCACTGGAAATGAACCCTTGAACGGCGCCGACGCGTGGCTATTCATTTCCTTCATGAGTTTGGGTTGGACACCACAAAATCAAGTACGATTGACTCCAGATTAATTTTAGAATATTAAATATATTCAGTTTTTGCATTCTTAGGGGAGGTGGGTTGGAAAGCATCTAGGGCCTTCCTTGCGGCAATCCGCATTTAGCAAAGTCAAATTGTTTTCCAACGATGATCAGCGTTACACTTTCCCATGGTGGTTCGACAAAGTAAGTACACCAACATTTATTTGTTTATTTATTGTGTAATGTTTAAGCTTTTAAATATCATTTTCAGGCAAACGAATAATTGTTATTCTCTTTTGCTCAGATGGAAGAGGGGTTCAAGAACTCAACGACATTTTTGGATGGTCTTGCCGTGCATTTCTACTGGGATCAGTATTTTAGCCCGCGTTTAATCGACATAACTCATGAAAAGTACAAAGATAAAATGATAA
This sequence comes from Leptogaster cylindrica, assembly GCA_963082835.1. NCBI lineage: Eukaryota > Metazoa > Arthropoda > Insecta > Diptera > Asilidae > Leptogaster > Leptogaster cylindrica. The sequence goes on along the minus strand of OY720109.1, from coordinate 22,635,142 downwards.
TCAACACCGAGTCTAGCGTTGGAGTTAAACCTCTTGAAGCGCAAACACCACAACTCGGATCATGGCTGAGAGCGGAGAAGTACGTAAGATCGTATATAGAAGACCTACAGCATTGGGTGAGCGGGTGGATTGATTGGAACATCGTCCTGGATGAACGAGGTGGACCAAACTATGTTGAAAATAATGTTGACGCTCCAATTATCGCCAATACCACAAGTGAGAATCGTTGTTGACTTAAATGAAGTAGAATCATTGACAAAATTGACTTTCAGGTGGAACGGAATTCTACAAGCAGCCCATATTTTACGCGATCGGACACTTCTCGAAGTTCCTTGCCGAAAACTCAGTTCACATCAGTTCCTCCTCCTCTGATCGACGAGTTGACAATGTGGCGTTCGCCAGACCAGATGGCAGCATTGTCGTCATTATTTTTAACAGGTAAATATAACAATTATAACAGTTTTAGGAGTGTAAAAGGTTAATTTAATAATGTTGTAATAAATGGGTATTGAACTCGAATATTATCTTGTCCTTTTCTTTTCAGTAAGGACAATGTCTTTGATGTGAATATCCACGACAAAGTTTCCGGCAACATTGTGCTGAATATTCCACCCAGATCTGTGCATACAATTATATATAATTAAAATTATTTATGAAAAATCAAATAAAATTTTAAAAAGTATTAAATGAAGTAAATATTACAAAGTATTCAGATTCGTTTTCCCTGGAAAAAATTAAATTAATCGATTATTTCAACTCTTCGATTAATAAAACTCATAATCTTTAGCCAAGAGCGATCGAGACTTCCACGATCCACCGGAAAAAGAACAATAGCAGATCAGCGAATTCAAATGTACAGGAAATGACATTTTAACACCAATGCAATCATGCTTTTTGCCAATAATTTATAATAACTGAAATTGTTATACACACAATCTAGTTTCGAGCTTCGAAAGACAAGGAACCCTATGAAAGCTTAAGTGTTCACATTACAAGGTTAAAATTACAACACCGTGTCACGGTCTATTGTCTGTTGTCACCTGCAAACTATTTACTGACAAAGTTCCAAATCCCTAGAAAAAAATTGTTTTGGGGGATTTCATCGTTGTTATTCACAGATTAAGTAAAATAAAACCTTACAAAATGTACTTATTCAAAGCAAATTGATCAAAAATACAATAATATTAAATCAATTATTATTATGATTATTATTTGCAACTCACAAAACTACCAGACCATGAGAGCAATGAAAAATAAATTAAATTATTAATGAACCCCTTGACCTTGGTGCGTTCTTGGTAGGGTGCTTTTTAAAGCAAAGCAAAGGAGTTTGTCTTTACAAAAACAAATAAATTGCATTCCTTAATTGAAATCTTGAACCCCTTTTAAGAAGTTGGTTTCCTGTTAAAACAATCTTTTGTTTTATCAGTATGTTTTGATACGCTTGCCAATTACGAGCAGGTTCCAACTGAAATTATATCGCTAAGGGTGTGGATGAAGCCCACAGCCACGGCACGGCGCACACTGGTTCAGATTTCTCGATAAGATTATGGACCACGCTTGGGGTCCACTAAATTACCTCGAATTTTAATTGAAATTCATTGATAAGACGCCAGGTTTGGATTGCAAAGCTCACCCGGAAGAAATCTCTTTCAGTACGGGAGAAATGCGCGCAGTGAAAGTAGTTTCGTTTGTTGTCCTCTGTTTCGTGTGTCAAGTCGCGAATTGTGGTAAGTGGGGAACCACATCTCACTTTGGGGCACGCTCTGCGTTCTGATGAGCCAACTTGAGCAACTTAGCATGAATTAATATAATTCTAATCAGTAATCTTAGAGCTATGGAGCACTGCAGAATTCTTTTGCAACTGGACTAAATGGGTTTTCATTGTTTCAGCGCTGCCTTGTGCTCTGAAGCCTTATCGTTATGGATATGTGTGCGTGTGCAACTCAAGCTACTGCGACATCCTGGATGATGTGCATCCCAAAGGACCAGGTGAATTTGTAGTGGTATCGTCAAGCAAAGTGAGTACTTCCGTTGCAATCCCATTGAAATTGTACAGAACAAAAATGAAGCTTATTCGTTTGTCAGGGTGGACTTAGATTTAGTATAACACGCGGAAGCTTCCTCAAAGATAGCGATAAAGTAGTCATTCGTGATTACGACGCAAGGCCGATAGAAACCGTCGGAGATGAATATTTAATCATCAAGGTCCTAGAAGAGGCTCAGACCAATTATCTTTTTGGTAAGTACAAAAATATGATTGTGATCTAACCAGTGCAGTGCAAGTGTAGCGACCACAGGAAGCTAACGATAAAGCAATTCAAACGAATTATTTCGCGAAGATACTTACATGATCAAATATATTAAACAAACATCAAAACTAAAAACAAAAGTTTTGGTTCGGACGGATTAGGAAATCCAATAGGATCTTCACTACTTTGCTAGCAATTAAGTAATGACTCAGAATTGATGACGTCGAAAATACAAAGTTCCTATACCATGATAGATCCTATATTCCTATTTCCAATTGTGTTAATATGTATAAAATATAAAAACACTGCAAATTTTACACAACGGTTTATTATTTCCAAAAAATGTGACATTTTTCAAGTCACGGCTAGATGGCAGTAGTGATCATGTGAAATGATTTCACGTTTTTTGATCCACCAACAAATGGAATAATTTATGGAGATTAAAAATTTCAAAATTCTATTACTCAAAAACCAATTGATATAAATCCATACAATAAAATGTGTTCTATTGAGTAATATTAGAGCATTGTATATTCCGAGTTTTATGAAAAAAGCTTGAACGATTTCGGAAATATGATTTTTTCAATATTTGGTTCCTCAATTTCCCCCCCTCAAAATACGTCGATCGGACCCACGAGCTGTTAGGACCGTTGTCAGATGTCACTTGATTTTTGAACCAAATTTAATTAATTTATCTCCAGTAGTTTCCGAGAAAAAGCCTTGACGGCGGACGGCGGACGGTGGACGGGGGACGGTGGACGGGGGACGGCGGACGGCGGACGGACGGATTTTTTTTTATTCGTTTTTTGAAATCTACATATCTCAAAACGTAAACTGACAAAATTTCAGGGGGGGTTATAATTTTTTTTTTCGTGTTCGATTACATAGGTTTATTATTGAAAATAATAAACCAAAATTATGAAAACTCAAACCAAACCATAAATTGGTCAAAGAAAAATGCAGGGTGTCTCAAAAAATCCTCCACAAATGGATCGGTTTTGTGAAATGAGTGAATCGAAGGATATCTCGTAAACGGAATGGTTTAAGCTTGTTTTATTATTTTTCCCGCGATCGGCGCTGCAAAATCATTCGGAAATCATTAACAAAGTGAGTTTCCGCAGTTATCGATATCATGCCTATAAATACTATATATAGCTGCAATCACAGGCGAAATTCAGCACTTAGGACCGCTATAACTTTTTTCCCCCATCGAATTGAAATGAGCCGTCATATTAACTATTGGAGTACTTTAGAAGAGCCATTGTATGACATAATATGTCTCGTTCGTATTGAAATGAGGAGTGAGGACTATTTTGCCCATTGTACTTTTATTGCGATACCTGTATAGCATCATACCTAAAAATCGGTCCAAAACGTATTAAGTCTAAAAAATTGTCATTAATTAAAACTATAATATCTACGATAGTATCTAATTGCGCTGTTAAGATATCAATGAATCATAAAGAGTTATTATTTTCAGGCACCCGGAAGGAAGCTACGATCACCATAGATCGAAACGAGAAATATCAAGAAATTGTTGGGTTTGGAGGAGCATTTACAGGAGCAGTGTCCTATAACCTGGACAAACTGGCTCCTGAAGTGAGAGATGGCATTTACAAGTATTGTTCTTTCGATTTTGATGGTGTCAGTGTGATCCTGATAATTTAAATGCAGGTCCTACTTCTCGAAAACTGATGGAATCGGTTACTCCTTTATAAGAATGCCAATTGGAGGATGTGACTCTGACTTGCAGCCCTGGGCCTACAACGAGGAACCAAAGAACGATGTTCATCTGAGCAACTTCAGCGCACTCGATCCCCGCGACGAGAAAAAAGTGCGACGGTCATCGCTTTTGAAACATCCATTTTGAAATAATCTGAACTTCCTCCGCAGGTGGAGCAGCTTAAAGACCTCATGAAAGCTTCAAACAATTTCGACATTAAGTTTTTCGGTTCCGCTTGGAGCCCTCCGCCGTGGATGAAGAGCAACAACGCTTGGACGGGATTCAGCTGGCTGAAGGACGAGTACTATCAGACATGGGCAGATTATCACATAAGGTAGACTTTACTCTTATTAGTTCCATATTGTTTCTCCACAAGTGTCTCAATAGATTCATCGAACTAATGGAAGCTAAAAATATATCCTTCTGGGCAATATCCACTGGAAATGAACCATTGAACGGTGGCATCCAATGGATAGTTATTCCCTTCATGAGTCTGGGTTGGTCACCAAAAACTCAAGTACGCTTCCCACTGCTTCACTTTAAGAACATTGAATATATTTCCTTCTTGCATTTTTAGGCTAAATGGGTTGCAAAGCATCTAGGGCCTTCTTTACGGCAATCCGCATTTAGCAAAGTCAAATTATTTGGCAATGACGATCAGCGGTACACTTTCCCATGGTGGTTCGACAAGGTAAGTACATCATATTTTATATTTATTCAAATGTTTATTTATCGTATTATGTTTATGTAAGTTGAAATATAATTTTTAGAAAAAGGAATAATTGTAACTGTATCATTTTCTCAGATGGAAAAGGGTGTCAAGAACTCAACGTCATTTTTGGATGGACTTGCTATTCATTTTTATTGGGATGAATTCTTTCACCCGAGTTACATAGACAAAACTCATAAAAAGTACAAAGATAAAATGATAATCAACAGTGAGTCCTGCGTAGGAGACAAACCACTTGAAACGCATGGCCCGGAACTGGGATCATGGACGAGAGCTGAGAAGTATGTAAGATCGTATATAGAAGACCTACAGCATTGGGTGAGCGGGTGGATTGATTGGAACATCGTCCTGGATGAGCGAGGTGGACCAAACTATGTTAAAAATACCGTTGACGCTCCAATTATCGCCAATACCACAAGTGGGAATAGTTGTTTCCTGTAATGAAGTAGAATCATTGACAACATTGACTTTCAGGTGGGACGGAATTCTACAAGCAGCCCATATTTTACGCGATCGGACACTTCTCGAAGTTCCTTACCGAAAACTCAGTTCACATCAGTTCCTCCTCCTCTGATCGACGAGTTGACAATGTGGCGTTCGCCAGACCAGATGGCAGCATTGTCGTCATTATTTTGAACATGTAATTATAACAATTATAATAGTTTTAGTAGTTTAAAAGGTTAATTTATTGATGTAGTAAATTGATTCATATTGAACTCGAATATTATGTTGTCCTTTTTTTTCAGTAAGGACAATGCCTTTGACGTGAGTATCCACGACAAAGTTTCCGGCAACATTGTGCTGAATATTCCACCCAGATCTGTGCATACAATTATTTACAAATAAAATTGTTTTTGAAAAATCAATTAAAATTTTAAAAAGTGTTTAGATAAATAAAATGCATTTTTTTGTTTATTAGCAAAGTGGCACTGTGCATGTGAAAATTTATCCTTCCGATTTATATGCTAGAATTTCGAATGACGCAATTAAATGAAACGAGAACATTTTTAAGCAAAGATTTTATTACAATTCCAAATCTAAAAAGGAATCGTTACAATTAAGAAACTGCGAAAAGTAGTAATAATGGTGTTTACAAACGAACTCGTTACTCGTCTCTTCCTATAAATTGTGCGTGCGGAAGTCATCATAACAAAAGTTTTATTTCTTTAGTCATTCGTAGTTCGCAGATAAAATAAGTAACAATTTACTGTACAATATTTGCGACTAATAAAAAAATTATAAACGATTTGGAACAAATGTTTTATTCTGAAAACTTTTTTTAACATTTCTTGTATGTATTACGAATACTCCAATTTCATTTCGAAAGTTTTTATTTCATTTAAATATGTATCTAGATCACTAGAAACACATTAATAACAAAATATACTTTCGATAAATAAGCAAACAAGAAGAACTTCAACAAGTTATTTGCGTTAAAATTATAAAAACATTAGAGCAAATGCGAAGTCGCCTTTTGAGCTGGTATTTCTTTATGGGTTCACAATAATTTAGTTTTATAAATATTTAGTCTTTTTGCCAATACATATTACAAAATACATAAATAAATAATAATAACGGCAGTTGTTTGCGAAAATATAGGTATATATTATTCAATTATGTGGAACGTAATTTTTGCGGGTTTGGTGTATTTTTTGAGGAATGAATATAAAACTATACATACTGAAAGAAAAATCGGATGGCTAAAAAATACACTTTAGGTTGGTAATAAATTCTTATTTTCGTTTTAATTTGTCAATTTGATACGACAACTTCTAATACATTATGAATATGTATTATTAAACCAATTCAGGGCCTTCCAATCAATCAACCGACATTTTGTGCCGAAGTAGTTATTAATTACCAATGCATTCATGAGGGGATGCATTCCAGTCCCATGAATTATAAATGCTATAAAAGGTTAAGTTGCTGCCCATGCAGTTGTACGCAAACAAAAGCACGAAATTATGAGCAATCACTGGACATTGAAGTTATGCACTTCAGGGTTTCATATAATGGTAGAAAATTCCTTATTCCGCTTAAAAGATTCGAATCAAATCAGAAATACTCAGTGACATCCACAGGACACTTCCAGTGCATCCAATTATGGGCGTGACTCCAATTAGCTCCTATGGGGACACAAATCTTGTTTGGTTGACAGTTATTGCTGATTTGAAATATAATCCACATCATGCATGCAAATTATGCAACTGGAGAGACATGGACGACTTCCAGGACATTCCCGATGGTGAGCAGATTTGCTTGTTCATCGAGACGAATCACTTTCGGAATTTTGAAAATATGCCAAATCCAAAATTGTCATCCTCTAGAAATTTGTTCAAACATTATTATATTGTTGTTTTTCCAATTGATTTTCCCCAGAGACGGCGCAGGAGGTGGACAGAATTAATCTGATAAATCCATGTACAATCAAGACTAATAAATCGGACAATATTTACAGTGTCAAGCAATCGCCTTGCAGCGCAGCTGCAGCCTAACATTGTTTTTGGCAGGAAAGCATCCTTTTATGCTGCACTTAAACGAATGGATGGACATTTTCGAAATGTATATCTTCCTATATAATGTTTCAATGTAATATAAATCGAGTTTTACACGAAATAAATATTATTACTAAAATCATTTATCTTCAATTTTGAGATTAACCCTTTCAAAATTAAGATACAATTAACAACATCCACTTTTTACCGATTTTATTTTTGGGATTATTGACAATAATTTCCTGTAATGGATTATTAAAGTTGGTCGTTGAACATTTCGTATAGCACTAAAGATGACAAAACATTTTTCTTATATCCGATTTACTATATTTTCAGACAGATTTCACATGTGGGTAAAAGGCAAACCTGTAAAAATCTTATAAGAATTAATGTGTAGGTACTTATTTTTTCAATTGCATTTTTGATTGCTTAAAACGCCAGAACTAAGAAGAGCATAACAAAAATAAAGTTGAATTCAGTACGGCTATAGATATAATATTGTACTTGCCATCCCAGTCTCAATAAAATGTAATTTACGGACCAAATTTAAGCTTTTATTTAAAAAACTGTAACTAAATTGGAAACAAAGTCGCCTTGGGCTCTTAGTCGCCCTTAAAGCTCCCGCCCCTAGGTACGTGCCCAGTGTGCCTACTTGGAAATGCGGGTCTATGCACAAAGGGGATTCGGGATAGGAGCAGTTGAACTCCACCATTGTCTGTATTCCTGTTGCAAAGAACCTTTGTTCCAAAATAATTAAGTACATCCAAATTAACGGTCTATTACTCTACAACTTCGCTCTACCCCCCCGACTACCATCTGTCTCTAATCCCAAATTGTGTATGAAAAACAAATCTAACAATTTTTTTGAAGTATACCTATCTTTTTGCAAAAAAACCGGTTTTCGTATCTAATTATCCTTATAAACACGCTGAGCAAATGGACAACCTCCAGTGGATACTACTAATTACAACAAGCATAAAGTCTGAAGGCAGAACGAAGATTAAGTACACCAAAAAGGATGGTCTTCGCTATTATCCATCCTAAATCGAAAACGGGCTTTTTTTCAGGGCTTCCTTGTTCCAAAAAGTTTCCTGCTGTGGACAGCTTGAATGATGGATGAACTTTTTTGTATGATATGTTTTCCCTGGAAACGATAATAAAGGATATTAGAGTAGAGTATATGAAAATTATTCAGTAAATTTCCTTTAACCTATAAATGACGGGACGAAAAGTAGAAATGTTTTTATTTTATGTTCACTGTTTTCCGTTGTGCCTTTTAGCTTTTACATAACAAACAAAATATGACTTTTCCACGTTTCAATTGCATCCGCAACTCGTTACAGCACGAAATCTTAAATAACTCAGGGATGTGCTCTTTTTTATGTATTAATATAAAATTCATTGCGGTATTTTTTTTTTATGAAACACGTGCGAATTGAACATTCTAAACTAGTGGCTCAGAAATTTGTTTATATCAACTGCCTCAAAAATATTTCAACCTCTGGCCTTTTTACCTTATTCATCCGCTCTACTTACGTAATTGGAATAGCTAATGTAATACTATAAATCTTACGTCAAGGATCAAGCGTGAATGTTAGATCAATTAATTTAATGTGATTCTTAGCAATTTCTTAATTTTAATGAAATTTAAACTAAAATTGATAGGAATGGAAAAAAACATTAGTTATCATGTCCTAATTTAATTTCTAACAAAGGTTGATTGGTTAATATTTCTGAAAGAATATGTTTTTAAGTTGAGTATGTTTACATGTTCATGCCCATCGGGAGCTTATTACAGCACAAGTTGGTCCTTTGTATAAAGTGTCTAGACATGGCTGTAACAACTGCTTCCGCCTTACGAATACGTTTCAATAAATATATAGAGAAAAGGATATTTTATTTCAATAGCACATTAATTAAAGACAAAATAAATAATGTATATGTTCAAGGACGTCTGCTTTAAAAGGGGGCAAGAAACTTTTACCAATTGCCGACAGCAGACTGTTTAACTTTTTCTTCATTCCAGCGCCTAAATGAATGGATCAGCAATTGCATAAAATAAATTCTTCTCGTCTCTATATAAAGATTTAAAAGTTAATGAAATGCCTGAAATTACACTTTTACATTTCAAAGCAATTTATTCTCGATTTACATTAAAATCTTTCGCGAAAATACTTAACTCGAGAACTGAAGTTGAATTAAAACATAATAAAAAGTTAGCAACATTCTAAATACTTTATATAGACCCACTGATTGTGCACTTAAACTGTTATAGAAGTACCAAATTAAACTCCTCTTTCTAAGAAAACTGTCTGGATGAAACTCGAAAATGCGCGATTACGAAGATTACTTTCAACTAAATCATTAAATTAAATTTTCAGTTTTAAGCTGCTTTACACATTCCAGTTGCGAGGCATGATCAAACACACGTGTGAATATACATAGATATGTATATTTTTTATGTTATCACATAAACATGTGCAATGGGGCTTGAAATGAATTTTTAAGATGGCGCAGTTCATAATGACACGTTAACCGTTATTCTGTTCTCTCACGAAGTCGTGCACCTGTTGCTAATGGTCGGCGATAACTCGAAGGATCAGGAAAACCCTGCCCCAGCAAAAAAGCTTTGCGGTGCGCTACAAATTAAAATTAGAACGATTCCAACGAGGAAAATTCTCTTGTAAAATCAGCCATAAGCTCGAAAAGCCATTTCTTATAATTGGAAAAATGAGGGATCCTTTTTGGCGCCACCACATTATGCTGTGGTCATTCAGGAGCTACTTTCAACCGGAGGCAATGAATTTATAAAACTCAAGGAAAAGTTGTAAAAAACTTACGTGTGCAGTTTTTCCTGTCAGCGAAACATTGCGGATTATATACGACGTTGGGGTTTATTGAGCAGAGAAGTAAAGGACTTCCTTCGACGGAAAATTTATTAAGTGTGTCCAACATAATTTCTACAAAAATAAGAATAGGAGACTGTAGTCGAGAACTGAAAGTGAAATTGATTTGTGCAGACGGAAACAGTAGCTGTCGTGAACAAAAACAGAAATAATAACAATGACACAAACTAAGATGCGGCATATTATTGAATTCCATACCACACACACGAAGAAAAAGTTTTTCCGGTTTGTTTAAGAAAAGCCCGTTTTTTATGAAATGAATGATGCCTTTCCGAAGCAGGACTACAACAACGTTGCTACAAACATTGACAACATTGAACCAGGAAAAATTTTGAATAGACAATTTGCAGTGCTAAAAATAACATTAATTTTAAAAACACAGGCGATAAAAGATGTAACTTAAGATTTTGATTTTGGATGCTTACAAAAAAATCTCATACTTCAGCAGATATTGAAGATAAAATCTAACAGAAATATTGTAAGGTCATTTGACCAGTGCAACTTGCTAAAAAGAGTTTTGACTGGCCATTTTCAGTCGGAAGAGGAAAAAGCCAACCGTACTTACGTATTGCATGGCTACCGATCACCAGTCATCCGGTCAGAAGTCATCCCATACAAATTTTTCGGATGATTTGGGTCGCTTTTGCTCGAATGACTTGCGAGTTGCGACCACAAAAAACGACACAAATCATCGGATGACTTATGACCAAAAACTCGGATGACTTGTGACCAAAAAAATGCGTCACAATGCATCGGATGACTGACCTCGTATTGCATGTATCGGCCAAACGTAAAGGAGCCTAAAGGGCCTATGTTCGTGATAATACAAATTGTTCATCGCTTTTTAATTTGACGACGGATGAAATTACTTTATTTAAGCAAATTGAATATAAAGGCATCGTTATAAGGAAAAATATGTAGGTAAGTACTTTAAAAATTAAGCCAGCAAACTTCAATATTTAGAATTTTATGTTTTCTTGAACATGAAAACCAGTGATACGTACTTTGCAACAGGCTAAATTTTATTTTTTATGTTGAACATTTTCTAAATTATTTTATAAAACCTGAATCATAGACAAGATTTTATTTATCCTCCATTAAATCTTTATAAGCGTTGTCTACAGATCGGTCAAACCGTAGTTAAAATTAAAAAAATTCTTTTAAAAATTATATTAGATGTAATTTTGTAAAAATTTATGAGTATAATAAAGCTTCTTAAAAGTAAAAAACTTTGTTATTTAGTGATGTACGATGAGTTATATGAGTAATGGTTTAAAATTTGGGGTGGGGAGAAAGGGAAGGGCATCTACGAAGAACAAACAGTTCACATCGTAACATTTACGGGAAATATCGTAAAAGAGCAAAAAAATCATCATTACGTGTACGAGGAGAACATTCGTAAAATATTAACGAAATTTTCTTTGATTTTTATAATACTGTCTTATATTATTATATTAACAAAATTATTGTTACAATTCATATTTACGAAACTTTATGAAATAATACGAAGCATGTTGTAATTGCTAGATTTTATAAAACTTTTCGTTCTTTTTACGAACAAAAATCATTTCTCAGCTCATCGTTTTTCTAAGTGTAAGTTGCCCAGGGGCTCGAGAATCCTGCCACCGGGTCTGACTTCAGCAGCGAGAATGTTTTTTTGATCATTGTTTGCAGAAGCTTTTCATGATAAAAGACTAATGAGATACAGAATCAAAAAAGTTCCATTTTCTGTGAATACTTAATGTTGTTGGAAAAATTCAAATCCTTCCGAAAAGTTCTTCCCAGTAAAAACATAACGTGATTTGAAGAAAAGCGTTCAAAGTTTTTATTCAAATTCAACTCATCCGCGTTTTACTTATATTCCGCAAAATATTTCATGCATAAGGACAAATTAATGTAAATTTAGAAAAATCTTAAATTAAAAGAAAGCAGACTAGAAAAAACAAATTCATCCAGAATTCATTTCCACAGTTTAAGGAAAATAATATTAAAACCTTATCCTTTCTTTTGCATTAAAATGGCGCGGATACCGCAAAGGATGAAACAGAATATTGAGAAAAAGCATTTTACAACTAAAAATGCATAATTCAATAAAATAATTAAAGTACCATCTGAGAGCTAATCGAAAATAATAATGTTATATTTTAAAAAAAATAAAGGCAACTGTAAAGTCTCCACCTTATACAATTTCATCGTTTAAAAATACATATATGTATGTACATCAAAATCTCTATTCGTGTCGTGGTTTGAATTTCACTGCAAAACCTTATTATAATTTATGCATTATTTAATCAAAAGATATACATTAATACAACTTTATCTGACAATTTAAAACTATACTTGAGTTTCTACCTATTCAAAACTAATTTTCCCATTCTCCATAAGACAAATTGGCCAACAGCAGATTCGTAGTCTGATTACATTCCCAACCCTTCCTAAAACGATTGTGTAAGAATTTCACTGTCACGGTGTGACATGTAACAATTTAGTCCTGCGGAAAATGCACAGTGCAAATCTCTGAAATGAATGTACGAGTAAGTTATTTAGTGCTGTACGTCGCGTCGTACGATCCTGGAAAATCTCCTTGACGCAACGGAGGACGGAAGTGTGATTGCGAGGTGGAACTGATGCTACGACTGCAGACTGCAAGGTCTCCGTTGAGGATGTTCCGTGTCCAGGATGATTGCACTTGGAGTTGTTAAAATTCTACTCTAGTAGAGGGACAATTTTGTGAGTCAATGGATTCTCGATTGCACGAGAATGAAGTGTTCTACTGTTAAGTCTCGGACCTGTTATGAACATTAACTATTTGCACAGAATATTTGCACTTTAAGGTTGAAGTACGTGGACCAAATATCTTTTGTTCTGTTCGATATGGATTACGAAGAAACAAGCATGAGAGTGAAAAATATCGAATTCATTAGAGAGCAATAAAATTCATAAAAACATCCGATAAAATGGAAGAGAAGTTTCTAAAAAAAAAGTTTTTATGTAAAACCGTGTTGTAAAAAACTGGAAGCTTTTGCAAAGAGGGCGCAACAATAAACATTGCAATTTTAAATTTATAAATATTTATGTCTATGTATGTATATTGTATATGGAAACATAAACTTTTGATGTAAAGGTTAGCAACAGACATTGGAATATACAAGTACCTACTTTAACCCTATAATTTTTTTTTAAATTTAAATTATATAAAATGAATTGTTTGAAATTTTTTCAAAAATAGAAAACACTATTATACCTGATTGCATCTTGTCGATAAGATGGTCTGTAATATGTACCTACATTCTAGGATGAATGTATAAGTCATAAGAGGTCGAATTTGAGGAGTTTAAACCTCCACCAGATTCAAAAAACTAAGTAGAGGTCGGTGACAAACCAACAGACAGACGAAAACTCGGACGAAAACATTATAAAAGTATTTATTTATTGTTTTAGAATCAAGGAAGACAATATTCGGTATGGAACAGAAGTTGAAATGAAAATTAAGGATGAGGTTGCAGAGAAGAAGACAATTAATATTTAAGCTTTAAATCTTATAAATGCTTACTCTTTACATACAATATACATACTACCCACTACTGTCCGCCCATATTTCCTGTCATCTATTTGTTTCAAATGTTAATATTTAACCCGTTTCTCCTCATGGGCCAGCTGTGTCGCTCAGTTGAAGTAGTTCTATTCCCAAAAGACGGCAATTTATAATTATATTTTGATAAGCAATCGTCCATCAATGTCAGGAATGTTATCAAACTACAGAGATTTTCTCGTGATCCTTACGTAAACTGGAAATCTAGGAATAATAGTTTCGAAGTTGATTACCTACCCATAACCCAGTCGCTCCATAAAGGCATAAACAAAGGGTAAATGTTAAAGTTATTCAAAATCAAATTCAATTAAAGCCTTATTTGGTCCTCAATATTCAGGATGAAATATGAGTGGATGGACATTGGACAGCAACACCGGCAGCCAAACTATTTTCCATGTGTACAAAGTTTTTTGTAAAATATCCATATAAATAAGGACATAAGGTGCAGAAATCAAAAGTAAGTTAGCAAATCCGGTAGGTTAGCAACAATAAATTTTATAGGATTATTTTGATAGTTGAAATTATGAAACAATACCATATTGCTAATTTAATACTGAATATTTAAAATATTATATTTTCATTGTTGATTCGAAACATTTCTACTTTTGTTTGAAAACAAGTACCTATTCCCTGGACTAAATTTATATAATTTTTATAGGTAGTATTCCTGATTACTACGGAATGATTAAAAAGTAGTTGATAGTATCAAAAGTTATTTTGTAACATTAAGTAATGAATTGAAATTTCAAAGTACTATATTAATTTCTTCTGAATTTTTTCAACAATACATCTAATATTTACATCTAATCTAACCATAAACATTGAATTTTCTTTACCTTTTGCCTTTAAAAAGTATTTCGGAAGGATATGTATTATTTTATAATCGAGAGGATGTCAAATGTTTATTATTATGTAAAATTCATAAGAAATTGTAATAATAATAACATACTACAAAATGTGACTTATATAGTTATATCTCCCCCGAAAATTAACTTCAAAGCTTGCAAAAATTGTCTTCTTCTAGTTGATATCGTCAGCCAAAAACCTAGTCAAAAATGGTAAACTTTGATCATATTATTGTTGAGATGGGAAGTACGAAAACCTTAAAAAAGTGTTCACCTTACGTTGATAATAAATTCCAATAACTTACGAGTTACGTTCACTCACTTGAATAGGTACTATTAATCAAATGAAAAATTATTGTGCAATTCCATTTTTTCCTAATTTTGAAAGTAAACAAACTTTAGCCATTACTTACCTACTTTTTAATTCAAAATATTTCTTAAATTGTCTGGTTCACTTGCCAAATTTTTCTTAACAAAAATCTTGAAAACCTCTCATAGAAATATCACAAGCCTTCCTCATTTAATGGATCTGTAAAATACTAAATAATGAATGCCGCTGTTTTTATGTTAAAATCAAAATTGAATTTACATGAATTAATGTTTCATTTGCATTTGTCTTGCATCCTTCCATTCCGTGCTTTCTCCTGTAACGATTTTTTTATCCAAACCTTCCATCTTCCGAGGAGGCAACTTTGAATGCAGTCTTACAGGATCTCAGGCAGCAAATCGAGTACATTCTTCAACATTTCCAAGCATAAATGCATATACTTTACAAGCAATGTATTTTATACAATTCCCTTTGATAATAAAGTTTCGAAGCCAGTTCAGCACATGCATTTACAGAACCTGAGGAAGTTTTAATTTATTTAATATATTTAATAAAAGTGCAAATCACGTTTCTTGCGCTTTTTATGCATTTTCACGACACGAATGTCCTTAGAGAGTATGAAACAGGAAGGCAGATAGACATCGTACACTTGGTTGGCAACTTAATAATGAATTCTGAAGACACTTACTGACTTCTTAGTTGAAGTTAACCACCTGCATAGTTAAAATTTTCTTGGCGCATGTAAAGCTCGAGCACACTAGACCAGGCAATTATGTGTCGGAAGCACCATAAAACGGGAGAAGTGGACCCGGCTGACTCTGATTAATTACACGACAAACTGATCAAAGGCTTTAAAAAGTCGTGTACGAGAAAACTCATCAGTGCAAAACTAATTACACTGCGGTCAATTCTTCTCTTGTTCCAATGCCATCTGTAAATTAAAAACCTTGTTCAAATATTTTCAAAAGTTCTAAAAACAATGTGAAAAACTTGTTACCACAAGTTATAATTTCAATTTCTCCAAACCGCTAATTTACCGTTCTGTTTGAAAATTGAACTGGACTCAAGAGCTAAAGAATTTATAAATGAATTTTTTTAATTCAAATAAATTGATGGAAACTAAAAATTGAAAAGGATGCAATCAAAACAGATATAAAGTAGGTATATTAACTACTAGCAGGTGTCTACCTGCTTACACCCGGGTCGGTGATAATCATAATATAATGTACATCAGATTACATTTTGAATTTACAACTACCCCCAAGGGCGGCGTATATTACATGGAACCGTTTCCCGTACAGTGAGATTTTTTCAGTCAAGGGTGATTTGGGGGTTGAATCAGGATTAAGATTTGTAGTTCTCATTGAGCTTTTTTTCTAACCGAAAATCCGAAATAATACTTCAAAAATAGTGGATTTTCATACAAACTTTCATCCCCTATTTCACCCTGTTAAGGATGGAACTTCAAAAAATCCTCATACACGTGTGTCTTTATTTCTAACAAAAGGCTAAAAACCGATTTCTTGGAATTTTTTATTTCAAAAATGGCGAATTTTCACAGAAATTGTCATCCCTTTTTTACCCCCTTAGGAATTCAATTTCAAAAAACTGTGATACATGTGAAAACCGTGATACACGTGTTTCTTTATCAAAAGACCAAATAACAATATTTATGATTTGTTTACTTTAAAAATTACGGATTTCCATACAAAATTTCATCCCCTATTTTACCCCTTTATGGGTGGAATTTCAAAAAATCAGATTTAGTGGTTGTCTACGTTATAAAGGGAACCTCTGTGCAAAATTTCACCTTTCTAGGTGTTAAGGTTTAGGCTGGGCGTTGATGAGTCAATCAGGCAAAACCTGTCTTTTTATATATGGTATATAGAAGATAGAAAAATAACAATCATAACAAATATGGTATTTAAAAACGCCTTATAGATATATAAATTTCCTATTAATGCACGGCCTTGTATGGGATATTGCGTGCCAGGGATCTACGATCTGAGGCGAACACGTTTTCCTTGGGTCTTGAAATATAAGTTAACTCCCGAGCGTCGACGGTAACTAAACTAATAAAAACATGAGAACCGTCCCGGTCGGCACCTAGAAGCACAACCCCCCCCCCCCCCCCCCCCCCCCCGTCCTTCCCTTCATGGGCTTGTAGGGACGATATTTCGATCATTAAAGAACATTTAGACATTTGATTACAAAATAAAATATTTTCTTCAAGATTTTAGAAAAAGTTTTTTTAGATGATTTTTACATTTACAATCTCCTTCAAGCGTTCAGCAATTTACTAAATGTGGCGAGGCCAGATTTTTCTTTTACTTCTCTGAACTCGCTCAATGCCTTTCAGATAGGTTCTGAAAGTGCACAGCAACAGCTGGTCCCATCTCAGAACTAATATTCCCATCTAGCATAAAAAACCGCAGGATCTCCATTCTCCAGTTAATCCTTCTCATTTCGAAACTTGATGGAATACAAGAAAATTAGAAATTGAATATAAAAACATCTTGTACCATCTTTTTCTAGGAGATTTCTGTACAACAGTTTTTTTGTTTGTTTCGACTGAGGACTGACTCTACTAACCCCTTCCAAGGATAGCTTCCAGCTAAACGAAGGTTGCAGTGTTTTTTTTTTTAATTTTTGAAAGATATGGACAATTTACAAATTAATTGTGTGGGATGGGATTCAACTAGGAGTTGGTAGGAAACTGAAATAACAGATTATTTTGAGCTACAACGAAGGATAAGCAATTCCAACAGGAATAACGGTGGAGAAGAAGGCATCCTGAGATTGCATCTGGCATTTTTATTGAAAGCTGCTTCAGCAGATGGTAATTATGAAGCAATTAATCTTGGAGAACAATAACTATTAAAAAAGCAATTAATGAAGCTTAGAATAAATAAACACCAATAAATAACAACGACAGAAAGTGTGATTTAAAAAATATCAATCTATAAATTCATTTTTTTAAAGTATGAAAGATTATATTTGGCTTTGCAGAACGATGGCTTTTTGCTATAGGCATTAATGATTAAAGTAAATTGTAGTTGACATTTAATACAGCACTGTTTAGTACAAATATTTAAAGCTGGACCATCCTTCTCATATCCCTTCAAGCGGACATCAGAAAAGCGTCCTGCGGATAAATCTGTATCGAACCTGCTGTGTGAACTTTTTGATCATTTATTTCAATGAGGAAACATGTTAACAAGATTAATCACTGTGTTTGCCTTGGGAAACTAAAAATATATTTTTTTCGGAGGAGTTAAATCCACGGACATAGAAGGATCTTTTAGTGTCATTCATGTAGGATTTCATTATCCGCTTTTCTTTTCCAGCCTTGAGACTGGACGCGTTTGTTTCGAAAGTTGGACAAGTTCCCTATTTGGTGTTCATTTATGCAAGTTTAAGCTTAAAGTAAATCCAACAACAAATTTCTTATGTAAGTACAAATTGTATTTGCAAATATTAAGGCGAACATTTTAATTTGTTCTCATTAAAAGTTTTGAAATACTTATTACATTTATTTAAGTATAATAGGCACTTATGTATGTAAAAAAATTTAATTAGAAATCATTCATGTCGTTTTATACTTTAAAGCTACAAATTATATACCTACTATGTTTTTTCTATAGGCAGTTTATAATAATATTATTTAAACCATAATTCGCAGATTTTATTAGGTAGGTACTTTTGAAGACACCGACAATCGACATTCTACAAAAAGGATTCCAAAGCAACGTTTCAATCGAATGACTAAAATGAAACCCTTTCTTACTTAAAGAAAAAGAGCCTATTTTTAATTATTAATAGAACGAGACACATAAAAACACATCAAATTTTCTTTATGTGTACTCCAAATATTTATTTTAAAATGGGTATAAACAACAATAGTGTGAGAATAAGAAAAAACCAAAACAGAACAGAGTTTTTACTTTTTTTCAATTTATATTTTTCCCAAAAAAAAATACAAAGCCTACAGAAATGAGGAAGGTGTTCCTGGATATCTGAACAATATATGGAATACCCACAAGCACTTTAACAATAAACAAATTTTTTTAGAAACATGCATTGTCATCGACACCTGCTCTTTGTGCAAAATTTAATGAAAATTGTTACAGTAGAAGTGGGTCAAAAATGTGTTGCCAGATTCGATTCAAACAGACAAAGAGAAAACGAAGCTAAATCCCTAAGTCCTTGTAAAATATCCAGAATAGCAACATTGTGTCATATAAATTAAACTTCAGCCAATCCTATTTAAAAGCGAAAGTTGTTAGTAAAAACTCGTACTTCACTTCATGTTTTTCGAAAGATTAAATATCTAAAAAGAATCTGACATCCAAACATTAAAAAGTTTAATTACAACATTATCTTCAAACTTAATTAAAAGAAGCTCGTAACATAATAATTTAACATGTGCATGTCTGTCAAGTTTTACGTAAGTTAATTTCAAAAATTGGCAAAGATAATTGTTTATACCAGACAAATATAATGAGAAGAAACCTTCGCGAAAAATCGTTGGATTAAAGCTCGTATAATTAAACGGAATTGCAACCGTGTATCATATAATTCCAGAGAATTTTCAAGTGATTTCTAAAGGAAACGTGGAGACCGAATCCAGCAGCAGAATAATTCTCCAGACGACAAAATAATAAACCGTCGCACATTTTCGCACTCATTTTCGCACCTGCCACGAGCTGTTCGCAAATTTACGACATGTCACTTTTGACTTCCGTTGGAGCGTGTTCTCCACTTTCACTTGACTGGGAAGACACCCACAGGGGGCGGAGGTGAGTGAAAGTCTGGCATCGACGACGTTCAACGTGGGGGAAATAAAACACCGTAAAGAGATGGTGTCACGTGTGCAGCTCCAGGTTCCAGGATCGTACACCATAAAGGATACTTGTTTTTTAGGAGGGAGTTCTTTCCTGCATTAAGAAGGAGCCAGATAAATGGAAACTCTTATTCACGTAGCTGAGTGCGACATTAAGAACTTGCATTTCGGAATTTTTTTTTTTCATTTTTGTGGATTTTTTCAAAACAGAGTAATTTGTCTGCGGTTTACAGCCTTTCGTAATTTGTTCTTTTACTTAAATTGATTAATATTTAAAACCTCAAACGTGGTGTTCACTGTCATTACTTCCATGTGTACAAGATATTGTCACACTCAACTTAAGGATGTTATGCTAAATTGAAGTGTGTGGACAACACACAAGGACATCGTTTTCTTATCACACACTTCTGTTTTAAGAAATTCATACCAATTCCATTATTTTTTTGCTTCTATGTAATATTTTAACCTCTATATAAACACATTCAACATTCTGTCGAAGAATGTCGCTTATATGGCGGCAAACAAAATTTCATTATTTATTAATTAAATTTTCGAGATAACCATTTGCATTATACAACACAAGAACACTAATTTACAATCATTTCATCCGACAATCAAAAACGTTCATCTATTTCGGGGAATCCCGATGAAGTCTCTGTGAGCCGTTGGATCGAGACGGATAGTAACGTAATCCGTATAGTAAAACGCCACCCGTGGAATAGTTTAATAATCTAGCGTTAAAGATTAATATTTAATACCTACATTTTTTGTGAAAATTATCGTCAGGCTATGCAAATATTTTTCGGTACAGGGTGTTTTGTAAAAAAATTTAAATAGTCTAATGTCCTGAAAATTTTTTGTGTATCTACATATACATGAAACCTTTTTTGGAAATTAAATGAAAACGAAAATGTTCAAAACTCATGTCCTTACTGATGTCCTTAATCCTGTACTGGTGCTACGAAACGACTCTAATTGATGAATACCACTGCCGAAAGAGTCCTGAAAAGTGAACATTCACTTAAATAACTTTAAGAGCGTGCTGCAGAGAATTTATTAATTTATTATCCTGCATTTAGTATCCTGCTAATATGCTCTCTTGCATCCTTTTAGAATTTTTAATTTATCTAATTTATGCATCTGTCGAAGTGTCGACTAACAAACAGTACGCAATTGATTGTTAAAATATTAAAAATTTACACGATAAGGATCACGATTCTCTCTGAATGCAAATGGGGAATTGATTGGATCATGACGACGGCAGAATACTAACATGACGTAAAAGGGGCATAGGGATAACGATGCCTCGTTTTGTCCTTAATAAATTAGATTTTATTTTCCGGAGAAATGTCTACATTAAGCTTTAATTTTACTTCTCAAATGTTTAATGTAATCCTTTGCACTCGATCATGGTCTATATTTATTGTTTATTAACTTCATGGTTATTTTATTTTATTTTGTAATAGTCAAAGAAATCGCGACATTCTTACATTTTTACGATTACGAGAAATATGGACATGATGTTCAAAATTAGGGGAGGGATTGAAGACTTCCGCAGCAGTGCAAAAGTTTAACCTTTGTACTTAATGAGTTGACACTGCAAAAACGTCATATCAACCTGTCGAAGGTTGTACACCGAAGACTATGTCTGGGATTTTGGAGAACAAGAACATTTAATTGAAAAACAAAAATATAGATCCAGTACTCAGAAATATTACCTTACCTTAATAAATATTTAAAAAAAAAAAAAAAAAATTTAATCAGAATTATTCATTATTCACTCTCAATATTTTTTCCCTTTCGTATTTTGAACAATATGTATCTAATGCTTTTATATCTATTCGTATCTATTTATATCTAATTATTCTGACGACCCAATATTGCACCTGACTTGCAGGGCCGATTTGCGGAGTGACTGCCTATTCACTTGGCAATCTGCTGGGACCCTCAAAATTGTGTGCATAATTGGGACGACAGTAACCGCCTTAATTCATCCATTCAAACTGCACATTGTATTCAAATGACTCTGTCCAAACTTCGATTAATCCAAACGACCAAACCCCAAGAATAAATTGACTTCCGCATCCGCACTTCAATCAGCACTTCGTCAGATCTTAAGGAAATTGTACTCATCGTTTTGAATGGTTTTTAATCTACATTAATCGAAGATATAAAAAATAATGAAAAATTAAACTTTTTGTAGTCATAATGCACAGTTCACTACCATTGTACTAGAATACATTTTATTAAAAAAAAAAACCGTTACAAAACCAAACTGGAATGTTGGAACATGGCATATTAATATCACGTTATTCAAATAGTGAGTACTTGGGAAAAACTTATTATTTATTAATTTATATACTCTAATATATTGAAATAGGAAAACACAAAATTGATATCTTTAAAGAAGCGCCTTCATTTTGCTTTAGTTTCCTGAATTTGAATATCGTTTCTTTTATTTTATTTAAAGCTATGAGTGTTGCCATTTGAAAAAATGCGAATGCTGATTAAGCTAATTATTCTCGCTTCTCATTTTCATCCTTTAAAATATGTTGGAATAGGATTCTTCATAATATAATGGTATTTTTGTTTGAGTTCAATTATATTTTGCATGTTGCCTATTGTTTTCTAAAAATAAAGAATTCATTTCCATTGAAATTGAATTGAATTGAACTGAACGATTGCGTGAAATGGTGCTGAATACCTCTGGTGGATGGCCGCGAACTACCACGAAAAAGTGTCTAGGATTTCATGTTCAAAGCTGCTGCAGCATGGACTTGAACACATGAGGAAATTGAAATTCGGAATAGTTGAAAAGAGTAAAAATAGGTTCAACACTTGAAGTAGTAGAAAAATCTGTATCTATTCAAATTCAACTTTTGAACCAGCAGTCCGCTGGTGTTTACAGTTTAAGAAATATTGTTTCAAAACTTTACACTATCTTCACGTTAATTATTTTATTTTTCAATTTTTAATGTGAACTAATAGGAACACATCCATAGTATAAGGAAATTATAGAACTTGTTGTACTACTATCTCAACAAAATTATTTTTAGGTTATGTTATGTTCAGAAAATTATTCGGATTCGGAACTATAGAGAGAAATGAGAATGGCTGGCTGTCAGTTTTTTTACAGCATTTGTGTCGATGGGCGCGAGAGTGGATTCCAATCGCAGACGGCAGGTTTCGTTTCGTGTCTGGTATTTATTTCGAACGGCAATTTTTATCGCGATTTGATTAAGTTTTGTGTACGGTATTGACTATCAAAGTTACAGTGTGAATTTGTTTATTGGCTCCTTCATGAATTATTAATGCATTTCCAGTGAGAAGCCCCGCAAGCCACCGTTGTGAGATAACTGTCGTCGGAGGCGGTCAACTGCCCATTGCAAAAGAATTTTGATTGCGGTGTGCATCGTAATTTGTGAACGAATACTATTTTGTTATAAAAATTGAGAATTATTCCGGGGACGAATTAGCCAAATTAGTACGTCTTTTGATGTGCACTGTCCAAGGAAATCAATAAAGGCGGCGGTGCAGACAAATTGGAGGGAGAGGCGGCGGCTGGTGGTGCAACTGTAAGTAGACACAATTCTAAATCTAATTTGTTTGGCGGGTTCAACATGGCGGCCGTCACGGCGGCGGAAATATGTGAAGGAAACGGCCTGAAAGAGTCGATAGATACAGAAATCGCAGATGCCCCCACAACAGCTGCTGTTACAGCAGACAGCCTCCCACAGCCAGATGAAACTAGTGCCGGCAGCCCGGAGGGTTCTGTCATCGGGGGTCCGACTGGGACGGTACACCATCCTCCAGGCACTGATCTCGATGGCATCGGCATGCCCCAGTGGAAACGAGACTTGATCCAGCGTCGGAAGACCAACATCGCCCGAACCATTGGGGCGAACCAGATGACGGCATGCTCCAAAAAAGGTACGATATTTATTATCCAATTTTGCCTTGCAGTTCGCATCCACCTCCACTTTGGTCGAAATGCGCCCCCAATGCAGGGCTCCGCGGCATTGTTCGAGTGTTCACTCTTCGCCGCATCAACAATTTAACCCCGAACGAAAGTGAAACGGCACGGCGCAATCGTGCCCGCCTCGAGGTCGTCGCGTCCCACTCGGCTCCACTCCTCCCCGGTAGCGCGCATTCTCGTGGGCCTCTTGCATTCACTGACGTCAAGAACCTCCTCCGGTTCCGGTGCTACTTGCCGCCATAATTGATAACGTTCATGATGCGGTTCTTATCTCGCTCCGCGCGAACGAGTCTCGACCGGCGTCCAACCTGTTTGCCGGAACAGAGCCTTACTGGCGTATCCAGTTTGGGCACGTTTCACTTTCGAAAAGTTAACTTTTGTTGTGGATTTAAAAAAATATTAATGCCATTTGTTTTTTATATATACACATATATTTCAATTTCAATTAAATAAAGGGGTAAAAAAAAAAATAAAAAAAAAGGTAAAAAAGTAGTTCTACATGATTTACGGAAACTTGCAAACCAGTTTCAGCAGATTCGTAAAAAATCGACTTGATTTATGTTGAACTTATTCAAGAACACGTTATCACGGAAATTGTGTGTTCTGTTCAATTATTTAAGTAAATATTATTAAGTAAAATATCTTCAAAAAAGCCTTTGTTATCCACTGTCGTTTTTATGCTAAGCGATCACGAAATTTTCTACACGTTAAGAATTATTTTTTTTATTTATTTAAAAAAAGGTTTGAAGTTCTAAAATGTTTAGAAATGCAGTGAAGAGCGACTTTAAACAAGGCTTTGTACGAGTTCACAGATGCTTCGTTCTTATTTAATCAACTAGAAAAGGAGAGAATATTTTTCTAAACGAGGTTCACAAAAGTTTATTTAAGTTTCTTTGAATGGAAATATGTTCTTTTTTGTCTTTAACTTCCCCCAAAATTATTTACGCCTTTAAACAAAATTCATAAAGGAAGGTTTTCGTCTAACTTTTTGCTAGTCATAACAAAATAAATTCATAATCATCAATAATATACATGTAAATATAATTTGCACGCATTGCGACGAAAGGGTTGAGTTACACTGTTTGTATTCAATCGATTTTAAGATAACTCAATTTCAAGTACACTTTGCAAAGCTCGCTATAAATTGCGGTTGGAATGAAAACAGTTCTATGATGAAGTAAAAGGAGAAAAAGACTTAAATTAAATTAAAAATATTGTTTTGATCAATACAGCAGAATTGTTTTTAAGCTTTCGTTTAAAATTCTTTCTAAATCAATTGATTAAAGAAATTATCTAAGAATTTTTTTTGATTTCTTTTAAGGCGCCTTCGAAAAACAGTACATCGCTGAAGTGCTGAAATAAAATAAGAACAATAAGGTTTATTATCAAGTGCTGATAAATTCGCCAAAACTGCAATCGTCATAAGCGAATCCAATAAATGTGAAATTGAACTTTCAATCTTTGCTTTTCACAATCTTTCCTGGGACTTTATCGCGTACTTGACTTTCATAAATAAGAACGCGTTGAATCATCGTGAAGACGATAACGACCTGTTATCAAAAAACACACGGCCGCAGTCGCAGGCGATGTGCAGAGCACTCAACCCTTTACTTTCCATGCAAATTGATCCGCTCAACTCTAATCGCTTCCCCTGGAAGCAGTTTAATGGAAGTGTTTGGCAAACCCAGCGCCCGACAGTGAAATTCATGTCGTGCTCTGGAAAATTGGACGAAGCCAACGTCATTTCCTCACTATTGAGCAATCCGCGAAAAAATGTGCGTGATGAAGCGATCGCAATGCAATTATGCAGCCAGCTCCTCTTCCTGTTTGTTGCCAATGCACGCGCCAGTGCGTGTACGCAATGCTTTCATTGCTTACTGTTTGGATTAAACGCGGTGTTCAGTGCAAGTGATCGATTATGCGTGCACTGACTTTTAGAGAGTGTTATTTTAAGAACTCTCGGTTTCTCCCACTGCCTTTTCCGGCTGAAGGTCAATGCAATCATCCCTGCGAAAAAAAAACAACATTACGCAAAGTATTCCTACTTCCTTCAATATAAATAAAACAATATTCTTGTTTTACTTAACAATAGTTAGAGACACCAGAGTTATACTTTATACTATAATCGATTTTTGTCTGCGTTTAATTTAACCGTGTTACCATACCTTCATTTTCTACGTACTTGTTTGAATTTAGTCAAACAAAATTTAAAGTCATAAACAATTTTATTTTCTTAAATCCATTTTTTTAATTTTAAACTGATGACACCAATTACGTGATACCCTAAATGTAGAAAATTATACTCATTCTATGTAACAATCTGGAAATGCATTTTCTTATATGTAACTAAGGTTAGTTGCCCGCGACTGCTTATTTTGAATTCGCAGTTAACCAGCAGCAATGCAGATAATTCCTCAATCCGCAACTCGGGAACGTGTCCTGCTCCTGCACAACACCAATGCCGACGGAAAAAGTTTTTGTTTTAATAAATAATTAATATATAAATGGTATTATTTATAAAAACATTATTAATTTATTAAACAATATTTAACGAAAGAAATTCAAAATGTTAATATTCAGTAAACAAAATTATTATTTTTGTGCAAAAACGATTCAGGTTTATATGGCAACACTAAGAAGGAGTTGTCTGATTTTGCTCATCTTCGAACTTGTCCTCACAATTTTAACGTAATATTATTGTACCAAATTTCAATCCTCTAGCTACAACCGTTCTCGAGTTATCGTCTGGCCAAACAGACAGACGGACATGCATACAAAGGTTTCTTTTCTCGTCCCAATCATGAATATTTAGCTCTTTTTTTTCTGTCACCATTATTTCTTGGCGTTGCAAACGAATATACCCCACATCTAGTGTATAAAAACTGCAGTGAGGGAAACGCAAATAGATAGTAACGATAGTAGTAGATGGTAACAAGAATTTCAGCCGCAGTTTGTCGCTGTTTGTCAAAAATACAAATCATGCTTTTAAAAGAACATTTTCCGTAATGTTTAACGTCAATTGTATTTTAGTATATTTTTATTAGACTAGAATGAATCATCACCAAAATACTGCAGAACTCTCTCTGAACTAAAAGTCTGAAAATTCAATAAATTCGATTTTTTTCAAATTCCTATCATTGAAGAAGATATAAGTCTTCTTTTGCAAAGTGAAAGGTCAACAGTTTGCAAATATATCCAATAAGTCCATTACACATCATCAATGCAAAACAAATAAATCAATAAGCAAAAGGTTTACTGGTATTGTGGCTCTGTGTACATTCCGCAAGTTTATCAAAAATCATTTGAATAACTCAAAACTCAGAAATCGTATTTTCGAAGGATAAGAAAGTAACAAAAATTGATAAATTTTATTTACTTAAAAAATGTAGAACCTTGTTTCGTTGTTGTTTATTTATGGCTCTAACTTTCTAAATCATTTTTAGAACTTTAAGTTCATTTTGGAAATTGTCCAAATTACAGGAAGACTCCAAAATCATATTTTTTTACGTTGCATAAAAGAAATTTCCAATGTTAAAGAATTCTTATTTTGGAAAATTGGGTATTTCTCAAAATCTTGTTACATATGGTAATATAATTTTTTTTTTTCTCTGCAAATACAAACTTTTAAACATCCCGAAATTATAATTAGCTGCTACTTTCCTAATTGTCTTATTTCCAAAAGAAGTAACAAATTATAACGATAACAACTTATGCAGTTTCGGGTGCATATACCTCCCCTTAGGTGGGCTTAGTTATCCTTAGTTCCAAATGTCTTTCATGTCAGCGCCCTCAATGCCATTTATTTACTTAACAATTTGTTTGCGACCATAATACTGACTGCTTCTTTACCTACAAAACAAAAACCGTAAAAGTAAACAAGACATTTTTTTAACCGTTTAACAGTTAATTACCTGGCCCGATTGTCAACAAAGATTAAATGTTGAACATGTGTAATTATAATTAAAGCGTTTTCTCTAAACAAAAACTGCGCTTCTATAGTTGAACTTGTTGAACTTCATGAAAACTGTGAATGAAACTTTTATGTAATAGTTTTGTGTTACTTTTCACCAAAAAATAAATGTTAATTGGTTTTGAGAGGCGTACAATAAAATTCAGCTCTTTTTACAAACACGAATTTTCGGTCCTGCTGAACTTCAAAAACTCCAGTAATTAAAATTTAATTCTGAGTTCTTTTTTAGCTTTGCTTGTAAACAACCGAAAATGCATATAGAATTGTTATCGCAAAAATTGTGGTGTAAAACTGAAATTATCATTATCTTTTCATTTCCGCCCTTTTCCTTTTATCATCCCCAGCTGTTGTCTTCGAAATGGGACTTTGGCGCCGAGCCGAGTTCTTTCACATAAATTATTTAAAGTAATGAAAATCTCAGTGCACTGAAAGGATCATTCAGGGACTCAAGTGGAGTATGAAATTGCATCCCATCTTCAGATTTGCGCGAGCACCTCGAGATGCTTAAAAGGTTTCTAGCAACAATGTCGCAGCGGGAACGCATTGTTACCCTCTAAGCTAAGCAATCCTTTCAACAGAAGTACCGTTAGAGTTTCATGGTCCCCTACCAAACGCATTCATATGTTCCCCCATGGTACTTAAATAAATCGATAATATCCAAATTTTGACTGCACTGGCAGCAATTGTTCCTGCATCAAATGTAAAAAACCTGCGAATTCTAAGGCAGCCATCGTCGTTCGGTCGCATGTAGGTGTAATTATACCTTCTCAGGACGATACTGACGAAACACATGTCGGGCTGATGGGATAGGTGCATTTTGTGGTCGCAGAACATCGGGAAAAATCAATAGGACTCGTGACTCATTATCGTTACTAAAGCAACGGGCAGGACGCGTTAAAGGCGCCAGGACCCACGAGAGTAAAAGTGGTGTTGACTTCCAGCTGCCTTCACAGCACTGTGAATTTGCGTTATTGAGGCGATTCCATAATTGTGAAGAGCTTCTTGTTATCAATTTCATATGGTTTGCGGTTTATTTATGAACACTTTTGTTTAGGGATTGGATTTCCTCACCGGCCACCTTCGGTGTTCAAGGCTGATCGCCGCGGCTCCCTGTGGAACGTGCAGCCGCCGCTTTTGAACGCAATGTGTCGCTTCGCACAATAATTATATTCACTTCCGGATGGTGACATACTTCCACCCGTATAAGGGTGTAATTTTCCTGCTAATTTCATGCATGCGCACATTCCAGATCTATGCCAATGTCCAAAATAATAATTATATTTTACGTGAGCGATTTCACTTTGTTCCACACACTTTTCGAATCTTCCACATATTTGCTGTGCTTTCAAATATTGCCACTCACCATATTATTGGTAGTTTACCGTTATTCCTATATTAAACGAGAGTTCAATTGCAATTTGAAGGTGCAGAATTATATGAATTTTCAGATGAATAGAGAGAAATTTTCACCCTCAAAACAAGATATTTGGTGAACATTAAATTTATATTATAATTTAGAAGTCAAAGGATTTTCTTTACAAATTATTATTGATTTCGGATGTAATAAATATAAACGGTGTTAGTCAAATTCTTCCAATCTTCAACTGAAATTTAGGAACATGCACAAATATGATGTGAACATTTAATTCCTCAAAAATGCAACTTTATAAATGATCCATGTGTCCGATCGATATTGTTATTTTTATAACATTTACCTACTATATGCTAGCCGTGAAATATTTAAGTTGTTATTGGGGGAAGTACATTAACTGCTCCTTTTACGAAACATTATTAAAAAAATCGGATCGCGTGGAATTTGGAATTTTCGTTGCGTGCCCCAGAAGAGCCATCCGTCATTTAAGTAGAATTGTATACACAAGAGTTCATCAGTTGTAATTTTGGGAAATTCCACACATCCTCTTTGAATATGTCAATCATTCTCGGACTACAAATAGTTCATGGTGATATGAAATTAAATCCCTCATTTGGCATCACTTACATAGTATTTATTCATTACCTTTTAGGATATGCTATAAAATGAAACAATTTGGTAATTAATTGATATAATATTTATTGTTTCAACATATTTTCTCCGCTTTACTGAGAGAATTAATTCATAACTTTTTTAATTATCTAGAAGGTTATAAACAAAAAAATATTGTATGCGGTTGACCTTGTCACTTGCAACCAGTGGAAATCGTTAAAAGATTCTCATAATTTAGTCCTCTACAAAAATGCCTATGAGATTCGTAGAACTCGGAACAAAGTAAACATTCAATAAAAAAAGAAGGGTATTCAGATTTTTTTTGTACAAAGCCGCTTAACTATTATATTAAGCATCAAGCACTGCTCCAAAAATGTTTTATTATTGAGGATGCTTTATTTTTGCATGAACTAGAATTTGAGAGTCTCAATCCATAAAACATGAAAATGAACAAATATGAAATTTACCTTCTCCCAATGCTTGATGACTGAGTAGAGTGTAGAGAATGAAGAGTAAGGCGATCAGCGATGTGATCATAATTATAGAGTGGCTTTTCAGTAATCATTCAATCCGCCCACGCGCTATTTTTCCCGCAGCATTATATTTATCATGATTCATGAGGAACTTTTACAGTTACACAATTATGTGTGAAAACATTAACAAAGCACGGTCGGAAGCATGTAGAATGTATTGCGAATGTAATTGAATATGTACAACTGTTTTTCAATCGCAAATAATAATTAAATATCAACGCGACTCGAACAAGGTACGGCATATGTCGCAAGTCCTCCATATCGTAATAGGCACATACTGATAATTCCAGTATTTATGTTTATGCAATGCAATGCTCCAAAGCGATAGGCCTGTAATGAAGGAGCTCCTCGCACTCCAACTGATGCATTGGGGGAGCAAACTTTTCAATCGTCCCGCACTTCTTGCAGCTCTGTAATTAATACCCTTTCGTTTCTGTTGTCTCTTTGCAGCATCCGATGTAGCGACGTCACCTACAATGCCATTGACCAAAACTCCGGGTGGCAGCGGCGTCAGCCCCAATTCAAACAGCTCTAGTCACAGCCAGTCCCCCAGGTCGGTCCACACAGTTCCCCCGACGGGTCATCATCAGAGCCAACTTCACGGCTCAGGTACCGGTCAATACTCGCCGTTGAATGGCAGTTGCGGCCAACAGCCACCACAGGCGCTGGCCGCGGAAAGTACTAGTCAAGAGGATCAGTTGCCGTGCATTGCGACGAAGCCCATTCGCGGCAGTTCCGACTGCAACACTTCAGAAGCTAAACGGGAGAGCGCCCCCCTTGTGGAGCCAGCGAGCAGCAACAGCAAGTGTGCTGGCGGAGGTACCAGCGGAACTTGTTTAACAACATCGTCGAAGCAACCATATCAGCCCCAGCAGCTACAACCTGATTCCGCTGAGTTGCAACAACCGTTTCAGTTACATTCCAGACACGATATAGAGAGGTCGCCGCCATCATGTAGTGTCGCGTCGTCTGTGTCGAATTCACCCCCGTCATCTTGTTTATTTGTGAAAAATCCATCAGCAATTAAAGCGTGCAAAACTAATAAATATAAAACGACAACTGCCAAATCGAGTGTACCCGGTTGTTTGAATAGTGCACCAGTGAATGCAAAGAAAATGGTCGCTGCTCAGGATATCAGTGAAACAGCCAACATTGATTTTGACTTTGACCCCTCCGAGGAGTTGCAGTACGGTCCAGGAATTGTCTCAAAGCTTCGTTGCCGCTACCTGAGTCTCGCCTTAAGGCAGTCGGCTGGCAAACAGAGGCCTCCACTGGATAGTCTCAGGAGGGCGACAAGTTTGAACAATTTACTGGACGATGATGAAGATAGTAACAGCAGCTGCGTGGTTGACCACGGAGATAATCAAGGTCAGAAAGGAGGCTGGAGCAGCCCAGTTGTGGCAGCTAACTCGCAAGCGACTAGGAATCCGGACGAGTTCGTTGCTACTTTTCAGAAAAGCTTAAAATTGTCGGAGCGAGATAAACGTTCCAGGCAAATTAAAAGAGGAAATGATTCACTGAAGCGAGCGCGATCCGTGGAAGCGCTATTGGGGTGTGATAAATCGTGGGACGGTGAGCACATCTCAAATGGGGTACTTCCGGTCAAGCAAGTGCTTAAGCGAATTGGACCACCCAAAGATGTTGAAGAGAACGGAATTGGTGAAATACTGGTGCAGGAGCAGCCCGCCGAAATCACGATAGAGGACAAGATCACGAATGCTCGCGAACGGATTACTTTGAATGAAAAACCACCGAAAAGACTGACTTCGATTATTGATGATACCGAAAGACCACCCCCAGATTTAGTTAAGCAAACTCTAAAAATGTTCGAGGCAACCGCACACCGTCGAGGTCGCGGTTTGTCGCGAAACAATTTCAGTGGTGAAGTAGCCGCAAAGGTTGCCAGTTATAAATCGATAATCTCCCAAGAAAAGCCACCCATTGTGTTCCCGAAGCCGCCACTCAGTCCCAGAAAACATTTCCGCAAGCCGGGTAGCCTGGATATCGCAGGAGCGAAGAAAAGCGGTCAACAGGCGACGGCCGCCACCAAGAGAGCACATCCCATCAGTCCCGTGTCCAATATGGCAAAAAAGTTCACCTCGTGCGAAATGAATGTGAGCACTGAATCTTCTGATTACACTCCCCCGTCTTCTCAGAGCTCCTCGCCGACCATTTTGATCGCAGGTCATCGCGCTCCAAGAAATTCTTTCGACACCGGAAATTCCACTCGGGCACCTGATGTTGTTCCGCGCAGATGCCTCGAAATGACAGCCAATGTGGACTTCGCGTCCCCATCGATACAATTAGCAAAGATGATGGAGCGCTTGACAATCAATTCTCCGTTGACAAACATCTCGGCTGATTCTGCACAGCCCCACATTCCACAGCAAAACAACTCTGAGTCCGATTCGGATTCCATCACTTTGGCCGATAGCAGCGGAGGTGATGCGCTGCTGAAGAAACGGGTTTCCAAGGTGGCCCTCGAGAACATATCAAACGCCGGCACCACACAGACCTTTAGCTTCGGCAAGAGCAACTCTGGCAGGCCGGCGATTTCCCTAAGTCCAGTCAATGGGAACTCTGCCACGGATTCTGGGCCCAACAGTGATGTCCATCAGGTCACCAGCCCCACCGTCAAGCAGGTGGGCGTAATTCGGCCAATCGTGTCGGAATCCAGACTCCAGACTGAAAAACCCAAACCAGGAGATATAGACTTTCCTGTAGATGAAATAAGTGCTAACACTCGTGATAATTTAGTTATAACGAATTTAAGTCATACCAACTCGTCGAGCAGAGCGAGTCCGCAGTCGAGCGAGAAGCCTGCACTAACATCCAGGGAGATCGAAAAGAATCTGATCAACGAGAAGAAGAACGAACAGGCCAGCTTGGAGTCCGCAGCTGTCAAGTGGCAGGTGGGCAAAAAGAAGCCTTGGAGCTCACAGATCGCCCCCTCGCAGAACAACTGCATGGTGTTCAACTTCAAGGATCGCAAGGAAGTTCCCGACTATATTGAGAACGATGGACTAATTTTCAAGCGCAGGCGCGAGCTGCCCAAAGTGAGTATTTCCTTTCAAAAAAATTCATATTATTATTTTAACAGAAATTATGGTCTTGTTTGTAAGAGAAACATTTCTCATCAATGCAGAAAATATAATTACTTATAATTCCATAAAATCCATCACTCTCACTGTTTAAGGGCATCCAAAAAAGGGCACCATTAGAACCCTTAAGCTGCAAAAATATATTAAACTATTATATAACATTAACCTTTTCATTACCATCGTTTGCCACAGTCGCCGAATGCCGGTTGTTCTTTACTCTTCTCCAAAGCAAAGTCTTTACACAACCATCCAATCGAAAATTCGACAACATTATTTCAAAATTCGATACAAAATTATAGATTTCCAAATCGCTTTCTTAACAATAAAATTTTAAACGAAAATTTAAAGATTTCATACAAAAATATATATTGTAATTCATAAACATGACGTATATGTTTTAAAACATTAAAAAATCTAAAAGAAAACAAGTATTGCATCCAAGGCATTCCCTTCAGCACGAAACCACAATTATTACAAGAGGTGCAGTTTGTTTATAACATGTCTTCCATTTCACATGAAGGTAAACTAATCATGCAAGATATTGGCGTCCACATTTTAAAACGCTTGTTATAGTTTCAAATTTCTCACAAAGCACTTTCTTATAAACATCACATTCCCACACAATGTGTGATTTTAAATCAGAATCCGACTTGTTTAATTTGAGTATAAAGTTAATACAAACGTTTAGATATTTTGGACATTCCAATGCCATAATATTGTTGTCTTTTCAATGGCAGATCCAAACACGTTGAAGACATTGAAATGCTTCTCCATCCTATTTTCAAGCTATAGTAGAAAAATGTCCGAATGCAGTAAAATTAGTATTAGCAAATAATAGTTTGGTTATCTCTTTTCATAAATCGAACTTTACGAAATCTTTCAATTTCTAGGGAACTAAGATAAAACATTTTTTAACACTTATCTATACTCTTAACGATTATGAAACTGTTGCCAATTTTCGTTTTTGTGCTGAAATTAGTAAAATATAAAATTGTTATTATGTAATGTTACGATTGGGTAAAATTTTCTTCGAGTATTTTAAGAACAATGTATTTTTGCCCAACAATGTTCGTTTTGTGAAGCATAACTATCGACGAAGCGATCTTCAACGGAACCCGTGTTACAATTTAAATTGTTTTACAACAAACCAAAAAAGTAAAAGAGCACATAAATAATGGATTTCGTTCACATAAAGCACATCTAGAAATTCCAAATGTTATACCAGCAAAATATTTAACCTTTAAATCGAAAAGGAAAACAAATTTGTGAAATTACCGAAAAAGAAAAATGGCGAGACAAACTGTTGTACAATGGACGAGAATTTATATAAACATAATCTGTGAAATTGTATATTAACTGTGACTTTCAACGCCTAATATAGAAGCGCTTCTTTCCCAGTGATCCCGTTAGGATAATGTTTCATGTCCAAAAAACAAAAATGGTTCATAAAAATCTAACTGAAAACTTAAAAATAGTTTTCCACAATTGATTTTTTATAATGTTAGGTACATTATATATGTTATGTTAATATTATGTGGTCGATATTAGATTTCAAATTTTACATGCTGTTGCTGTATGTTGTTGTCGTCTTTAGTAGATATATTTCATGAATTCAAGAAACACGTCTATTGTTTAATTTTATTTTGTTTGT
The DNA here is from genome assembly GCA_963082835.1 of Leptogaster cylindrica. Classification (NCBI taxonomy): domain Eukaryota; kingdom Metazoa; phylum Arthropoda; class Insecta; order Diptera; family Asilidae; genus Leptogaster; species Leptogaster cylindrica. Next base: position 22,600,213 of record OY720109.1, on the reverse strand, counting down.
GAAAGTATAAATTTCCATAAAACAACTTATTTTGATAAATTAACAGTACAAACTTGTGTGTTGAAGAAACTTAGTTTTTAAACATGTATTTGCTTTATTTAATTCCTGCTGTGTTGTTTTTGGCAAATGGATAGAAGCAATACGAAATTATAACATTAGTAAACTTCGTAATTCATTTCAAAAATAACAATTAAAAATTTAGGAAACTGATTCCAAAAAGCTGTTAACAAAATGCAGTTTTTGAATGCAATACTCAAAATTGTTATCATATTATTAATGCGTCCGATAAAAAACAAGGAATTTGTGAGACTTTAAGAGCCCGTAACGTAATCAGCTAATCTGCAGTTATCAGTACCTATCAGTTAGTTCAATTTGAATAAATGGACAGGGCGCATCAATTCAAAGCTAAAATAAAACACCTGCTCTCCCAATCTTGACGTATTCAATTATGTAATTCTGTGGGAAAAAAAAACAGAAAAACGGATATATTAATTCTAATTTGAATGAAATTCCACTGGCTTCAGTTTTTAATTTAAATACGAAAGAATTCCAAACAAATTCGAATTCCACAATAAAGTGAAACTTCCTCGATTTTGGATTCAATAAATTAGCATAATTTCCTCACAATGAGTTTTTTTTTTTTTCGTGTAGGTAAGACAGACAAACTGATTCAACAATATTCTTCGTATTTTTTTAATATGCACATTTCTTCGAAATGTCGAAAAAACATTAGTTTCATAAGTTCGGTAATTTGTTTTTTGGGTTTTTGTTTTTTTTTCACATTTGTATCATATATGAATTTCAAAATGTGAATTAAAGGAAATGCATTTGATACATAATCACTAAAAACATACAATTTTATGATATGTTTCATCATATTTGTACAAAGTACCATTAAAAAATTTCAGAAAGGTTCACTCAGTTGATGGGATTTCATCTAGGAGTTCATTTTAATTTTGCAAATGGCGTCTTTATTTTCAATTCACTCCGTCCTCATATTGCTTTGAAAAAAACATTTTTTTTTCATTTCTTCTGGATATCTAAAACAATTCGAAATGCTTTCGCAGAATTTTTTTGAACATTTAACAATCATTTTGTAGAATGATTAAAGTCATGTTTTATTTTGTTGTACGGTTTTGATGTTTGAAAAATTGAAGTATTTTTACAAATAGTCATGAATGTTGGTCTTGTCTACAAACATAGCACTTGGATTTGTTAACTTGTCATTGTTGAACTCAATGATTTATTTGTTTTCAAAGAATTTAGCAAACATCAGCAGATACCATTTAAGACAATTATAAAGTTTAATAATTTTTCTCCTTTATATTGGTAGTTTCTAAATTCTTTTCTACGTAAAAAAAGTTTAAATTATTTCATTCCTAACCGTGATAACATTGGGACAATCAATTTCAATTTTAGTTCGATAGATTCTCAACCCTCGCGCTCGGGTGCCCACGAGGAGTGCAAAGCAGGGAGAATATGCAGCGCAAGGAATTATCCAAGCGTTTCTAGTTTGCATATGTAAATGAAATGTGGAGCACAGCTGAATTTGAATTGGGCCACTGCCAAATTAGGTACACGGAAACTCGCCACTCGACCTGCATTGACCAAACAGCGATGTGGACAAAATCAAAAGCCCCCAAATGCAGAGCCATTTGCTGAATTTGGAATCGTCCACACTTCGCAATCCAAATGGGCCCACGTCAGTAGGGATCTGACAAGGTCGCGCCAAATTCATTCAGTTGAATGGTTTTTATTAATGTTGTATTTGTTTGTTTATTTTTTCTTAATGTTCACCGTCACTTTGTTGTATTTTATATACACCCACTCAACTATGAAATGAATATGCATTCGAACCGTAATTAGCAAACTATATTTACTGAAATCACTTGCATCTGGCATTCACTCTTTATATCTTTTAAAAACAATTATAAGGTTTTTCTTTTGGTTAAGAAATTTTCATTCAACAATTTCAATTCAAATCAATTATATGTATTGAACTCAAAAAACTGATTACATAATAGTTTTTTTATAAATATGCCAAAGAAAAAGGTACACGCAGGTTTTGATTGAATTTTATGCATATACAATAAGAAAATTCTTGGAAATTAGTCAAATGACAAAAAGTGCAGAAATGTAAAACAGGGAGTTGTGGACAAGCAATTGCGGTTTGCAGTGAAGATGAAAGGAAGATCTCAGATTACAGATTGATCGGCATCGACTGTACAAGTAATCACAGTAATTTCAAGCAGCAGTGGCGCATGCTCGTAATGCTGTATGTATGTGCAATGAAAATCCTCAGAATGCAATTCGTACTTTGACGATGTCTCAACAATGCGCCCCACTGGGGTCAGACAAGGCAACGGAACATTGCTCTCAAATCATAAAAGAAGTTTACCACGGTTGGCGATAATGATGAAAGCGCTCGCCTCGGAAGCACACGCCGCGACCGAACTGCGATTCAGCCCATGGATGGCGGCGGCGGCGTCGCTGATTCATAAGCGGAACAAATCAAGTGCTTACATAATTTCCGGGCAACACTGTTGACTGTTGAGTTAAGTTAGTTGGTAGTTCCCTGGGTGACTCGGAAGTGGCTATTGCCGCCTGGGACAAGTGACAGCGGATGTTGCAAAGTCTCCTCGATCAGCAGCCCATTATCATCAGTGCATAGACGCTTCAAAGATCCACCCCAGACGAGCCTTCCGGATGTGAGACCTTCGTCGTATTGAAAACGTTTTAATTGTAATTAAGATATTGCCTAAAGCTCAGAATGCATTCGTAAGCAATTCTACGAATCATTTCCGGGAAATAAAGCCAATGCCAAAAACAAACATTCCAGGAGGAGGCTTCCAACTTAATGAGGCCTTTCAATTGCATATTAACGGACACTGATCGATTAAAATCAATTGAATCTTGGCATTCGTCACGAATAATTTCAATCAAAAGTGAATTGATATTAACTGTGTTTATTTACGATTTAATTTGATACATAGAGAACGTGTGAATGGAAATCGAGGAATGAATTATGAAGCTTTAATTTCAATGTATATTCGAGGGGATAGACCTGATTGTTGTATGATTCTACACTAAAATAATATTCGTAAAACCAATTTATTATTTCAAAATGGTTCTGTGGTTATGTAGGTATACTTATTTACAGGACTTGAGAAGCCTTTGAATCGCATTGTATTAAGCAAAAGGTGAAACACACCGCCCAAGTAATGTTCTGGGGAATGATTTCACCGCAAGATCTGGGTCCTTTATATATTGTGGATTAAACATTAAAGCACCAGCAATATAAAAAAGTATTGGACGAGGAGATAATCTCCACATTTTTCGAGTGAGTCCCGGAGGAGGTGGCATATCCGTGCAAGATAAAGCGCTTTGCCATAGAGCCAACAATGTTTGGACTTCTTGCAAGAAAAAGATGTTCATGTCCTTAAAAGACCAGACAACAGTCCTGACATGAATTCCATAGAATATTTGTGGAGTTTAATCAAGACAAAACTATCCAAATTCAATTTGATTACAAAAGCTGAACTTGTAGAGAACTTGATGGAAATATGGTTGAGGGTGACGAGTTAAAAATGTTGTATCCACACTTAATTAGGAGCATAGGAAGGAGAATAAAATGTTTAATTAATGTGAAAGGTTTTACAAAATAATAAAACTTAAAAAACATAAATACTTTGAAAAACTATACGCAATTTTTCGTTGTGATCATAATAAAGCCGAAACCAGCCATTTTTGAATCCACTGCCAATAATTGTTGATAAAAACATTACAAAATCAAAACAACGCACGTTCGCATTTCCACTAACGTGTCTGCACGGGGCCAGTTCAATAGCAACATCAAGGTAACGAATGTAATTAGTTCCGTCCAGAGGAGTTCAGTTAACTGTGAAGAGCTTCTGCTGAAAAGGGAATTAATTATTGGACATTAGAAATTTGCATGCCAAGGCATTATTTCTGTACGTAGGCACTTATTACTTATTAGAAACCATCGCCCGCGTACGTTGATGTGAGAGTCCCGGGGGTAGAACCGAATAACGCCAGGAGTCACCTCGGCGGGATTTCAACTCAAGTCCACATCCCCATTTCAGTACTGTGGTGCTAATGACTTGACTTGAGAAAGCATGTACTTACTGTTGCTTACTTACTTCTGCAAGTCATCCACATACGGATAATTACCTTGCTCTTGCAGAGCAATTAAATCGTTAAGTGGTAGTGTTAATGTGCCGACCGCGACGCGACGTGAGGCTCGCAGCCGGTTCGCGTTTTTAGATACTCATCTGTTAAGCAATACCCCAGTTGGTAACTGAGCAAATGTTGCAACATTTTTACCCTTAACCTTGCGCGGAACTCTTCACAATACGCCTTGAAATATGTACACAGTTTGCCATTTAAGTAGTTTTATGAAAACCTTCCTTTGTTTTTTCAGTACCTCTGACAGCAGACAACAGCATCAGCGTAGAAGTAATGTCTTCGGGATTAAAATTCTTATTCTTCTGCTTTTTTATAATGTCACAACAAATTTAAACACCACAATCTCCGTTTTAATTTGTTCGCTATTGTGTAGTCCTGACAATGTTTAAAGAGAACTTATTGTAAAATAAATTAGGTTTTTTGAGTTCTATGAATTCTTTAAGTATTCACATTTAAAGAAGAACAAACAAATTAAAATTTCAAGGTTCTTGCTGCCATTTTTATATTTTTACATTATGATTACAAATTCGTAACACGAATTTCTTACACATTTTAAAAATAAAGAGTTAAGAATTATTTAAGAAACAGGAAATTGTTGCTGTACAACTTAATTGTTTAAATTTCTTGTACATAGATTTTAGACTTATAATACTTTATTTTATTTACAGCCGAACGAATCTGGTTTTGTATTATTGGGTGACCTAACTCTGGAGACTTCCACTGATCCAGATGAGTCGTGGGCTATGGGACCACCTTCCCCCTGTGATGTTGAATTTGAAAACGCTAACATAATTATAGATGGAAAATCCAGTATTCGATATCGATCGAGAGAAGTAAGTGTAAGTGCAGTTCTTATATTTTATCCTACTTTTAGTTTAGTTAATTTTTAATAATGGTAATTTAGTATACTTAGTAAATTAGTTAACTTTTGTACACTTTTTATGGGAGGACAACGTTAGTCATTAGTTGTTGAAACGTTCTATAACTACTGTCTCCGAGGGATCTATAGCTCTGTACTATATTAACAGGAGTAGATGAAAAATTAATTAAAAATTTTATCTAAATCAACTTTTAAATAAGATAAAGATCAATTACAAATTAGTACTTTGGGAAATAAAAGACTGAAGAATTTGAATATTTTTTTGTGAAAAATACATAAATAAATTAGTGTATTTTTTCAAATAATGAAAGTATCTTATTTGAAAAAATATTTATGCTCCCTCATTGGAAATACAAATTATACTTTTTAAATTAGAATGTTGCCAAAAGGATTTATAGTAAAAACGGCTAAAAAAACATACGTAAAATTTAAAAATCATTATAAATTAATGATTGCAAAAAACAAATGAAATATTTAAAAAAAACTGATAGGTACAGATTTCTTATTTCTGAATTTCTGATATACCAAATCAATTTACCAATAATTACAAATTAAAACTTCTCTTTTGCCAATTACTTTCTAAAACAAATCTTAAAACAATAAATCGGTGTCTGGAAAGAGCAGAAAGCAAACAATCACGAACTCATGCGATCGATAAAGAATTTTCGAACGAAGAGAAACCGCCTAATTTTGCTGGCTCCAACTAAATGAGGCCCAATTACTCATTTCCTCGGAGTTTTGCACGCTTGCTTTGAGGGTGAGTGCATTTCGCATTAATTATTTCTGCACACATTATAATTGGTTACACAACCATAATTTCATATCTATCAAAAATAACCGAATCGCAACACTGATATTATTTATTATCACAATTAGCGTGGTTTACTGTTTGCGAGCTGCCATTGTCAACTTCTTGCTGGAAAGTAGCTACTCGTCAATTTTCTTGTGTAAAGGGTTAAAATAGATTGAGAACAGTTAAGTGTTACTATTTTTTACACTTGATGCTGAATTCCCTGAAAGTAACAAAGGCAGTTAAAAATGTCTAAATGAAGGTAAATGTAAGCGGCAAGAGAAAAAGAAGAATGAAGGAATAACACTTAGCGAAGATGTCACATTGAACTCGCGTAGAACTCAACGGGATCGAGGTTATTACATTTTCACACAACGTCTTGTGGCAAAGCCATAGAAACACATTCTACTTCCTCTCTAAATTATCTAGAACGATTTGCAAAGAGCTAAGAGCAATATTATTGGTTCTACGAACAGTTGAAAGTAGATCTCTGAATTACTATTAATTGAAGAAAAAAACGATGAAAAAGATATATGTATTCCAGCAGATTCATTATGCTCGATGTCTCACAAAAAAACCGTTTTTCTTATTATGATTTTTCGTTTATGTAAATTGCCTTTGAACATAAACAATTTTGTGAAAGAATTAAAATACATAAAATACGTAGCAGTATTAAATGGATACAAGGAAGCAATGATTAAGTCGCTAATTGCATTACATTCAAAAAAGATAAAAAACCGTAATACAACATTACTTTCGTTTGAAAAGAAAAGGAAGAAAATAATAAAATTACCTTTTTATCCTGAAATTACATATAAAATTAGTAGTATTTTTAAGAAACATGGTTTTTATATTGTCTACACTAATAGTAACAAATTACAAAATAAATTAGTTAACTGAAAGAATAAAACAGAAGTTTTAAAAAAGTCTGGTATTTATAAAATTAAATGTAAACAATGTAATCAAACATACATAAGACAAACAAGAAGAAACATAGAAAATAGATTTAAAGAACATTTGGCACATATAAATAAACGGCAACCAATGAAATCAGCTTGAGCGTCACATGCACTGGAAAGTCAGCATCTCTGTTTTGATAACAACAACAGAAAATTAAAGAAACAAGTCAACGAAGTATTAGATGCTTATGAAAGTGCATATATGTATAAATCAAGTAATGTACTAATGAACACAATGGAAGCTCCAATACGTAGCCTTCTATTATTCATTATTCTATTAATGAATATACTTTAATATTATATTCACCCATATGATTTTTTATAAATTAATATCACATAAATTATTTTTAAAATTGTACATTGTACAATGTACTTGTATAAAATTTTTCTTTTATATTTTAGTTAATAATTTTTAACTCGCTGAGGATTACATAAATGTCGAAATAAAAAATAATAATAAAAATAAACTTAATAATATAGTTTAAAACTAAAATAGTTAAAATAGTTTATTTAAAATAAAAAAGCGAAGTCAATATAAGGTGTTTAAAAAACATTTATTTAATTTAGATCTGAAATTTCGTAATTTATATTTTTTTACAAAAAAAAAAAATCATTGCGCTCAGTACGTACTTATGTAGTAGTTTTTCTTAACCCATTAAGTTAGTTCAATCAGTAATGGTTAATGCATAATTAATTCCTCACATTACGTTGCGATTGAAAAAAGGCACAATGTCTATTAAAGTATTATGACAGAAATACGAAATGCAATCGCTTTCAAAACTGCCAATAAAATATAGGAAATGAAATGAAAGACACATTTCAAAACTGCCCATTGACTGGTTTCTGTTTTCGACTTCCTCAGAACTCTTTTCCATCCATTGCTGGGGCACTGATTTAGCAAATCAAGCAGAAGCACTGAACAACACCTGTTGTGGAGTACACTTTTTGCTCGTATACGTAATCATGTTTCACGATCAATTTTACAACGCCTTCCAACATATTTAGGTTAAAGCAGAAGAGCGAATGTGGCAGTTTTTGAGTCTATTTTGCATTTATAAAATATTGGCATTTTGTTCTAGGGTAATAATTTAACTGAAACATACTGAAAAAAAGAAAATGTTTACTGGAGAGTCTCCATAATTTCTTGTAAAACAAAATAAATAGAAGACAATAACATAACTACGCAATACGATACGAAAGGGTGTTGCTCCTACAATATTATATTAATGCTAGTTTTGGATATGATTTCTGATAATGTGCTGAAAGTAATGAAAATGCCTACATGTTATTTTTATCGGAAAATTGGGTGTGTTTGCACATAAATTCAATATAAAATAATTTAACGGTGAATTTCTAGCCAAATGTTTACACGAACTCTTGATTATATCAACAAAATCTATTTGCACCGGTTGTGATAAGAAAAGTAAATTGCAAAAAACGATGTGTTTTTTTGTTGGTTCAATATCATTTTGATACAGGTACACTTTCTAATAAATTTAATAGAACCTAGTAAACGAATGTCTACCAGCAAGGCTTATGAGTTTTATTGGAGATAATTCTGAAGTGTGCATCGATACCGTATCACTTTGATAGGACTATAAAGTAAAAATATAATGCTAATAACTGTGCATGAATGTGAATGAATGATTTTATAATTAAAAAACTCGAATGAAATACACATATACAACTGAAAATTAACCGAAATATTTATATAGTAGAAAACGAAGCAATTAGCATAAGATGTATAATAAATATAATGTTCTGCAATATTCCCTTTTTTCCATAGCTGCGAGTCAAATTCGATGACAGTTTAACATCCACTTTCGAGTACCCGTCGGAAATATCGCTGCTTGATGATTCATTCTCTGGCGAACATTCCACTAATAAGGATTCAATGGACCATATCACTGTAGAGGAAATTATTCAAATTCCAAGTTCAAAACTTCTGGGAAACGTATCATTAGGTAAATGCTTTTAATTTTTATATTTGTTGTTATTGTATTTATTTTATTGTAAAACACTTCTTATCACTTAGTTATTGTACATTTAAAATACTGCACAGGTACACTGTATGCATTAAGTGGCATCACAAAACCCTATCCAAGTTCTGTGAGTTAGTAAAAATAATTTCACATTGCTGGATGTATGCATATTTAAACAAATTAAAAGACATGAATTGAGAATATTTGTACACACGTTAAATTTAATTTTACCTGTAGCAACACAACATTCGATTCGGCACGAATTGGAAAAATGCAAGTATCCCATTAACTTTCACATTTTTAAAGACTACTTGTTGAGCGAAAGAATTACATTAAAATGTATTATAAAGGGAAATTCGGGAAACATTGATTTTAAGTCCAAGCAGATAAATCAGCATAATATGTTTATGCAAATTTTTATGGTATTTATGTTACGTAAGTTTTCTTACCAAAAACTTTTAAAAAATATATATTGAACGTATGCTAGCATTTTTAACATTTTCTCAACCAATTTTTGGATTTTTATTATATTCTGTTTGATTAGGATTACCGCTTTCCTCTTTAACTGTAAAAAATCATATTTATTATATAATATATACAATATACTATATTATAGAAAACAAATTTAATAGCAATACCAATGTTAATTGTAGCAATCAAAATTGTCATCGAATGCTTCAAAATAGAAGAATAATCCCCTTTTTTTAAATTATTTGGAAAATTCATTTTTGTCTTTTGTTAGTAAATAGTAAGAATTTGCTTGACACTTTTAACACTTCAAAATACCATAAAACTATGTCACTTGTATTATGTCGCAATATTTACTGACAAATTTTGATAAGTTGGAAACATAAATCATAAAAAATGAGAACAGACCACTAATGTGTAAAATATATTAAAATATTGATAACTAGATTGATATCATCAAGAAGATTTACCATTCTCAAAAATCGACATCAGTATTTCATCCACATTTTCACCCACACATATGTAGTGTTGATAGCGTTAACAATATTATTGGCATTTAGTGATTTTCTATCCTAACACAGCATATAATTTATATTAATTCCAAACTTGAGTGTACTGCACAATATAGAATAGACGAACACAATACATTCGTAGTTAGCAGTTGAAGTTTTCTGCTAAAATTGTTTAGTACTTTTTTATGTTACTAACGTTTACTAACAATATTTCAGATTGCCAAAAAGACGGTGGTTCATACAGTGCAATGTGTCTTCTACCTGCTGCTAAGAGAAACCTGGACACCAAAAAAACTATTCGCAATTACGCGAACACTCCAAGTGCACGCCCAACGACGAGTTCTAAACCGATTACCTCTAACACCGCTAACCCTAACATAATTCAATCTGTAAACGTAGAGATGAAGCCACCAAAGCGCATGAAGCCATTAACGCAGATTCGTTCATTACCTGTAGGCACCGAGGCATTTGTATAAGCCATCTTCCTGGCATTTTCTAGTAAACGTAGGATAGTAAACTAACCATTGTAGACAACGATTACTGCCTGCTACTCATTTTCAACACTATTTTGAAACCAACACAAGACAATTTCAGTTTCATTTCTCGTGTATCTTCACCCCTTTTCATTCATCGTCCATTTTCACTTCATTTGTTAGAATTTAATCTCTTACTTTCGGGTCAGCAGCATATTCTCGTATTGATTTTTAAAAAGGTTATTTCTACGAATTCCATATTTGTATCAAGGAGAATTCATTAACATGTTTACGCTAAATATATCAATAGAGGCTATTTGTATGCGTTGCATTTCGCAATTGGGAATCTCTTCTTCAGTAATATGGTGTGAATCATCTCAACTTCTAATAAAATATATTTTTTATCATTGAACGTCAAAAAATCAAGATAACATTATGAATAAATGGATAATTCAACCGGACATGTTTTGTAGTAAAACTTTTTATCACCTAAATTGGGTGATAATGACGATGGAATTAAAATAAATTGAAATATTTACTGAACCTGTTGTTTTTTCAGTGTTGTTCGTGTCTATGATAAAATGTTGGTAAATAGAAAAACAAATTAAAATCTCAATTGACAAAATCTCATCAAGCAATTATCTTTAACAATTAATTGTCTTTCAATGCATTTCATCTTCATTGTAATCAGTTCAGTTTAATATTTTATTCATATTAGTCCAGTCAACAAATATTCGAAAGAGAGGTCTACGTCTAGGTGGAAAATCTTTGGGCGGAAAAACTGACCAGAACTTTGTTTGGACTAGTTAGGAGGTAAACATACTAAAAGTCCCCGGTCCTAGGACCCGCGTTGGGAGGGGCTGAGAAGGTCCGGTTTTCGAAATAAGTAATTGAATTTCGAAATTGAATAAGGAATTAGCGGTTTTTTGCGGTACATATCTCAGAAACTATTGAAGATACGAAAGAACTTTATCAAACACTTTTTGTAGGGAATTTTGTCAGCTTTAATTTTCATTTGAGATTTTGTGTTGTAGGATCAACCGTTTCAGAGTTATAAGCGAAAAACCAAAAAATTTGACCTTCCGAGTCCCCTCTTCCCCCTAGCGCAGGTTCTGGGACCGGAGACTTGTAGCGTGTTTTCCTCGTAATTAATCCAAACAAAGTTCTGAAGTCAGTTATGTCGCCCACAGATTTTCCACCTAGAATCATTAGTTGACTGGACTATGAGTAAGTGACTATAGTTTGTTTCTAGATTTTAGAACGAAAATCGAAATCTGAAACAAGTCCTTACACGTACATCAACTGGCTAGTGCTCTTCTACTTAGATTTAGGATGAACTTATGCTATTAAATTATTCTGCTACTCCATATTAATATTAAGAAATATATAAATACTTAATTTTGAAAATTTACTTTTTCGTCACTAAATCACGCAAAGTGATTTAGAATTGAAGTCCGTTGTTATCATGTTTTTAAATCATGCTCCATTATTTGTCGAACGATCTCAAGTCGTCATGTTCCCGTTTTCATTGAAAAACATACCGCTTTTTCCAATTCTGTACATTAGTAAAACACTAATCTTACACATTTTATTGTATAAATACAAATTCAATTGGTTAAATTATATTTTTACTTTTTTTTGAATTGGCTCTATTAGTAACACTGTAAATATTAACAAACTCGTTTCGTTTGAACAATTCTAGCAGGCATTTCCAAGAGTCTTCCCACACTTTCAACACCCTCCAAATATTGGCAATGTCTTTATGGATAATGTTTTTTTTTTGCAATACATACCAATAATTCACTACTTAATTAATTATTATTTGTTTGTAATGAATAGTTTGTAATTATTCCGTGAAGAAGTGTGAAATTCATTACAAAATTATATATTTTAGGCTCGGCACCCTTAAGTAGTTACACGCCTGTTAAAAACCCACTCACCACGAATTTTGAATTGGGAGTAACCAGAGGAGCATTCACCGATGAGAATACATCAGAGAGTTGCAAAACGAACAGCAATGGAACTTCCTCCGATTGCCAATCTGTAGATGGAGATTTTACGAATAACAGTCAGATCAACGACAACAGTACTATACAGAATGGTAACATAACGGAGGCGGACAGCTTACAGTGTCTCAAACCCGCCTCAGATGATGACACAATTGCGTATAGTCAAGGCACAGATGAAGCCGATTTGCTCTACTAATCAATAACATACTTAGGCTATATATAATAACAGACCCTATGTACTTTAATTTCTTGCCACACCCCAATTTCAAAATGGTGGTGAAAATGCTCATGGAGTTCAGTTTGTCGAGCAGCTGCTCCTCTAAATTATAATATATAGTAACAAATGTCTCACGAAGCATTTATTCTTACCATAAGAGCTTAACTTAATTATTTTGTTTTACGTAATCCATTCCTTTTTGCATTTACAGAAAGTATTCGTACCAATCATGTTTATACATATTATACATCCACGTTTGTTTCGAAAGTACGTGATATTTATATTCTATATTTCTTATATCAAGTCGGCTAATTTTGGCTTTTTTAATTGTATATACATTCGTAGTACTCTGTCTAATAATTAATTAATTTAAAATTGTGTGTAAGTGTGATGTGAACACCATTCTTGTGGACAACTTAAGGGGGTACCTTCATGCGTGATAAGATGCAGGCAAATCATAGCTGATTGTTGTGCATCAATAATTCTGCTTATAAGATTTATACAATAATATTACTACTATTAATTATACTTTCCATATTTATATCAATGCCAAATGATAAAATAAGAACACTTTCAGCTAAGATATTGATGTCGTTTTTTTAAAAACAAGCTCATGGTACGATTCCATTTAATGTGAAACACGTTAAAATATTTGTTAATGATTTTTTTTTTTAATAATATTTAAGAATGAATAAAGAAGTTATTGTAATAAACATAATGCATTTCAAATGTGGAACAATTGCAGATTTAGTCTTATACATATTTTGGACAACATATCATCCAAGTGGACTGTGGACTGCTTATCAAAGAGACTGGCTTTTGTGAACAAATTAAAATAGTCGCTAAACACCAAATGTTCTGAACTTGTTTTTTGCCTAATTAATTCCAACTAATTCCTAATTATTATTTTTCTGTTTCAAAATTTGTTCACGTAAAGGGAAATTTTCAGGAAAGGGCATTTAGAATAATTTATTATAATGCTTAAGTGTTATAAAATAATTATAGAAATTATTATTTCAATTGGTAGTCCGAAATTAATGTTTTTGTTGCACAATTTTTTTTTGATGTGTTCTCTCAACAAATTCTTTTTCGTATTTATATGTATTTGAAATGCTTCGAATTTGTAGTATTCTTTTTATTAATAAAAGAAAAACACAGAAAAGAGGAAGAATATTTACAAAATAAATATTTCATGATCAGATATTTGGGTATTTTCAAAACATAAATTAATCCCTTCATTAATGCGGTCTCTATTTATGTTGATTCCCTTTAAAGTACTTAATAGTCTCCATAGTCTCCGGATGGATCGTTTGAAGTTTGGTGGAGATCGATACTCCCAAGGGGGTATAAAAATGGATGAAAGTTTCTATGAAAATTCGCCATTTATAAAGTAAAAAATTCAGAAAAATTTGTAATTGGGGTTTTAGTTAGAAATAAAGACACGTGTACCAGAATTTTTGAAAATTTCACACTCAAATGGGGGAAAGTAGGGGATGAAAGGCTATCTGCTTATTTTTAACTTCTAGAAGTTTTTCTAACAGTGACCATTTTTGCACCTTCAGATAAAGCACTATTAGAGTAAGCAAGACTATCCTGATTCTACCCCCCGGAACCAACCTTAACTGAAAATAAACTAACACACTGTTTTTGTTACCCGACCTCCGGGAAACGGTTCTATTTAATACACCTACGTCGTGTTTGCGGGTAGTTTTTTCAGTCAAGGGTGCTGCTCTGAATACTATACAAAATTACCTTACACAAAAAAACAGAATAATTGGAAACGGCCATTTTTAGATACAACACTAAGTAAATACCAAGAGTAATATAATTTCAAATAGAAAGCGTATGAACGTTGGCGAAGAAGGGCGTAGCGACGCACGCCGGGTACCGCTAGTTATTTATAAATGGAACTCAATTCTGATTAATGAAATTTTCAATTTCAGAATCCTGAACTGAATTGGGACCTCAGCTCTTAGGCTCAGCCAGGCCTAATAACATGGCAGTGAGCCTAAAGAAACTGCATCGGGAACTGATAGAAAATGCAAATATGCGTCTTATTGTGATTTATAAAATTAGATCCATTACTATACAAAAATACGTATTCTTCCTCTAGAAGTATTAAATCTAAAATTAACAGACATTTTCACGATTGAGTCTCCATAACATAATCGGAGTCGTTTCCATCATTCCCGCTCGATTGTCCTCCATCCCCAACACTCTGTTCAGTTGTGAACATTTTCCGAGGTGCCTGAGCTCCGGACGGAAGTAACAAATTCAGTGCTTCCTCGTAACTAATTTGTGCTTCCATGCGAGACTTCAATTCATCCAAGTTTTCTTCCTGCATCACTTCGCTACTAGAACTTTTATTCTCTACAAATAATCGATTCATTTTTAATATCTTTGTACATTTGGTCATGTATTTGTACATCTCCCCAGGGTTTATATCAAATAGAGGATCCAGTGGAGGACCATCCTCATTCTTCTCAAAGAATACATGTGTTCCCAAGCTGAATTCATATGTTCCTAACAAAATTTCATTCAATACTCTCGGCATTTTATGGAAAATGTAATACCTTTGAAGAGCTTTCCATTTATTTCGGCGATAGGTTCCTCCGTGTCGATGCCAATTATTTTAATATCCAAAGCAGGACTGTCTAAGTCTGTCGGCAAAAGATAGGGATCGAAATCAACGTAAACAAGAACTTCTTCCTCGTCATCGCAGTCTGATAAATCTGACACTTCCATTGCCTAGATTTGCAACCCGATATAATCGGGCTCAATTCAGTATAATATTGTATCCCTTGTTGATTGCGCAAAATAATAACATAAAATCATTCCGACAACTGATACATCAAAACAGCTGATGATACTGGGAAATATTTAGTACTGTCAACTAGCAGGTTTATCCCCTATTTTAATGTTTTTAAATTAGTTATATTAGGAAAATTAATTTAAAAAATAATAAGAAATTCCACTGTTAATATTTGATTGTGCATGCAAGCCCTTTTTTAATATTTTCTGAATAATACTTTTTAAAATATTTGTATATTTGAGGGCATACCATCAAGCTTTTAGCTATCTGTTATTTTTCAATTTTTCTCGTATTAAAAATTGTTTTTTTATCGTTTTATTATCATTTTATCATGTTTTAGATTGTTCTAAAAATTATTATAGATTTCTGAACACCCCCGACTTTCGACAAAGTGCATCAATTTCGAATAAAAATCCCAATCAATCGGGCAATGTATAAATGACGGACAGTTTTCTGTGTGTTTTCGATTTAGAGTTCTATTGTCCGTGTGTAGTCGTCGCCTTGTTTCCTGTTTTTATTTTTCGTCTGCGTCTAATTAAATAGTGGCTGTGTAAACAAATTCAAAGTGCAATGTCTAGCTCAATCGATACGATTGGCCACAAATTACAGACGTTGGAAGAACGCTTGCAGGCTGAAAATGAATCACGTGATTCTGTACTACTTGCACAGTTGCCTGGACCTCGACAAGTCGGACCCCGCCCGCAACAATGTAAGATGAAACTAGTGGCAGTAGCATGACTTTTTTTATGGTCCTTAATGAAATTACGGAATTGAATAATTGAGATGTGCAAGATCATGCGAGTATTGAACACCAAAAGTGATCAAAGTTTCATCGAAGTGCGACTCTTTTGACATTATGAAATTAGTGTTGCCTGATCACGACTAATGCCATTTTCAATCACAGCAGTCGGGAGGGATATTTATTGTTTTTGTTGATCTTTTTATGCTTACTATTTACAATGTTATCCCCAGAATATGCAAATAAAGCTGCAAAATACAAATACTACTGGTTTTAAGACGTAAAACTTTGATATGTGAATCTTTACTGCAGTTGAAAAAAACAAAAATGGTTACGATTTTATAAATTAAATATCCTTTTTAAACAAAACAGAAAATGTCGGATATCTTTTACAAATTTATTTCTTCTCAACATAAACGAAATTTTTTTAATGATTTCTTTGTTCAATATAAACTGATTTCCTTTGGAAAAATATAAACGTGAACGATTCTAAGACGAAGTTCATCAATATCATTGACTTCTCATGATAAAATATTAATTATTTTCTATTCTTTTATTCTTTAGTTTAATTCGAACTAAGCTCGATTAATTTTATTAGCAAAATGATTAGGTAATTAACAAGAAACTATTTCAAGCATACAAACTAAGAAACTCCTTTATTTAACTACAGTGCGGAAATCCAAGATAATTCAAATACTCGATATCAAAAGAATACAGCTTGTAAAATTTTTCAGTGGGCGAAACGACACCAACCAGACCCCGAAGGTCGCTCAATCTGCCCGTAATACAACCGCAACAGACAATCGAATCAGAAACAGACAAAAAATTGAAAAAAATTATGAAACAAAATGGCATTCTTACGATAAGTGATAAGTCCTATCAGACAGATATTAAAGATCTGGAACACATTGGAGACTTGGGCAATGGGACAAGTGGCCACGTGGTCAAAATGCGACATGTACTCAGCGGAACTATAATAGCCGTGAAACAAATGCGACGGACAGGAAACACGGAGGAGAACAAACGTATATTGATGGACCTCGATGTGGTCTTGAAATCACATGACTGCAAATACATTGTACAGTGCCTTGGGTGCTTTATAACTGATCCAGATGTGTGGATCTGTATGGAACTGATGGCTATGTGCTTTGACAAACTGCTAAAGCTATCAAAGATGCCAGTTCCAGAGGAAATTTTAGGGAAAGTTACAGTAGCCGTAAGTCTTCATTCGAAACACCTGTTTTCCAGCAGCTCACAGTCATCGTTCTGCTTCTTTTTTTTAGACTGTAAAAGCGCTCTCGTATTTGAAGGAAAAACACGGCGTCATACACAGAGATGTGAAACCCTCAAATATCCTGATAGACGAACGCGGCAATATTAAGCTTTGCGACTTCGGGATTAGCGGACGTTTGGTGGACTCGAAGGCCAACACTAGGTCGGCCGGATGCGCTGCATACATGGCGGTAGGTTTTAAAGGGTATATCCATTTAAGTTCATTAGTTCATTCTATTGTTTCGCAGCCCGAACGGATAGATCCTAAAAAGCCAGAATACGATATTCGGGCAGATGTTTGGTCACTCGGCATTACACTAGTTGAACTTGCAACTGCATCATCCCCTTACGAAGGTTGTAAAACAGATTTCGAAGTACTTACAAAAGTTTTAGACTCAGAGCCACCAAGTTTACCAAAAGATCAAGGATTTAGTCAAGAATTCCAGGATTTTGTTAGTAAATGGTACGGAAGGCAATTGAATGAACTAAATTTTATTTCATATATCTAAAAATAATTTTTAGTTTAAGAAAAAATCATCAGTGTAGACCTAAGTATCCAGAACTGCTTGAACAGCCTTTCATAAAAATGTATGAAACAAGAGCTGTGGATGTTCCTAGTTGGTTTAGATCAGTTGTGGAAAAAACTGGCATTAAACCTCATCGCAGGTAAGGTATGCATGATAGCCACGCAGTTTTGAATTGTTCTCTTTTTTTAAATTTGATTTAATTGATATTATGAATGCGTCTCAAAAACTAATTTGTTTCCTAACTTTACTACTGCTGTTATTTTAAATATACCCAGCAATGTGCATGGTTTTAATTTCTATCACATCGTTTTTACGATGAAAAATATACTCATCTGAAATTATACATAATATTGCTAAAATTTCTAGAGATTATATTTCCTGGCAATATAGGGACGCATGGAAAAGTCTGAAATTGTGAAATTTTTCTGATAAGCTGAGAATAACCTTGAAATTTATCAATTTAAACAGAATAGCAATATCGTAAATTGCTGTTTTAATTATTACATTAAACTGAAATCGTATTACAGATTAAAAGTCGTCTCCAAGGTTTTTCAACTAAATTATACATGGGCAAATGCTTTCGTTGATTACTTCAGATAGGTAATCATGTTCTGCGCTATGCTAGAATGCAATCATATAGAGGACTTTTTGTTTTTAAATCAATTCTGCACCGTGCACAATCTTCAAAAAGGTGTCCTTAAAACACGCTCATTTGGGAAATATCCTCTTCGTGATTCACTTGCAAAACAATACTTCTCAGTTTCATTGGTTTTTTATGTCATTTTCAAGTTCATAAAACACATCACATTGCTAGGTGTTTGTTTTAAAATTGTTTTCGCCAATTGGTCATCTAGGTACATTAAAAAAAATCCACTCATTATTTACCTGCTTAGAAAATTTTAGAGCACCATGAAGTCCTAAGTACTCATAAAACGTACATTTTATTAAGCTTAAGTGAATCTCTATATTGCCAGTTTTATATTTAAACGAATGTTTTAGTTATCCTGTTAATTATCTAATATACATTCCATTTAATAAATTTACGTTCATTTTTATTTACCCTCCTGATTGATTTTTTTGGTTTTTTGTAGGTTACTTATTTCCTAATTCTTTTTTAAGTAAGTATATTTTTTATTTGAGAATGGTAGACTTATTATATAAATTATATCTTTAAAACTTAGCACTATACAATGCTTTTTTTATTAACATATCGTAATAATTATAATCTAAACTAATTCTATGATATTAGCATAACAGTTGCATATCTTGGATAATGCCGTTAAGATTAAACATTTATTTTCAGTGATAATAAATATAATTAAACACACATATGCAATTAAATTTTTTTATTTTGATGATTGCAAATTGGAAGCTTTCTTTTTAAATCTAAAAAAGTAGAGCCAATTTGCTTCATGTTTTATACTTTACTTCAGAAGTGCACAAAGCATAATTGTCGAACATTTTCCACAAAAATTGCTATCTTTTTTTTTACACACACTGCTATACAACAATATTAAGATATATATTTAAGAGATATGTTGTAATTTTCGACACTAATTTGGTATAAATTTTGTAGAATATCTTCACCATGTGAAACATCAACATCTGCAACATTTAATAATCGTTCGGGAATAATTAGAGCGTCACAAATACCAAATTATCAATGCAATATAATTAGTAAAAGTAATCAAAATCAACAACAAACTAATGCGGGCGTTAGCAATAATCAGTTACCATCATCATTACCACAGCCAGTAGCAAAATCTATCGGATATAAAACAATATCAAGAGATGTAACAAATGGTTTCAATCAAGCACAATTCAAAAATAATGGATATAAAGACGAGGTGGATATTGTTAGTGAGATGAATAAACTATATAAGAAATCACCGTTTGGACAAAGAAAAAACGATTTGAAACTACCCCATGGCACTGGAGAGAGTCCAAAAAAAGAATCGGTTCTTAGTAGTTTAGGTAATATTAATGTTAATTTTATATAGCAACGTTTTTTTTTTAATTAATTTTGGCGCTTTTCGGCAGGACATACAATTCGAAGTATAACAACATCACCATTTAGTCAGAAGAAAATTCAAAATCAACCTGAAGGTTTCTGGAATTTACCAAATCCCCCCGATGGCGGAGGTGGGGGAGGCATTAAAATTAGTGGCAATGGAATGTCTCACGGCGAATCAGATTCACCAATCCCTGGGCGGAAGAGGTTTCAAACTACTGTACCTATTCTAAATGATAACTCGCAATACCCTCGAGTGCAAACAAATACTAGTCCAATAGGTAGGATCCGAATAATTTGTAAAATGTTCTTAACAATTGCTTTGTGTATAAAATTTTTCTCGTGTTTATTATGTTTACCTCACAATTGCTTTTTACATTTAATTGTAGTTTTACAAAGGTTTTACCATCAACAAAATCAACTACGAGAACGAGAAAGAGAAAAACAAAAACACATGGAAAACACAAATCCATTTCTCAATAGTTTTATTCCAAAATATCATCCCAGCCACCAAATACCTTCTCAAATTCCACAGCCCAATAATTATCAAATATCTGAATCTCTTCAGCACAGTAATTACTCAACGTCACCCTCTCATTATCCGCAGTTAAATTCAAATCAAATGCCAAATCATCATACCAATATTCCTATTTTCAATCAATACAACAGCGCTAGAATTCAACAAAGAGCCCCAAGAGCATCACCACCCCTAGCTTCGGACGTTTACGCTGCACACGGAGGAAGTAATTCTGGGTACGGGACCCAGAACGTCTATAGCAACAACCTGTACGGGCGCACAATGACGCAACAAAATGCACCAAAAGACGATCAAGGTAATGCAATGGGCACAATTGAAAATTATTATTACTCACATTGTATTTTGCTTAATTTTTACATTCATTTATACATTTTTGTTTTGTCTCACCAACAAAATTATCTCATCTGCTTTATTTTCTTTTCTTTTCTTTACGCTTTTGCTGTTTCATCTGCTCACCATGCTATGCCACATAAATCATCTCTTACCATGTTCTCCACTACCAAAAACTTACTTAAACAATATGCATCTAAACATACACAACCGACATACTAAACATCCATCAAACGTTTACATGGCACATTCAGGATGGTTCAATTCCCTTGCAGGTGTTGTCAAAAGACAATTTGCCTCCTACGTTAAATTGCATTTAACACCTGGAGACAAAGAACAAGGCGACAATAACCGTAGTAACAATTATCGAACGAATACGACTGCAACTGATGCTAAAATGAACGTTGTAGAACCAGATTGCAAGACTACTTGCAATTTTAGTGGACTTAGAAATCAACACCAACAACAAATTCAGTCATCTAGTCATCATATTCTGTCTGGTGTCGACAGAAGACATCGAAGTCCAGATCCGCCTCCAAGATACAATCGCGGACAGTCACCGCTATTGTTGCGGAAAAATTTATTAGAACTGGGTCAGCCTCCAGGATCACCATTGTTAAACAGAAGGTGAATTTAATAATAATAATTGTGTACACACAATATCCTCAAAATCATATTTTCCAGATATGTAACAGCTTCTCCGCCTCTTCCACCACCCAGACGAGGCTCAGAAAGTGTTCCAGGTTCTCCCCAACATCTGCGCACACGTATTCATTATACTCCAGAGCCACAGCGACGAATATACCGAACCATAGATCAATGAGTGGCACTTCAAATAATGGTTATGTGATATTGGTACGGATTTAGTGATGATAGTAATCCTCGTCAGGATTAAGCACAATTTGTAAAAAAAAATTTCGATCTGCTGCTGAAATTGTTGTTCGTTTTTATATACTACATACATAAATTATTTGGAACGACATGCTAATCGCGATTTTGCTGACCTCTAATCCATTGGAACAATAAAAGACACTATACAAGTCGTCATAAAATTTTCGACTGATTACTACTACTACTACTACTGGCGCAATCAATGAAAAAAAAAACAATACCAATCCGGTTTCCTAAATATACCTTCAAAGTAGAAACATGGGAAGATACAATAACTAATTAATAAGAACTGCTAATTCCTAAAGATTTTCTAAGCGAATGTAGAATAGCCCTTTTCAGTTTGAAGATGTTCTTCATTCCGCGTATAAAAGAAACAACTCATTCAAATATATTGTGACTGAAAAGAATTCTTCAATTTGTGTAGAGTTTAGAGATCGTGCTTTAATATAATGAAAAGTATGTAAGTTTGAATATAAACAACACATAAAAGACTGTAACTGCGTTTTAGTTTGAGCTATAACTGTCCTCAAGATAATAACGTTACAAGCGAGTTTGTTTTAATGTTCAATGCGTTGTTCTCGTTAGTTAGTGTTCAAGTTAACGTAAACGATTTTTCCAAATTGAAAAGGGTTAAACAATTTTATTGCATAAAATAATAAATTTATATTATTACAATTATATTTACTTGTTGCGCTTCTATACTGTGAGCCTCTCTTTCAATCTCTTTAATATTTTCATTTTTGGTTTTTTTACCTTTAAAATATCATCGCTTAAAATTCCTAAACTATTATGACGTATTTATTATTTAAATGTCTTTTAAATTTAACAAGAGAATTATATAGAAAACATTTAATTATCCTAATGGAATTGCTGAGCGATAAAAAAAAAATTAATTAAAATTAAGTATTTATGCTATTATTACACAATATTTATTATGAAACCATTTGAATGGGAGATACCTTTAGAGAAAAGTATAAGAGAAAAATAAAATGTAATAATGCGGAAAAGTTCTTTGCGAAAAAAAATGACTGATTGTACAGAATATTTTTATTATTTATAAAAACGAAACCCTACATTAGTTCATAATTTAGGAAAATAAAGTAATTACCGAAGTGGAAATAAAAATAAATAAAATACATACTTTGAAACAATAAAACAAAGTGAAAATGTAAAACAAAAGTGAAAATTAAAAACCAAAATCATGAAATCAAATTTTTTTGTTAATCTTTCCCGTTATAATATGGTCTTATATATATAGTTTTTTTTAGTTTCTGGATATGAATGTACTACACGAGGAAACGGCTGAATCAGAATCTACTCCTGTTTCGGAGTAAATTGAAATAGCCTTGCAAATGTACTCGCTCATTTGATCTGAAGGAGGACACGCTCTTGTTATCCTGCACA
The DNA here is from genome assembly GCA_963082835.1 of Leptogaster cylindrica. Lineage (NCBI taxonomy): Eukaryota > Metazoa > Arthropoda > Insecta > Diptera > Asilidae > Leptogaster > Leptogaster cylindrica. The sequence continues at coordinate 22,577,193 of OY720109.1, read as the reverse complement.
TTTGGGACAAGATCATCATAATAAGGTTCGCAGGAAAACTCAATCGAGTTACAATCATGTCCGCTCCTGGAATCATAAAAAAGATCAAATTTAGTTGACGAAGGATATCGGAGCAACATATAAAGGCGCGTTCTCACGATTCAAGTTTAGTTGACCGAATAAAGTTGATCAACAAAACTTGAACAGGAGTTGTTCAAGTTTTCGTTCACACGTTTCAACAAAAACTGATCAACAATTGGCATTGTTGTGCGTGAAATTTTACAGAAAGTGACAATTGTGATCCTCAAAATTTACTTAAAAGTTCCTTAAAATGGCTTTGCAAGCAATTGTGCGTAGAGTTGTAGATCTACTAGCAGTTTCGGTAAATGAAGAAATGCGGAGAAATTCTAACATGATTCTTTAATAGTTTTTACATAGATACATTATTATTTTAAACGCAATTGCATTCTTTCTTTTATGAATAAAATAATGAAATTGATTTGACAACTCTAAATTCAATTTTAAAGTTTACAACATATGGGACTTGACATAAACTTGAACGATAAAGTTTGACTGGGTCAATCTTTTCTTGATCAAGTCAAAAGTTGATCAACTCTATTGAATGCAAGGTTCTCACGGGGTTTTTCGTTCAAGTTTTGTTGATCAATTTTAATCGGTCAACTAAACTTGAATCGTGAGAACACGCCTTAAGTTCCTATTTCAACTTTTAGTTGAAGTTTCTCAAGTGAAATGTCAAGTGGGGCATCAGACTTTTATATTGGGGGTCCTTTGAATCAATATATCCCCTTCTGAACTCTTTCTCATATGAGTATGACTTGTTTCCACACAAAAATATTAAGTAAAGGAATTCTCAATTCCACGTTTTAAAATAGTTCATCGTGAAAATAGGCCTATAGGGGAATCCTGCCAAAAAGGGGGATAACGCGCCATAGCTGTTTACTCCTTGAGTGGGGGGGAAACCAGCTTTTTTTTTATTTTCAGAGACTGCTGCGCTGCTGCTGAGAACATGCGATGATGGTACCTGGAAACACTGACAGGCTCAAGAAGAAAAATTAATCACTGGAGTTGTTCGAAGCAGTTTCATTTTATAGAATGTATTATATGTAGGGGACTGGGGTACAATGTGGCGCAGAGCGTTTTTTATATAATTGCTATTGGTAGATGAAGTCTATCCGATGTCATAAGTGTATTAGTTGCAACCGTACTTTGTCTAAGTTACAAGTGCGATCAAGCGCGCCTTTAATAGGTCTTGTTATCAAAATTTTTTCAAATTTTCTGTTTTAATTTGTTTCATTCCTTCACAACAGTTAGTATTTTAAGACATTTATGAATTCTTCGTATGCAAAGATCTCACTTTGATAACCTCTTTTAAGCATCGTAATTGATTTTGGATCATCTTCAATTTTCCTTATAATGTCAATCATTTTTCAAAATAACAAAAATTTCCATGTGGCGCACGCGGTTTGTCCAAAGTGGCGCAATCATTAGATTTGTTCAATGACAAAGATGTTATGGTTTTTATATGTTTTATTACTTGCATTTGCAAATGCTGATGTATTTTAATGATTTATGTCTCATTTTAAAGGAAATCACTTAAAGTTTTAGAAAAAAATACAAACAAAAATATGTTGCCCAAAATGGACGAAAGCGATAAATTATTAACCGTTATTTTTGAATATCTCATATTTTTAATTTTTGTTATGTTATGTATAATAATGTTAAAAAACACATATGTATTTCGATTTCAAGTTGGGTCAAAAATTAGTTTGGTAGATAGCATTTTTTATATTCAAAAATCGAAAATTTTCATCGGCCTGATATATTCAAAAAGCTACAACTCAGAAACTATTTTACTTATCTACTAAAGGAGGGCGATTTTTGAGAAACTACCGAACCTGTTTCATACAATCTACGAGTACTTTAAGTAAAAAAATCGGAGCACATGAGGTCAGAAAATGTCCTAAAATTGGTCGATTTTTCATGGAATGACCCTGTATTCTTTTTGGTCTCACTTTGCTGTCGTACTTGATCCAAAATTATTTTCTACAATTCCGCCGTGATATTATGTGTATTTGATATTTCACAAATGCACTAACAATTATTTTCTTTAGAATACGTTCCCACTTTCCTGTAGTCTAATTCAACGGCGAAATATTTATTTCAATTATTTTCCCCATGATTTCAATTTGTTCTGCTATGAAATTTCAGCTTTACTCAATAGAAACCATTATATTTAAATTGTTGGATGTATTTCAAATTTATTGAGTAAACAATTCAGTGCATACAATAACGGTGTCCTCAAAGTTCTTCTCGAACAAAGGATGTTAAACTTCTACACATAGTTGACTTTAATGCATTTTATCGCCAACATTTTATTAAACTAACTCTTAAAATACAAAAGGTTTAATTAAATACATTTTATTCATTACCAAAATAATTCATATAAAAAATATTATGTATGGATGACTAACTCTACATTGTTATCTGAAAAGAATGAAGTTTGTTTCATTGCTGCTAGAAACAATTCAAATCTAGAGATCTTCCTACAATGTAAAAGTAAACAATAACGTTAAATGTTCTTTTTGCAATTTTAAAGGACTGTTTTTTATATGATGCAAAAATGAATTTCCTCTAATGTACAACAAAACTTTTTCTAGTAGATAATAATCGTGGTTTTTATAATTCAAAAAGAAACAATTTTGAATTCAGATTCAATATTTTTGTTCAATTATTCATATTATTTATTCAATATAATAATTAACCTGGAATGCTTCATACTTCTTTTTCAAAACTTTTATAAAAATTAAATTTCATTGGATCATTTTCAAATTCATTGGATTAGTGACTGTTATTATTCATATTAAGTTAAATGTTAAGAATATTAATAAGGAAATTACAACAATAAATATATTTCATTATTTTGTAAATACAACTTTATTAACAAAATAAAAGGGAAACTGTACAAAATTTTATGGTAGGTACCTAAATATTGACTTTGTCGTTACACAAAATTATAATTAATTGAAATACAAAAAAGAAGAGATTCGTTTAATGAAAACTTAACAAGAGTATTTATTGTATTTTGGATATGATAAAATGAAAAGGCAATAAAAATTTTGTGGACTCCACAACATGTTTTATATAGTTTTATCGAATTAGAGTTTTTAACTGGTACTTATATATATTTATTTATATATAGATGATTGCTTCATTAATACGAAAATTTTAACAATTTCCATTTTGAATTTAAACAAGAAAATCACATATGACGACGATCGACAACAAATTTCGTCAATTTTAAATGATAAAAAAAAAAAGATTAACAAATACGAAAACGGTACAAGTATATTTAAATTATACTGAAACTAATGAAAACATTGTCTTTTACAGCATTCCGATCTTCACAAACTACAATTCAGTATTTTCACACCATGATTGGCTCATCATCCAAACTACCCTGTTTCTTCTTGTTGTTTCTGTTATTACTTTTATTATTATCTTTAATACTGCTTTTATTGCTAGATAATGTTGAATTAGAACTTACATTTTGATTCGACAATATATGAGGAGTGCTATGTAATATTTTGGCCTCATACCCGCCCGACATGCTCCTCATAGCAACTGGCTTTGATCCTATCACGTTGCTGCAACCGCTATTTGGAACATTATAGTTTAAATTTTGCTGACTTCCGGACCATCTTGAACTGCCCACATAATTTGCGGACGATTTCGCTGACGAGTAATTCGCCTTCTGAGAAGGTTCTTGCTCATAGGACAATTGATGTCGGGGACTTGGAATGTAATCAATATTTTGATCCCGCAAATTGTAGCTTAGTACAATGGAGTCGCTGGCTGTGTCAGTGTCGTAGGGCAAAATGCTCTCTTTTGAATTTCCGGCCTCGTCAATTGTTTTTCTACTATTATTATCTACTAAACTACCTAAGGAAGAGTCTATACTGTCTTTAAATTCCTTACACTCTACAAGAGAGTGACTGTCCTTGTCTTTTCCAGTGCTTAAATCATCCAAACTGCCACCTTCCCCTTCTAAATCGGTGGACAACAAATCATCATCAGAGGAGGTTCGCACGAGATTCGGTAGAGCGGATGTGAGTAGAGCCTTCTCCTTCTTTATTTCTTGTATGTGTCCCTCCAATATCATCTCTTCGGTCTCAGACTCCAGATTGGATGGTCTCGGGGTGAGTTCTTCTGGTGAAAATATTTTTGAACTTCGTAAGGTACTTAGCCGCGTCGTAGCAGTGTGGGCCGCCGTGTCGAGGATGTCAATGTCGGCCAAAGTGCTCTTCACATTTAACATTTTCTGAGTTATGAGAGCCTCGATACACTTTGTCTGGCGTCCGATGTCGTTCAAACTATCCTGCGCTGGCACCATGCGATTGGTTCGCAGGACACAAGGAGCGAACACAATTGCTAGCGAGCTCGCTGACATGCGATTATGCTTCTCTCTTTGTGCCACCAGAGCAAGGTGGAAAATCAAGCGTTCCAATAGGAAATGATGAGCCAGTGGTAGTTTCTTGGTCAGAGACAGGAGCGTGGTCACTCTTACATTCGTGTCGGGCAGATCTGCTGCTCGCAGAAAATCATCGTAAAGATCAAAGGTTAGTAAGGGTTCCGGCATATCGCGCAGAAAAGATTTCAGAACGTTTGCAAGAACGTGAACGTTGTAAGATTCATAGTCGATTTCACTGGCTGAAGATGTTTCTGACATTTTCGTTTTAAGTTCCTTAATTTTAGAATTAACTCCACTTTTCCTGTATATCCCTTCGGAATATAAACCTAACATTTCTATTTTCGTGATCAGTTGTTCTATTTGAATTGGAATTTTTGTTCCATCCGCTAAGCATAGATTTGTTAATGGCACTCCGAATAACTTATTATCAAGTTGGACACTCGTCGCAGACGATCCACTTCCCTGAGCTGGAGAGTTCTTATTGCACGCTGAAGCTTTTTGGTAACACTTCTTATGACATGTTAAGCGGCAATTTTGGCATACCTGAAAGAATTGAACCGTTAAAGCATTTAAAAATAAAAAAAGTAAATGTAGAATTCTTACCAATCCTCTTTCTATAGGCCAGAGCAGGAATAGTTGACATATCTCACATGCCGTAGGAATGTTAATTATAGTCAATTGGAAAGTGTGACCTACAAAATTAATTAAAAAACCATTCATTTTTCTTCTACTTTGTGGAATCGTTTTATTACCATTGAAACTAGTATGTTCGTCAACTTTACGCTTCTTGTCCTTTTTCCTTTTAGTTTTCGGCTTTTCATTTTCCCTAGAATTCATGAATTCATTCATAAATCCTCGGAACGCGTTAACTCCCATGGTAAGGGGAAAATCATTCTTACGGCCACAACAAGTTTCCATAACTTGACCAAAGTTGTCTATTAAATCTCGATATTTAATATTTAGGGAATCTGAATTTTGCTTGTGTGCAACGCTGTACTGCGTCACCAAATTATCTTTAAATGCTCGTAACGCCTGCTTAAAAACTCTGTCAACTTCTGACGATTTGTCGCCCTCGGTTTCATCCATTTTATAGATCTTCTGAGTTATGAAATCGTGCATCAAATTGAGTTCTTTTGCATCACTAATTATCCTATCTGTGGAATCAGTGTATTCCCGAGTTCCCGAATATTTGGAGTTTGTTGTGAAAGCTTTCTCATTTTTTCGCAATCTTTTTGATCTTTTTGCTTCGCATATTAAAGTTTTAACACCGCCATTCTGTATGCATTTGGTGTGCACCAAAACTTTACAGTCCAAACATCGGTATCCCTCATTCACGAAAGCATCGCTCTCTTGGCAACTTGCACACTTCTCGGCTTTGCCGATTCTTGCAGCTTTCCTGAAGCGGTGTCCAGCAATTGTGATTTGTGTGCTGGATTGGTACATGTCATTTCCGCGATTTACTTCCAAAAGTGGCACTTTATTTGTACTGGGATCGGAATTCCTTCGCTTCAGGGTGTCAGTCGGGTACTCATTGCATTTTGGCACGTATGAACTTATATTTGTGGTGGACAGATCGTCACTGAGATTGGATTTTACTCGACGACTCTTGCACGGTTGTTTCTGTGCTCGATGAGTGTACGGTAGTTGACTCTGATCCTCAGATATGGATCCTAACAGAGCTGCAGCTTTTCCCCTTGGTGTAACGATTTGAGAAACCATAGATTCGTCCGACGGTACATTTTTCGTGTAGGAACTTCTTTGGTAGAAAGGTAAAGAGTAATTTGAGGACGCAGTACCACAACCAGATATTGCTATGTTTTGATAATGCTTTTGATAATTTAAACTAATGTCTTCGTCCGCGTCCGTGCTACCACCCAAAATATCACGTTTGCTAAATTGCCCTTGGAAAGCATTCTCCCCAAAGGAGGGGGCAACACTATCATTGGGTCGTGAAGCACTTGCAACATAATTCCTGGCCGTATTGGACGAAGTCTCGGCCAGGGAGATTTTTGTTGGTGTCGTCACATCTTCAATATCTTCGTAATCAAAGTCGTATCGCAATGGTGGACCAGAGTCAGTTCGTCTCACTGGTACTTTGTGGCTTTCATGTCTGCTGCCAAAAAAATGTCATGAAAAATCAAGTAAGATACATTTTTTTTTAAATCGAACCGTTTCAGCACATCAGACGCATCATCGTAGTACCGATTACTGCTTTCTTTCCCAATGTATAACGGTTTTCCCGAATCAATAGTTTCGGGGCCATGGAACAAATATATTCGGCTTTCGCCAGGTTTTTGCTGAAAATAATTCTCGTTGGCAAAGCTGTAATTTCGATTGTTGTTGCCTGAAGAAATCATAAGACTCCTGAGTTGACTTCCAGCTTTCTGCAGAACTTCATTGTTTTGTGTCTCCAGAAATGCTCCATCTAACGCATGCGCAAAAGTCTGGCGTTTCTCCTTTGGCTCATCCGCATTCGAATCCAAGCTTAAATGGGTGCGTTGCAGTAATTTTTTAACTTCTTCAGAAGAGTAAATTTCCTCGTATGGTCTGAATTAGAAGAAAATTTTAGTTCAGCAATGTTTGACTAAGCAAAATATTTTATTCTAGACTAAAAGTAATACAAATGGAATTCGTTGTACCTTTCATTATTGGGCAAACTCTGAGTGGGCCTCAATTTCATTCTTTCCCTCTGATACTTCTGCAAAAATTTCCACATAACCTTCTGGACATTCAAATCATATAGACATTGCTTACCATTCTTAAAATTTTATATCTATCTCGAGCCAAATAACCTCGAACATGTGTTTGTATAAAAATAACTCCTCTTTTTAGCTTACGGAACCAATTTCTTTCTTTGTACATTTTCCACGTTGCTTGTATAATTAAGGCTGCATTTATTTGTAACTTTTTCAAATTAAATTGTTTTTGCGTTAAATACATTCGCCAGTAGGATTGTATTGCAACTGTGGCTGTTTTGTATAATAGGAACTTTCTTCTTTGAAGAATTCCTCGAAACCATCGTTGAATTAAAATAATACTGTCTATGATTTTTGTATGGAGTTTTATATCTAATCTCATTTTTTGTGATTCTCGCATATATATTTTAGTCGCACCTTAAAAAGTAATACAAATCGTATCCAAATATTACTTAAAGAATTCAAAACATTACCTAATTGATAGTGTTGTTTATTTAAGTCCATTGTATTTAAAAAATCTTTGACATCTTTTTGTGAACTTACTAATCCCTTTGGTAGTAAAATTCTGTATAACTGAATGAATTCTTCGTAGGTTAGTCTAACATTGTAGCCAGCTCTTCTTATCCGTACAGTTTCCAACATACCAGTGTACCGCAACTGGAAGTATTGAAAAAAACCCGAATTAAATTTAATGCGTTATGATACAAATTACGTAATTTGCAACTTTAGTAGTTTTACATTTTACTTTTAACATTAATACCACTCTACAGCGAATTGCAGCACAACTTACTTGTCGTAAAACTGTTGGTTCATCAAACTTATTTGGAATTTTTTGTGAATTCGATTTGATACATCTAATAAAAAATGGATTTGCCTGAAACAAGAATATTTATGACATAACAATTATTAACTTTCCGTAAGTGTAAATTACTTGATTTAAAGTGTCCATAAGAGCACTCAATGAGATTTGAAACTGTGCTGTAACGGTTAAAGGTTGCTTTCTAGTTTTAACTCCGGTTTGATTAACCAAATTGGCTCCAGCCGTCATCATTTTTACAGTTTGTAAATTTTTCAATCCTTTCTTCGGCCTTTCTCTCGGACGGAAAGACTTATTTTTCCTACAAATGAGAAAATTTGTTGAGAAAAATTTTGTTTTCACTAAATCATCAAACATTATTATTGAGAATTTTTAGTTTAGCATTGTACAATAAAATAATTGAAATAAAACAAAAACAAAAATCATCTTACTGAACAATTTGCGATGCTCTAGCCATAACATCTTGATTTGAACGTTCAAACTTTAAATAATGTTTTGAAAATGTCCGATTTCCATTATTTTCAGTGGCATTCACTTGATTGTTTTCATAAACAAGTTTAGCGTCTGGAAAATTTTTATTATTAAAGGCAACCCCAGACCACGATCGTCTAGAATTTCGACCCGAATTATTTTGATGCTGAGCCATTGGCACGTCGGTTACCACATTGCTTTTCTTACTACATAAAATAAAAATAAAATAATATAAAACAATATGTAAAAATATCAAGCAAGTCTTCACATCACATGCATACACAAAATTAAACAATAAATATTAATTAGATTATACACAAAACACCAATTGGTTTAGAATGAATCACTTACGCAATTCTATTTATTGTTAGATTTACAGATGAAACGGTCACTAGATGGCTGAATTAAAGATAATAATCAATAATGTGCATCTATGTCTCGATACAATGTAGTGTGCACTGAAGTTTGATAATGGTTGGTCATAAAATGGAAATGCCTCTCATCCAGAAAATATTCCGGGATTTCAAGCAGTTAAACGCGATGTAAGACGGGATGAGATTTCTTTAAATTTTGGAGACGGAATTGTTTTTGTTTATCTTACCTGACACTTTTTTAACACAAAAACTCCACGTTTTTATAAAAAAGAAATTATGAATTTTAAAACAGAAAACTTCCACAAGTATAGCAGGAATAATTTTGTTAGATATTTTTAGTTTTTAATAACAAAATTTAACTCAAACCTAATTTGCATTATTTCTATTTGTGAGAACCAAGAAATCCTGCGTAATAGTTAGAATAAAAAATATCAAAAGTGTTTAACTACATTTGCCAAAAACTTATCAAACACTTGAAATACAAAATAAAATAAAAAATATTTGGCAGCCTTTACAGATGGTGTAAAACTGTAAATTGTGTATTAAATCTATACCAACAAATTATTCTTATCATTTTAGTAATCAGCAAATTTTTCTACAATAATGAGTTCAAGAAAAATATGTGGGCAAATATTAACCAAACTTTATTAAGTGAGCAAAAAAATAAGCATTGGATTTTTTTTTTTTTTTTTTTTTTTTTTTTTTGTGGAAGATCCGACACAGAAGATCTTGTGAAATGAGATTAATTAGTTTGATGTTAAGTTTTCCTACAGCAAATGTATGATAAATGCGACAATTTTACGCAAACATTGGTTAAAACATCGATATTTGTATTATGCAACACTAGAAATTTTAAGTTATTTAAAAACTCGTTAAAAAGACAAGATAAAGAAAACTTTTTTGTTTCAAAATTACTTTTACCATGATTAAAATGTCATTGGAGTAATTTTTATATTTCTTCAATTCAAGTTCTACTTTAAACGAAACTGCTCTGCTAAATAATCAATACAAATTCACTGAAATAAAACAAAAAATCAGTACTGAATCGCATACATTTTTGTCAATACAAAACGTAGAATATTATTGTTCAAACTTGAATATTAATCTTACATTTCACGCTGTTGAAAAGTTCCTGACTGTGTTCAGCAGGTTCAAATGTCGAAAATGTATTCAAAACTTCTTATCTACTTTATTTCATTGTAACCAAATACATCATACTATTAATACAGTGCACACTACAGAAGAGTAAACCATTACCAAAACTCTCCTAGCTCTGAGTATGTATCTAGTCAACTTACCTCAGGATTACTTCGTTATGCTGTCGGTATCGGTGTTTGCCAGGTAATTTGTTCAGAGCATAATCAATGCGTTCTTTTCGATATTTCACGCCAGCATTGCGAAACGCAAAATAGCTTCGAAAAAATGCTCTTATGATTGCCCACCGAAAAACAGCAACGGGATCGGCTCCCACCAGTTCCCTTACGAATGCCATGCTAGAATTCTTCAGCACACTTACAATGTCCTGGCGCATCAAATCGAGATTTTTCTCCCTCATTTCCACAACCTATTTTGATGGAAGAACATTAGAATGTTCCAAGAATTCTACTTCGACGTCTGTACCTGGTATTTTACTTTTCCCGCATAATGCCTTATTATAAAAGCACTCTCCTTCCGTTGAGGTTTCTCGTAAAATTTATTCTCTTTGTGTACACTGTTGAATTTTTGCAAGAGTGTTTCATTTGTGGCACCAGGAAAACTATAACAAAATGAACGAAGAGAATGTGAAAAGTTACATTTGTGAAAGCTCTACACTTACTTGCATAAGTCGTCTAAAATGCACAGCAATCCAGTTGGTTTGGATTCAAAGAGTTGCAAGCAACCAGAGTTATCCATAAATTCAATGTCTCTCCACTTAATTCCCTCACGTTTGTATTCATTTTGCTCATATTTGAAAACATGCTGCAAATATTAATTTATGAATGGCTGCTGTTCGAAAAACAGAGGATTAGAGAAACATTTGTTTATATTGCAGAAGTTAAGGATAACAATTCCTTTGTAAGGAAATTAGCAATGTCGCATATTCTGTATATTTTTATCAAAAGTTTAATTTTCAAAAACGTTTTTCTGTTAGATACTCATATAATTCCGATGGTACTTACCAAATTGAAATAATATTGAAGATGCTCATTGGCATAATTAATGCAAAATTGTTCGAAGCTATTCTGTGTTCCAAAATCTTCAAATCCAAATATATCTAACACTCCTATTGAGTGTCCCGTATGAGGAGTCTGATCCTTATTAAGTAAAGCGTGATTCACCTACGAAGAAATCACAACACAGTTGAATACCTTACCAAGTATATACTTGAAAAATTCGTCTTACCTGAAGCACTATCCAGTCAAAAAGAGCACCATACAAACATTTGGCTAAAGCGTCTCTAGCAGCAATAGCTTCTGGCAATTTGTATTGCATCACTAAAGTCTCTCCACTAGCTTTAACCCTTTTCGAGGTAAGGGCAGCTAGTAATGTATCTTGCTTAACTTTTAAGAGTTCGGATATAATTGAAACTACTTCTAAATTTCGAACTTGTACACTTTCGTCATGGTGATAGGTTGATTTTTTCGGAAAAAATTCAATATTCCCGATAAGAAGAACAGCAGATAATACACTGAAAAGCCTTCGCTGCTTTTCCGGTGAAAATCCGACCATTTCCATACTCTGTTTCAATCGAGAAAATTCATATTTTTCGTCACAGTTCTCTAAAGTAAGATTCTTAGAATTTAAATAGTAATATTTGTCGGCGGGTAATAGGTGTAAAGCATCTCTTTCTTGTTCCGTGGCTCCCGAAAGTAAGTAATAAAATACGTGATAGTTTCTTTCATAAGGTCCCTGGAATTACAGTGATTAAAACAATCATTCTAACAGTAAAATACGCTTTTTGCTTTACCTGCGATACAATTCTACTTTTCTCTAGTAAATATTTTTGCACAACAGCTCCCTGTACCATTCCATTTTCTCGGTAGTTCACCTGAAAAATCGACAAAATCTGCATCAGACGAAACGTTAAACCGAATCAAAACTAACTTGAATGAATTTCCCAAATCTGCTTGAATTGTTGTTGTGTGCAGTTTTTGCATTTCCGAACGCCTCCAAAACTGGACCAGCACTTAAGATTGTTTGTTCCACTCCAGAACCGTGAGAACCTTTTTGCGAGAGCGCAGTTAAATGATGCAACAGGAAATTTGTGCTCTCCGTTTTCCCTGAACCGCTTTCACCACTTATAACAATGCACTGTAATTTGGATGGTAAGAGTCTATACCTTCGTCAAACTCTTCATCTTACCTGGTTTTTGTTCTCTTTAAGCATTGAATAATAAGCGTTGTCAGCAATTGCAAAAATATGAGGAGGTAGAATTGGACCAATTCTTTGATTCTGATACAATCTCACATATTTGGGATTATAAATTGGGTAGAATTTGAAGGGATTCACCGCAATTAAAATGCTCCCAACATAGGTGTATATGTATCCAGATTCAAAGCGCTGCCGCAAATTCTCGAGAAGTGTGGACTCATTCAGATCTGATAATTCATTCAAAAAACGCGTTACAATCAATCAAAAAAATTCAAAACTTTAAAAGTTTACCTGGCAATTGACACAAATCAGGATATTCTCGATTTTCTGGTTGCAACAAGAAAGGGATGAAATCGCGAAATATGTGTGAATCAAGGCCATAACTATCAAGCCATGTGATATCACTCTGCGACTCCCTCAGATAAAATCTATAAAACCGAAATGTAACAATTGGTTTAATCGGTTTTTGGGTTTCATTCCTCACCTGTGGAAATCTCTGTCCGAATGCATCGGCCACAGAAGCATTACAGACACTGGCTTTTCATCCGGTGCCAATCGCCTTTCCTTGCATTCCCCAGCAACTTCGGCCAATTCATAATGACTCCCCTGCAGTGAGTGGTGCAAATTCACATTAGATTTATGAAAGGTGTTTTTGTTTACCAATAAGCCCAATCGCTCAACAATACAGGACACAATTTCTTCTGCGGTGGTCTGTTTAGACGCTTCAACGCTCAAGGCTTCATAGTGTAAGGACAAAGCGCCAACATACACCTGCAAATTGGGTTTTAATTATTTAAAAGAAAATGCAATTATTAACATTATTATATTGAATTTTAAACAAATTTAAGAGCAAATTAATGTTTATTTTTAATGAAAGATTCATGGAAACAAAATTTTTAAAATATCTACTCAGTCTTTATTGCAATTTCCTGTGCCAGCTTCCGATATACTTTGCTGCTACAAATTAAGCTTTTGAGCGATAAATAACCGCTGGACGCTTTAAGCGTTATTATAATTTTTTTATTTTATATGAAAAAAAAATTAATTAAATTAACCACCATTAATTGAAATATGTTTACAGTGATATATATTTTGATAAAATTATCTACCACTTATTGCATAGGTATAATATAAAAGGGTAAAAAAGTCTCTTCAGACAACGGTACCTATTCAAAATATTATCCATTCTGGCTGAACGAAAAATTACAATTTAACAATAATTAAACAAATCAATAAAACTTTAAAGAGGCAATTTGAAATCTTCACAGTTGCTATAAGTATGACCAAAAAAAAAAAAAAAAAAACGACTGCTTAAATACAACAATACTTAATTACTCCAGTTGACTTCCAGTTTCTTAGAAAAATATTTTTTTAATAAAATTGTTTAATAAATTTTAAAGGTACCTAAATTGAATGAAAAATAAAAATACTATAATTAGCGAAAAATTTACTATTGTGAAGATTTATATCTTTACCAATTCAATATTTTCCTGATTTATATTTAGTTTAATGAAAGGAAAATCCGGAATTCGATGTTTCCGGTTTAAAAAAATCAATTCATAACAATCCCAATTTGAATTACAGCATTAAAATGTTAATATTTTTATCATTGTTTTTTGTTATATACGCGTTTTCTTTATGTCTAGAGAAAATTTCCAGCAGTATAAAAGAAGTTTGAACCGAGCGTTTAATAAATATGAAATAATTTAAATAAATTACCAATTAACGCTAAATTATTAACTAAAGATTGAAGCAATTCAACAAATTTATCACTTAAAACTCAAAAACCCAAACGCCGTACCGACGCAGAATTTCCAGGATTTTTCAGCAGCAGTGGAACGAAAATTACGCCTTTTCTATAATTTTTTCCGAATAATTGTTTAATAGTGGCGGAAGAAAAAGAACTGCCCATTTCCTGTTTCTAAAAATAAGTACTATATCGTTTTTCTTGAAACCAAGAAGTGAGCTCCTTTTTGGCGTTGAAAGCGTCTACACTGCTGGCGCACTTGAGGCTGCAACTGCAATACACTATTCATAAATTGCAATATTTTCTAGTAGCAACCGGAGGAAACAAATCAACACAGAAGCAATAGTAACCAGATTAGGCATATCAGACACAATTGATAAATCCCACAAACTGACGCAGCGATAAATCGCACTTCCTTCACGGGCGTTAGCATTTCACCAGCGCGATAATGAACCCGGACCGAAACTCCTCATACGCATAAACTGAATTTTCTTAATTTACGTACCTGCAGAATGTATCTTGAATTATCGCCGGGGCTCTCTTGCGACTGCATGGTTTAGTTAAATGTGATCTTGTTGGAAAAGCATTTTTTCAACCGAATCTGGTTGTTTGGGCTAACGATTTTTTATATAGATACTTTTTTTTCTCACGTAGTTATCTGAGTCCTGTCAGACATTCCAGATTCCTGTCACTGCTGGGACGCTGCATAGACTGCGAAAATGACTCATAGAAATCGGAAATATTTAATTATAATTCCGTTTTAAGTGTGTATTTATGTATTGCGCTGTTTACTTTCCACATGTAACAATATCTATGGTTTCCTTCAAATCACATCACATTCAGGAATAAATGCAAAAACACGAAATGCACTAGCACGGAAAGTTTTAGAGCAAAACGTCAAATTGAGGTCACATGTTAAAATTGATGCTATTAAACTTCTGCGTACACGTACAAATGCAAAATTCACAACTGGATATTATTATTAGGAACGTAATTATTCTTCAAAATTTAACGCGAAAGCAACAGATAAATTCACCTCGCAAAACCTAGGTACAAAGAAAAAAGAGCTGCCCATTTCCTGCGATTCAGCACTCAGCACTTTTAGGTATGCCAAATTGAAAATGCTCCCAACTACAGCCATCTTCATGCTGTTCTTGGTTGCGTTCGCTTATAAATCACAGTTGTTCCATTTACTTTGGAAAAATATATAACAATAATAAAAGGAAAATAACGTTATTTTAAATAACTTTTTTAATATTTCTATACAGTTTCGAATATGGAGATTTAAAGTTTGTTTATTAAATTTATATGTACCGTTAGTTTTTACAAATATCCATAATGCAACAGAGAGCATTTAGCTGGTCTAATGTAACAATTTTATAAATCAGATACTTGTAGTCGTGCTCCCTGAAGAGTTACTTGCCGCAATCCATAAACTTGACCTTGCAGTAAATACAGTTATACAGAATTTCTGATTTCTGTTGTTTACACAGTTGCAATAAATAACACAAATTTGAAATTAAAATTTCTTTATTCTAAACAAGGGGCCTTACATTGGGTAGCATTAGAAAATTTAAGCACAGGCTTACATCATAATATAATAACAAAAATGCATTATCCCGAAATTACATATATAATATGTAAACCAAACTAAAGATGTGTGAAAAATGGAATCAACGAACTTGTCGCGAAAGTAACGATAATTTACGATTAATATCGGGGACAATTTACATCATACCGCCCATTCCTCCCATACCACCCATTCCTCCCATGCCGCCCATTCCTCCCATCGGAGGTGCGTCTTCCTTGGGAATTTCTGTAACTACTGCCTCGGCAGTGGTCAGCAAGGAGGCAACTCCGGAAGCATCAGTTAGCGCAGTTCTCACTACCTGGAAGGGGACAATGTAAGTCAAGTTTACCTGCAAAGCAACAACATACCTTTGTGGGATCAATGATTCCTCTTTCGATCATGTTAACGTATTCATCATTGAGTGCGTCGTATCCAAAGTCTCCTTCCTTGTTCTCAATTTTGGCAACCACCATAGATCCGTCAACGCCAGCGTTCTTTGCGATCGTCAGTGCAGGCATGCGCAAGGCTTTCTTCACAATTTCGATTCCAGTGGTTTGATCGTCATTGGCTCCCTTCAGTTTATCCAAGATTGGAATACATCTGAGCAGAGCGGTTCCACCTCCGGGCACGATTCCTTCTTCAACAGCAGCTCTTGTAGCATTCAGGGCATCATTGACTCTGTCTTTCTTCTCGTTGACCTCCACTTCACTGGAGCCTCCAACACGCAGCAGGGCTACTCCAGATGCGAGTCTGGCTAATCTCTCCTGTAACTTTTCCTTTTCATATTCAGATGTGGTGTCTGCAATTTGATCCCTAATTTGTTGTGCCCTCCTGTCTACATCCTCCTTCTTCCCCTTGCCCTTCAGAAGCAGCGTGTCGTCCTTGGTGATGATGACTTCACCCACTTTACCCAAATCAGCTAATTGCACATCTTCCAACTTAACTAAGTTCGCTTCATCTCCGAACACAATTCCTCCTGTACTGATGGCCATGTCCGACAGGGTTGACTTCCTGTTGTCTCCGAACCCAGGGGCTTTGACGGCGGCAACTTGAAGGCCGATTTTCAGTCTGTTGACGACAAGAGTGCTGAGGGCTTCTCCATCAATGTCTTCGGCGATAATCACGAGAGGTTTTCTTTGACTGTTCGCCAATTCTAGAGCTGGAATTATGGATTGCACAGAAGAGATTTTCTTCTCTGAAAACAACACTAAGGCATCCTGGAACTCAACTTTCGCCCCCTTGCTAGAATTAATAAAGTACGGAGAGATGTAGCCACGGTCGAATTTCATTCCCTCGATTACTTCCAGTTCATCGTGAAGCGTTTTGCCGTCCTTTACCGTGATGACTCCGTCCCTTCCAACCTTTTTCATTGCTTCGCTTATCAAATTGCCGATGTTTCTGTCGCCGTTGGCGGAGATTGTGGCGACCTGAGCAATTTCTTCTGGCGTGCTGACAGGCCTCGACATGGTCTTGAGGTGGTCTTTTACGGTGTCCACTGCGATCATGACTCCCCGTCTTATCTCTATGGGGTTAGCGCCCTTGGAAATCTTCTCGAACCCTTCTTTGGCGATTGCACGTGCTAAGACAGTGGCGGTTGTGGTGCCGTCTCCGGCTTCTTCGTTTGTGTTGTTTGCAACATCCTGAACCAGTTTTGCGCCGATATTTTGGAATTTATCTTTGAGTTCAATTGATTTCGCAACAGTTACTCCATCTTTCGTGATTTTCGGTGAGCCCCAGGACTGTTCCAAGATAACGTTTCTTCCCTAATGGAACTCATGTTTACACTAGAATATCAATCAAATGGATTCACACTTACCTTTGGACCCATTGTCACTGCAACGGCATCTGCTAAAATATCGACGCCTTGCAGCATAAGCGCACGAACTTCGGGACCAAATTTCACATCTTTTGCAAACGATCGCACAGCGAACGACCTGGCGACTGATAATCGACTAATGGCAGATGGAAGGCGCAACATGTTGGCTTATCTGGAATTTCTAGAAGGTGTAATGTCAAAAGACGTTGAACTTCGAGAAAAATGACCAACAAATTGGAATTGCAATGATTATTGTGCCCGACTTTAAAAAAAAAACTTATATTATGTCTTAAATATTAATACTGGAGAAACGAATTACGTAATCTCGTAACTACCAGGAGCAACCGCTGTTTTTTCTAGAACTATCCCGGCATGTTTTACACAATTTGAGGTTAGAATTTCTCACGGCAATTTCCAAGAATTTTAAAGTAATCAAAACAAATATTTTACATTAATCTCACCTTATTTTAAGTTTAACTGCACTAAATATAATTAACAATGGTTAGAATTGTGAAATTCAACGAAAATGCAAAAATACCCTTCAAATTAATTCAACCGAGCAATGAAGTAGACTGAACTCCGAATCTCATGGCAACTCTCGTTCGCCTATTTAAAATAATTCTTATCTCTGACTTTTAATTCCGAAAGTTGGATACACTGGAAATGAGTAGGTCACATATAATTTGCATTGGACAGTGTTGCCATTTTAGTGGATTTCCTACTAAATTTT
Source organism: Leptogaster cylindrica (assembly GCA_963082835.1). Classification (NCBI taxonomy): domain Eukaryota; kingdom Metazoa; phylum Arthropoda; class Insecta; order Diptera; family Asilidae; genus Leptogaster; species Leptogaster cylindrica. The sequence goes on along the minus strand of OY720109.1, from coordinate 22,559,153 downwards.
CTGTAATAAGGATATGTCTAAAATAAATAAATTAAAATGTATAAAATGCTTGTGCAAACATTTCAATGTGAAATTTCTTTTATCTGGCAGTGTCACCTATGTAATTTGGTTTACCTTTTTTTTTGTTTTCTTTTGCCAAATTTAAGATTACCGTTAGAGACCATAATATTTTTCTCGACACTTTCATGGTTTACTGGTTGTCAGTATAAAAAATTTTCAGTACCTTTACCATATTTTTAAATTATTAAAAAAATGAACAATCTTACTAAAATTGACCATGAAGACGACGACACTTCTAAATTGGTTTTAGAAATTGTTGAAAAAGTTTTGGACACGGTCGAGTTGGATTTAACCTCTAAATTTGAAAATGCTTCAAAAATTAGCACTGGACATTTTTCGGACCGCTCGGTTTATTTGGAATGGTCGTCCAATGACGCCCACAAAATAAATGGTTCTCACGATTCTACAAACTACATTACAGTGGAATATAATTTCGCGATTTTGCACAAAAGTTGTGGATCCTCGTTCTGGTCGCTGTACAGTGGGAATTCCAATGAATCCGACGAAGGAAGTTCAAACACTTTTCAACGGAAATGCTGCTCTTTTTGCAAGAAACAAAGAAAACCTGTGTATGTATTACTGATTAAGAAAAACGATAGTGTCGTTTTTAGACAATTTTTGTTGTGTTCCAGAAACAGATTTTTTAAATGTAGAATTCATACAATTGAAGTACTTTGATGAGCCTAATCAGTTCCCATTATAACGCAAAATACAATAAACATATAATTTTTTATTGTAGATGGTTTTACAGTTCGCACACTTTGTATAAAAATGGAAATGTGGTTTGCCCCATATTGTTAAACTGGAAGTGCCAGAATTGCGGACAAAAGGGACACTCAGTGTAGGCGAAATTTATTTGCACTAAGAGATTGAAATTGTATTTCCTTTTTTTACAGGAGCCACTGCCCGCATCGGCATAATCCAATCGATACATTGAAAGTCAATGTTCTCAGATTTCTTCAATATTTTAACATCAAAAAATTATTGGAGGAGTATCAACGCATCGCGGTTTAAATTACATATTTGCGTTTATTTTTTAAAATTTTAAGGAGTTTTCGTTTTTGTATTTCTAAAAGTTTGGTAAATGATCTTAAAATTTGATAAAGCTGTAGGAGTTACTCGATATTTTACGAAAAGAAAATGTGCAGTTATGTGGGAGTGTTGGAGACAGAACTAATTGCAAAAAGTGAATTTGTTTGTTTTTATGTAAAGTACGCCAATTCGTTAAATTGATAGATATAAAACAAAATTTATATTGTAATTAACAAAACTGATTTGAGGTATTATGTTAAAATATTTTTAAATCAATTTAGTAATAAAAATTGTCTATATGGTACCGAAGAAATTTCTGAGATTAAGCATTTTCTACCTTAGAAGTTGTGTAAATGAACAGCGCAGTCGTGAGTTTCGTTCTTATGTTAAACAAGAGAACGTGTGCTCTTCATTAATTACCTGATAATGAGTCTTGGAAACTATTGGAGTTGTCGGTACGAGAAATACCAGATGCAACAGCTGCGGATTATATTTAAATGCATGACCATTTTGCCACACCATCGCATCGGGATGGCACTTAGGTTAAAGACAAACAGTGTGTAATTATATATAAACTGTTTTCTATTCGCAGTCATTCTTGAGGAAAATGCCAAAGGCTGTAGTTTTGATCTTGGTGAACATCTTCCTCTTGACGGTTCCGGCTCACAGAAGAAATAAACGGTTCCTGATATTTCCACAATCATCTCCGACTAGACATCAGGTTCAATTTTCGTTAACAATAACGCAATCCATAATAAAAAAATAATTGATTTTATTGTATTACAGTAATCATCTACAAAAAAAATTATTAAATATCAAATTCTAATAACTTTTTTCTAGTTCATAGCAGGAATAGGAATTCCGGCCGAGCTGGAGGAGCAATCGGTCACCGTGGGGTATGTTTTCAAGGCTCAATTTTACCTCCCGTATACCTCGTCTGTGTGGCGAACCTCCCCCATAGTTTCAGAATTTCGGGAAAAGAGGAAAGCTGCGGACGACGACTACAAACAGTGGAATATGACAAAATCACAGGAATCAACTGGAAAAAGAATTGACTCTCGGTGGAAGATTTATCGATCGTTGGAGCATGTGCTTGAAAGGTAAATAGTATATAAAACATGAAAATATGAATTCTTATTACAAAGAAACGCAACTGCAAATTGTAATCATAGGAATGATATTGTATCTCAGGTTTTCTGTTCTTTTGTGCTTGCTGGGAGTATGCTTGAAATGAATGCACTTAAATGTCTATTAATATATTATGTGCATTATATATTATACAATTAGCTTTGGTTGTTGTAGATCAGGATACGCTGGCCGGGAGTGTTTATTATTGGCTATTTGTGAGGCCACTCAAACTAACTTTGACACACATCACAGTATTCTAGCCGAAATCCTGCACATATTCTTGACGTGAGTTTTTTTGTTTGTTTTAAATAATTTTAAAATTACGTTCTTAGTAAAATATACAATACTGTAGAACCTTGATAGCAAGACTCAATAGCACGACTTCCTCAAGCTAACATGTGCATTTTGCTAATCCCCAGGAGTTTGTCATTGCGCATTACAGTAACCAGTTTCAACCATCCCTTTAAGAGTCTTGCTATCGAGGTTCTACTGTAATAACGTTAGAATTTAGTGCATTTGATTAATATTTTACTATTTTAGTCCTTCTAAGGGCCTTCCTAGCAACGGTGAAGCTCTAGAAAATTCATATCTGCAAGCAGAGTCCTTTGGGAAAACCATGAACCGATGCAAAGACAAATTCCCAAAGTGTATGTTTTCATTTTTGGACAGAATTTCTTTTATTCTTTGAATATTACGTTGAACACTTATTTTGATATTTTAATTTAGAGGCTATCCTAAAATAAAAGGGGTTTAATTTATTCTAAAATAATATATTTTGTTTTCAATTGAATTTTTCAATCAATTATACTACAATTATTTAGGGAAAAATCCATTATATTTTATACCTGAATATAAGAAACCAATTTATGCTTGTATGTTGCAGTTTGAGAACCTTCTGTTTGATTTGTATAATGTCTTAAGTTTTCTTCATAGGTTTGTTTTCTAGAAGATAAGTTCTTTAAATCACAAAACGGAAATTCTCTTTATTTGGTGCGGGTATATAATATATACTAACGGAAGTAGTCAACCCTCAAACGGTAAAAGTCTTAATACAAAACAAATGCCAACAATGATTTTGGATAGTTAAGACTGAGGACTGACACCTGAAACACCGACAAGATCTGAAAACGTTTGATCTTGTTAGAAGTTAGGGAATCAATTCGTAATTCAACAAATTGCTGAGAATTTTGTAGAATTTCATTCTCGTCTGAATACAGAAGAAAAACTCTAAAAATTTAAGTCAGTAGTCTTAAAATAAGCGGTTTTTTTTGGGAAGGTATCCTATATCCAGCACGTAAAAATAGGTTTCGGCGCATTGCTTAAAAATTTGAGTGTTGCTTAAAAAAAAATATCTTAAAAAAGTTTACATTCCTAAATAATAAAACAACAAACCCAGAATTATTTTTATTTTAGAAAGTTGATTTGCATTAAATTGATATGAATTGATTTAAAATATAACTATGTATCATTAAAATCTTTAGTATACATGCAAGTTCCATCAGAGTTATTCTCTAGTTTTTGAATTGATTTCAAAATGGAATATGTTCGAAAAATATTCTATTATTGAGAAGCGACATTCCTTGAATGCTCGGTCGCAAGGAGCGCCAGACTTGCCCAGTACTTCTGCGTGGTAATATGCATAGTCGCTGGGTTGCTGCACGTCGTCCACAGATGAAGACGGTCTATCGAAAGGCGAATTAGTTTTAAGAACAGATTTTCCTTAGACTACTCACGTCATTATGATCTGCATAAGTTCTCCCAATATTCCACTGTGATACACGAAAGGAATTTCAGCGGTCTCACAAATACTGCGGAGCATGCAAGCTCTTCCGTCGAGGCCTATCCTGAAGGTAAAAGCAATTGCAATACACATCGTTCAAATATTAGAAATTCTGTTCAATAAAATAAAGTTAAATGCACTTTGAACATGTTTTAATTTTAGTCACTTCACACTTGCATCACTGTGTTTCGCCATTAAAATTAGTTTACCGTTACCTATCAGCGACCACTTCAATCCCTTTGTAGACAGCCCATCGATATTTGGCTAGCAGTTTCTCATTGCTTTTATATTGTCGTTGATGTTGGAAAGTTGGACGACTCCTTTGAGCAGTCTGGGTGTTGTTATATCCTCTTGCATTTCTTTTGTTAATGGGTTGTGGATGCAGCATTGTGGGACGCAGTTCTTCAGCTTTCGTGGGTAAAAAATACTCAGCTTTGAGGACGTAACCCGTTGTCATCGATTCCGTCTCGAGTTCAAGAGGTATCCCGATTCCATAGATGAGCTTAAGAACATCGCACTAATTAAACATTTAATAATTAGGTTGAGGGACTTCTGTACCTGCGCCCGAGTTGGAGCCGTTGGAGGGAATATCAATGAACGCTGTTCTGAGACTCTTTTGCATAACAACTCCTGAAGCTGCGACATGATGAAGATTATCCACAGATTCTTCATCGCGATCATCCACTAACTTCTGCCGTTTCGCTTCGACATTTAGCATTCATAAGTTTACGGCATTTAAGAAGTAAAGTATTTTTATGGTTTAATTGCTCCATTAGCACCTGATCTGTGGTCATTGACTTCGCTTGTGTACACCCAACCGAAGTTTACTTCACACACTGCCGTGATTTTTGTATTAACACCTACCGCATGCAATTAGACCAAATTTTATCCATTGTTATAACTTTTGCAGTTTGTCGATAAATAACAATGATACACTATTTAATTGTTTCACAAATTAATTTATTAGTTTAAACTATAATGTACATTGTACCTATAATTTCCGTACATAATATTGAGTTATCTTTGTTACAATTATTGTTGACCATAGGAAGATACATAATCTAAGATATTTTGCGGACATCGCCCAAAATATTTATTACAATAATTTTTTAACCCATCCGTTTCTGCTTGATAATAGTTTCCAGATTCGTCCTCTCGTTTCGAGGCTGTTGGTCTGAAATTATTAAAGCAATTTGAATGAAATTCTTACTCAGTATTAAATTTATATGCATATATGGCTTCGTATACCTAAATATTTATATTAAATCGACTTCCAGTGGTACTTTCATAAATGTAATTGGAAGTACACATTACGTACTATCGAAGCACTGGCAGAAGTTGTATGCGCATTCCTATTGATATGCCTACAGTGATGTCTTACTAATAAGCATCCTATTAAATCCAAATCATAGATGGATTGGATAATCCTAATTTCAAAAATCCCTTTCGGCAGGCCTACTAGGCTGAGCTAGATTTCGAAGTGTGTTTATTGCATTAATTGGGGTAATTTATTTCAAAATCGAGAAACTACTTATCAAAAGCTTTTCAAGGATGTATCCCAGAAGACGTCGTTTTAAAAATTTCGAATTTCCACCCCCACAACCCCTGAATCGGTGGTGTCACCGTAAACTTCATAGAGAATACTCTAATTTATGCAGATAAGTGTTCTCTCTAAACTCCATAAGAACCGAGATATAATTTTTTCAAATTTCAACCTCCTCCCCTGGCTACCTCCTTGTGCGATTTTGCTGATTAACGAACTGAACCGAGCTCTTAACCCTATAAACTTTTGAACCGGGTTGGTTTCGTGCTCAGGTAGGCATGAAACGAAAAACTATGAAACAATTTTCCGAAAGTCAGAACATGGAACCGATCTCAATGTTCTTCGAAATCTACCTACAAAAACACTAAAGTATCTTCATATTTTGAAACATTCGCGTAATTAAATTAGTTTTTTCAAATATGTATTGATTTTTTAATTAAAAAAAAAAATAAAAACTTACAGAAAAAGGACATCCACAATGCTCCCCAACAATCCATTATGATTACCCAGTTGAGATGCAGAAACCTCGCATATTATCCGCAGGACGCATTCTTCTCCGTTAAATCCCAGTTGTTCAAGATAGTTCTCCAGTATCTTGTAGAAATTTTGTCTACTGTAGAGATTCCGTGAACTCCTCATGTTCATGTAAGTAACATTGTTGCTCAAATTGTCACGAATACCGTCCAAATCCCACTGCAAACATCAATTGCTATTAACCCTTTCAATCGATTCAATAAGGAAGCAACCTTTTCGATGAATTCCTGGTGAGTTTCATTGTACGGCAGATTGTAATTCGCTTCAAAATTAAACGAGAGGAATACGTTCCTTGGTGGAAGTTCTATGGGGACTGCTATGGCTACTAAATACTATTTTTAACGTAGACAAAATTGGTTAATAACTGTTGCAACTGAAAACGAAAAATTATTTACATAAGAAAAAAAACATTTTTAATATAACACGTTTTTAAAACGCACTCAAAAATAACTTCTTCTAGTCGAAAACAGATTCTTGACAACCCCATGCAGGGTGACCTGAAAATGTTTAATTGTGAATTTTTAATAACTATGTATAATATTTGTAAGATTTAAAACACAAAGCCGTGGGGAGCTTATTATATACTTCAACATTCCTTATTATTTATTAGACCTTCGCATTATTATTTTATATTTTTGAGTCCGTTTTAAAACGTGGTATATTAAAAATGTTTTTGTTTTATTTAAATAATCGTGTAAATAGCATGGGGGTTATTGAGAGAGTCAGTTCATATCGACTTTTGGTAGAATCACAAGTCACCGTATTGCGAGAGTCGCTTGGTCGACTTTAAGCGATTTGGTAGACTTGTCAACTCGACCAACAGTTTCATGGCGACTTTGGTAAAATCTATCAAAACAATTTATTTTGAGATTTGTGATTTAAAGAAATTTAAATAATATTTGATTTTGCTGTTAATTTGTGTTTTAAGCATTTTTAAGTGTTTTTAAATTTTTACAGTTTACAGTTTTTTCGAGTCGATGCACACCACCTTTTGCGTGTCGAATCGACTCAAGTCGAGTCGATACATGTAGATTGTAGACTCGACTCTCGCAATAACCCCCTTGGTCTTGCGTGTAAAATTGTACAATAGATTGCAAACAACTTGACGAGATCATGACAGAGACTCGTAAAACTAAAAATTTCAGTTTTATTTCAATTTCTCAAAAATGCACTATAGTGAGTATAGTAAGTACTAGACTGAATATATTCAGTGTTTGATATGAGCAGTGTGTTTTCTGAACGACATAACAGCTAGAAATCATTTTTTATTATAATTTTACATTTTAAAAACGCGGCTATTATTTACTATCTCCCTGTTCACATATTTACTGACAAACTACTTGCGGTGTGAAAACACTTGCTATCCCGAGTGCTATTCAATATTCAATGTAAAAATGCAGAATATTGTTTTTATAATGTCAAAGAAAGAAAATATTTTATTATCATCCATTTCTGAGCTGTGTTTAAAGATTCAAATTTCCAGCTCATCGGGAAGTTAGTTTGCATAATTGCATCGATTGCAAAATTTGTACCGAACAGACGGTCAACACGAGCAAGTTGATAAAAACGTTTTAAAATATTTCAATATGTACATATGTCTGATCATGATTACTGTCAACCTGCATTTATTCATTAATATTTTCAACTAAACAAACCGTTATTTGTGAAAATAGTTTTTTCTTTATTTGTTCTCACTAACTACACATTAAATAGTAATTTATGGAACAAGTTCCGAAAAGAGGGTCTTTTTTGTTACTAGGTGGGAAGTAATATAAATATAACTAGTAAGGAAGCAATTGGTCACACCAATTACGTGATACCCTAGATGTAGAAAAATATACTCATTCTTATATCAACATTTTTGTATAAAAACGACTCAGGCTTATATGGCAACACTAAGAAGGAGTTGCCCGATTTTGCTCATCTTCGAAATTGACCTTGCAATTTTAATCAAATATTATTGTACCAAATTACAAGTCTCTAGCTACAAGCGTTCTCGAGTTATCGTCTGGACAGACAGACAGACAGATAGACAGACGGACATGCATAAAACGGTTTCTTTTCACTTCCCAATCATGAATATATAGTTCTTTCTTTTCTGCGACGATTATTTCTTGGCGTTGCAAACGTTCGCTCAAAACTAATATACCCTACATCTAGGGTATAAAAATATAAATGACATTGTCTAGTTGTAGTTATTTTTTTAAAGGACATTGTTAAGTTTATGATATCACATTGTTTCGAGAATCCGGAAATTCACTTATCCATTTTCGAGATTAATTACCTACTCAAAATTGTATAGAAGTTTAATAGGCTATTTAATGAATATTTATCTGAATTCGGCTTTTCAAGAACAAAAGATTGTTGTGTTTAGTTTTTTAATTGCTTAAACAAATATATAATTAAAAAACAAGAGATGTGTGATATTATAAAACATTGATCATAAATTTTCTTAAATTTAATATCATTCCAGTATGTCGCATTAACAATGACTTTCTTAGTTAAAAATAAACTGTTAAATAAACTATATAATCACTCTATTTACTCTAGTAAGCAAAACAATTCAACTAACACCGATTGCACCTCCTCTAATGAAACTGGGACTCCGTTTGTGAACATGACTTTGTGACCCTTTGAATAGCAACAGTTGCAAAATAACACAAATCGCAAATACTCCCGATTGCATTTTAATAATAAAAGGATTCAATTCGGGCAATTTTGTTTCAAATTTGAGAACCACTTGAGAACACTGTCAGCTCGCAACTGCAAAAATATTTTCCTGCTTTCGTCATTTTCCTAACGTGGTAACTGAAAGACAGTCTCTATTGCATTCTCAGTGCAAATAAAAATGCAAGCAACTGGAATGCAATAAGCCAATAACCAAGCACTTAACCCTTTTTTGGTGGCTTTGCACGGCTCCTTTGCAAAATCTTTCTCGGCTAATTCCCATGCAGAAGTGTTTGTCTAGCATTTCCGTTTGTTCTTTTCCATTTCTGTTTGTTCTTTTCTTTCCTTCACTACACAATTTGAAAAGTAAATCAGTTCTTTATTAATCTAATGTATTTTATGTAAAACATTTGGTTTAAGTTTGATATATGTAGCTCTGTATTTTTGTAAATTACCTAGGTGAAAAATTAATACTTATGATTTAATAATTATTGTTAACTTTAGTAAAGTTCTATAATAGTTCCCTGTAACATGGTTTTGCAGATTATTCGTTGCTTAAAGTGGATACCAGCTCGAGAAGATTTTTCGGACACTCCAAATAATATTTTTCGCAACCCTTTTGCTTACCATCTTCTTCCGCTTGGTAGAAATAACGGGGCATCTTTTCTCGCTTCGAAGTTGTTGGGCTGTAGTAAAAAAAGTAAATGTTTAAAATCAAGGCATATGAAGAAAATTAGAATTTAATTTTTATTGCGAATTACTTTCAATATATTTTTAGATTTTTCGATCGCAAACATCAAATTAATGTTCTTCGACACTCTAAAAAAAACAACACTTACAGGAAAAGGATGTGCATCAAACTACCCAAAAGACCGTTATGTTCGCTCAGCGGAAAGGCGGAAATCTCACAAATTATTCGCAGTAAGCAACTTTGCCCATTATATCCAAAATTTTGGATATGATTCTTCATGGTTGTATAAAAATTCCTTCTGTTGTACAAACTTCTCGAGCTTCTGGTGTTTATATTAGTAAAATTGTTTTTGATTGTTTCTCTTTCGCCATCTAACTTCCACTGGAAAGGAGCAAATTGTAATATCAATATCGAATAATATGTATTTTTATGTCCTTTATTGTACAGTTACCTTGTCTATAAAATCTCGATGGGTTTGGTTGAACGGTAGCGCGTAATTAGCCTCGAAATTAAAAGATAAGAAGACATTTCTTAAAGACAAATCAATTGGTACTGCAATGGCAACTAAGTACTGTAAAAAATTATACAATGTTATTATTTTTTTTATGTAATTATTAGGTTTTCTGCAATGTCACATATAAACAAATCTGTATAATCCAAAAAAATTTTAAAAATTTAACTGACACCAATTGCGCTGTTTTTGATGAACACTGAACTGCGTTTTTGCACATGAACTAATAAAATTTGGTGTACAAAAAATAGAAACAATACAGCAAGGACAAACATGCGCGACATTAAACGCATTTTCTTATAATTTAGCTTAAAGTCCAGATACAATTTGTGTTATTATTGAACCTTTAACAGCACTCGCCAAATACTAACTAAACGCTGCAACGACATCAAATCTGTTCTACAAATTTGCAGTCTTTGTTTTAACAGAAGTAGAAAACAATGAAGGGCAATTATCGCTATTCTAATTACGCAAAGTTCATTACATTAGTAATATTATGAGAAACGTTTGAGTGATCTTCTGCCTATATTTTCATTTCTGTGTTAATTATTGCTAATAAGTTTCAGAACTACATATTCGAGACTCGAGTTAATGCAGTGCATCTAAACTACTATTTTCTAATTTTCTAATTTAGTAGAAGCATTATTTTTCACAAAAATACAAATTAAATTTATTTAAACACGTTCTTTTTTAGCATTATTATAATTTAAGGCTTGGCAAATATAAATTACTTTTTATATCTTCCAAAGGGTTCGTAAGCGTTCAAAAGCTTAAGATAAATCAGCGATGAGATGCTGAATCAGCTCCATTGAAGATTATTCTCATGTTATTGCTAAATACGTAATTGTTGACTCAATAATGTTTGGGAATTCTACAGCCACGCACGTTTTTTGGGGCATGTAACTTGAGAAGACTTCAGTTTAATTCGAAATTATTCTCGCATAAGAATCTGAAATCGTTAAAATGTTAGTGAATGATTTAAAGTGTTTCATGTGCTTGATGGGGCTGATGGATTTAATGTTATTAGTTAATTGCAAAGGGGCTAAGAACAAAAGAGCCCTGGCGTTTCCAGCGAGTAGTACACTAGGGGTAAGTACAAGCTGCATAGATTTGCTCCATTGTATATGACCGTTTAATGTATTCGTTTGCAGATTTTCATAGCTATAGCCGTTCCCTTGGAACTTCCAAATAGAAATGTTTTTATGTCGTATAATTTTGAAGCGAACTACAATTTACCATTCGAAGGCTGGCATTATATCCCTGGACCACTGAAACGAGTAAGTTTGTGATATTAATCATCATTTCAAATGTTTTTAATTTACTGTGTCAATGTTAAGCAAACATTATTAATTTTTTAAATGTATTTTTGGACTTTAGCTCGAAAACTTTGCAGAGGAACGGAGACAGAAGAGGCAACTCGAGAAACATAAGAGAACCGGAGACGAAAACAAATTTTATCAGGATAAAAAAAATTGTCTTCTATGCAGAAAAAATGTATATAAAATTTTAGAGGATAAATTTAAAATGTATGTGCACATTTTCCAGTGAAACTCCTCAATTTAAAAGAAAATGTTATTGACCTAAAGCATTTGTTTTAGAATGGGCTTTCAAGGACGATTTTGTTTGTTGCGTCTTATATGCGAAGTTAATTCGGTAGAATTAAGTAGTGGACTTTTGGGAACCGTTTTTCATATAATATTTGGGTAAGTGATTTTCCAATGAATTTAAAATATGTGAAAATAGTCCGTGTAATTGCTTAATTTTGTTGATCTTCAGGCCAAGCACTTCGAAAGGAGAAGACCTTGATGAACAATACTACCGGGCTGAGTACGACGGAACGAAAGGTCGATGCGATGATTATAGCGAAGCATGCCCACAGAGTTTATTAGATTTAGTATCAGTGCCTGTAAAGTACCTGTACGAAAGATCTTAATAAACAATGCATACAATTACTAAATTTAGTTCTTGTGAAAATTATTATTTATATTGTAATGTTATAAATTTGCACAAACCTGTATTCACAAACGCATATCCGAAATTTTTTTTACTATAGTTTCTGCCGTGGCAATCGTCATAGATGTCGCTAGTTGACACAACGTTTGTGTTGAGATAAATGCTGAAGCAAACACTCCCGCACTACTAAAGGCCCGTCCAGATAGCTCCGCCTCCTTACATTTTTTCAGTTTTTTGATTCCATATACTGCCCATGGAAGTGTCCACGTAGAGGCGGACGAAAACGAACGGAGGGGAAAAACTGCCAAATTTCGAATTTTGGGCTGACGGGCGGACGGGCATAACCTCACTTTCAGCCTATCACAATAAATTAAAATTAAAATACGGTGAATCATACGTAGACAGTAAATTTAATGTAATAGAGTGAATTTAGTGCAATCCCTGAATAGGTCATTGCTATTAAATTATAAACAATGAATGACAAGGTCAAAAGTCCTAAAGACGAAAGAAGAAGAAAGAACGAACGGGGCGAACAAACGAAGGGAGGCGGAACTATCTGGACGGACCTTAGCTATAAATATTATAATAATTAGCCACTTCAGGAAAGATTGTTCTATTTTTCTTTTAAATTTTAATAAAATCATTCATATTGATTTTGTAATTTAAATTTTACTCCCCGCACAATTTGGTTAATATTCAAAAGAAAAATAAATATGTCATAAGACTGGATTTAAAACGGAAGTACCAATTTTTATTTCTTCTATTAATTGTTGTAAAAAAATTGCTGTATAAAATCAATTAACCTTAGCTTTAGCCGTGAATTTAGATTTTTGTAGCCATCTGTCGGAGACATGTTGCTCTAGAACTGCTTATCCTGTTCAAATTCTTCAACGTCTTCAATTTGACAGTGCCCGCCGCGGACATTCAAATATCGTACATTTTAGCTTGTCAGGGATATAAATTGATTAAAATGGAAACTCCTCCTCGGAAAGCTAGGAACAAACTTCTGGAAAATGTAGCACAAATGGGCACTCCACTCAACATTCCGCCTTCGCCGATGCTGAAAAATCTGGGATACGGTACTGGGGTGAATGTGTTCATGTTTCAGCGTTCTCCTAAACTTGGTGCGAAAATATAAAAAATATTTGAAATGTTTCAGTAAATTTTTAAGATATGTTAAATTATGTTAGGTGCAATCCGTTCGCCGTGGGCAATTAAAAGAATTTCGCGCAGCGGACGAAACTCTGATGCCAAATTATCCTACCAGAAGAGGCTGCGACATGAGGCTGAATATCTCAGGTAAGTGCAAGGATTTATTTTATATAGTCCAAATGTTTTCGAAAAGCTTCATTTCTTTATGCTGCTGTGCTTTACTTTTAATTGTAATCCTGGAAAATACTTGTGATCTTCTAGGAAACTGAATCATCCAAACATCGTCGGGTTCCGGGGATTTTCAGTTGCCATTGATGGACAACAATCGCTAGCACTAGAATGTTGTGGTACTGCTCTCAGCGATATTCTGGAAAAAAGATACGACGATAACCTGGGACCGTTGGAGCATACGTTTTCCTTAAAAGTAATAAACTAAGCATCACACCAACTTTTCATGATACTAACCTTTTCTACAGATGTGCGCCGATATAGTGAAGGCTTTGGACTACTTACATAACAACGCTTCGATCCTACATGGCGATATAAAATCAGGAAACATATTAGTGAAGGGAGACTTTGAGATTTGCAAATTATGCGATTTCGGTGTTAGCCTTCGCCTGAACAAATCCCTGGAGATAGACACTTCCTCAGATCCATCTCTGCAATACATCGGTACATACTTACATAGTTATGAGTGCAGACTAGAAACATGATATTTAACTTAATCTTTTAGGAACGGAACTCTGGTCAGCACCTGAAGTTATTGGAGGCGATATCATAACAGACAGGGCAGACATATGGAGCTTCGGCTTGGTCGTGTACGAAACTATTGCTTTAATACCACCTCATACGCTGGACATATTAAGTGATGATGAGGAAGGTGCTCTTGAAATGGAATGTGCTGTTGGTAAGTTAATCATCCCACCTGCGAGCATTTCTAATTTCATATTTCAGGAACACGTCCGCGATTGCCAGGAGGATCTTTATCAGAGGATTACAACCGAGTCCTTGAGATTTTCTTTATTTGCACTCAAGAATACGCGGAAAATAGACCTTCAGCGAGAGCACTTAACCAGGAGTTGAATCTTAAACCAGGCACTCGTCAGGCGATTGAGACGAATCCGCCTCCTGAGACGAATAAGTAATAAACTGCACGAATTGTTCTTCTATTTCTAAATAATGCGACTTCATGTTATTTGTTGTTGTTTTGCTAATAACTAATTAGAAAGCAATAAATGAAATATTTTTCTACTAATTTTAGAACATACTTTAAATTTTACATTGTTTTCCTTTTATTTTGGATTCGATCGTTTTTAATTACTTCTACTTTACTCTTCCCACAATTTCTTCGTTGCTATGGTTTTGAAAAATTTGTCATTCTTGTTTATATTTTTAAAGCATTATTTTTAGGAAAAATGTCCCGAGAGGTTATAATAAAAATTTGGTGCATTATGGTTAACTAAATTACTTTCCATCACCAGGAACAACAGCGAACAGCTTCTGCTCGAAGACGAAACATTTTATACTTAATTGAAAAATATTTAATCGACATTGGGTTGGACTCTATAGCAATTAACCTGCGAATGGAAGCTCATCTCCAACCGGAATACGAGATTTGTGATAATGTGGATTTAGATACCATATACTTGGAATATTGCAGCTATTATCATTTAAAGTTTGGCAAATATCCACATGTTATTAAAAATGTCCAGCAAAGCGATAACAAGTCAATTAATAGCAAGAGGAAGTCGGCAAGAAAAAAACAGCCACAGAAGCAAGTTACACCTCCAGTGAAAGAGAAAAAGGCCACCTTGGTTGACGCTATCACGGTTTTGCAAATACCCACGAATAGCGAACTTGATACTTGTCCATCGTTCATCTGTAGACCATTAGAAGAATGCGAGCATTTTAATCCACAATGGAAGGAGCTGGCGGATATTGTCTGCCGGTAAGTGGACAGAGCTTACAATTATTACACTGTGACTTCAATATGTGTTCCAAAGAGACTTGGTAAAAGTAGATCCAGGCCTCAAATGGACCAACATTTATGGAAACACTCAAGCAGTTGAGGCAATCACAGAGGCTGTACTCCTTCCCGTTCAATATCCGCAATTCTTCTCCGAATTACTGACTCCGTGGAAAGCTGTTTTACTGCATGGACCGCCAGGTGAGTTCGGAAGGGTTGAAAGATCATAAAAAGTAATAATTTAGTCCAGGTAGTGGCAAAACCCTGATAGCCAAGACACTTTGCTCTGAGACCTTTGGACAAGTTGCTTTTTTTAATGTGTCCTCAAGCACCATCGTCTCGAAATGGAGAGGAGAGTCTGAAAAAATTATTAGAGTAAACATGAATTCTGCGTTAGTGTTTGCATTTTTAAATATTTTAAAATTTAGGTTCTTTTTGAGGTTGCAGCATTCTACTCCCCTTCTATAATATTCATAGATGAAGTAGAAAGCTTAACTTCTAAGAGAGACTCGTCATGTGAGCACGAAGCCTCACGGAGGTTCAAAAATGAATTTCTTTCTTTACTTGACGGAGTTGGAACACACAGGAAAGGAGTCTTCTTCCTAGCCAATTCAAATTTACCGTGGTAAAGATGTTTTGTTTTTCCGAAGATCTTTTATTAAATTATCATTTCATGAACCCCAATTTCTCCATTTTTATTCATTCACAAAATATGTTGAGACTAAATGAATTGACTCTTAATTTGCAGGGAAATCGATCCAGCGTTTTTGAGACGCTTTGAGAAGAAAATCCTCGTTCAGTTGCCTAGCATTGAAAATAGAGTAGAACTCATGAAGTTTTTCTTACCCGAGTGCGAAAAATGGGACAAAGCCACATTACAAAATTTAGCAATAAAGTGTGAAGGCTTTACAGGTGCTTCAAGTATATTTATAATTTTCAATACTGACGTTGGTCATTTAGGTGACGAAGTCAGGCTTGTGATGAAGGAAGCTGCGATGAATCAAATCCGGGCTTTGCGAGCTGTCGATTCAAGCAAATCCCGCGATAAGCGAATTCAATTTCCATCTACAAATAGTTCGGTGCCGAAGAGATTAACTGAAAAGGATATCCTTCGCGCAATTGAACAGATTAAACCCTCTGGACAGCTGTTAATGACTAAGCATGCTGACTGGAATAAGAAATATGGAAATGAATAAATGTTTTCGTACTTAGAAATGCAATATTATTTTTTAGTTATTCTAGAATTACATTTGTTGACCATTTTTTGTCCTTGGTAAAGACCAGTGTAGTAGCCACTCATATACCACGACATCAGCATTGCAGAGAGGTGCTCTGAATCTTCAGTCATTTCATTTAACATGGGTGGCATTGGTGGCGGTGGTGGAACACAACCCCAGGACATTCCAGAAGGCGCTGCATTCTCGAAACGTGCACCAGGAAATTGAGGAAAGGCAGTTTCTTTCGATTGTCGCTCCCTCTTTGAAAATCCCTCCTTGCGATGGCTACCAGAGTCTGCCTTAGCTTTAGTAAACTGCACTCGCCTGGCACTTTTGCCCCAGGAAGGAATCAATTTATCCAGTTTAACCATTTGCTCATTCTCGTATCCTATATACTTTAGTAAACAAGACCCGTTCTCTTCATCAATTTCTAATATTTTAGCTTCGTAGTCAACTCCATCATCGTAAGTAGCTCTAACGTAATCTCCTTCCGCGAAATGTTTCCTTAATTCTTCAGAGTTTTCCTCTATTTCCATATTTGTTGCTTTACTTGTGTTCGTCGCTGCCGCTAGCCTCTTAGCAAGCTTCCCTTTAGCCAGTTCGAGAGACTCATTGTACGATTTAATAAGAATGTCGTCATCTATTATACCTTGCAAGAGATTTTCATCACCAGTCTAAAACCATTTAATCAAATTAAACAACTCTATTCTTCTACATTTCCACACAACAAACCTTTAAACCGTTTTCCATTATTCCACCACTGGATACTTGTCAACAAAACGATTCTGACTTCTAAGAATAGTAGTGCCACATGTTTCATATATTTATAGCAACTTGCTAGAAAATTTGAAAATTTTGTATTATATTACACTGAGCATCAACGTGCTTTTTGACAGGTTTGAACTTCAATTTAATTGAATATAATTTTGTGAAAACAGCGACCGAAAGTTTTAAAGTGCGGTTTTTTAATTCCTATACTGATAAAATCATGTTTTCTGATGATCTATCGTAAGTTCAATAAAATTTTAGCAATCCAATTCAATTTTATAAAATAAATTGACATTATTTTCTAATTGTTATTTTATTCGCTTGTACTGCAACAACAACAAATGTTAAGCTTAATTAATTATGCGTGTGTATGTGAATAGGTTTCGTTGAATAATTAAACAGTTATATTAATCAGAACTGCTGTCGGTCGAGCTGTTTTGTACCTTTCCTTTTCCCTCTTTCATCAATAAGAATGCATTTCAAATTGCTTTATTAGGGTTCTGGGCCAGACGCCTTAGAGTTTATTATGGAATAAAAAAGCGGG
Organism: Leptogaster cylindrica; assembly: GCA_963082835.1. Classification (NCBI taxonomy): domain Eukaryota; kingdom Metazoa; phylum Arthropoda; class Insecta; order Diptera; family Asilidae; genus Leptogaster; species Leptogaster cylindrica. Next base: position 22,541,607 of record OY720109.1, on the reverse strand, counting down.
ACAACAATAACGTAATATAGGTATTTGTAATTGCAAAACAATATTTACTATTTATCTTGTGTATGTAGAAATATTTTCCTTCATTACTAACAAATGTAGTATAACAACAAATTTTCGGAAGTTTTTAATTGCCTTCCGAAAAATGTTCATGTAACATGTTGGAACAAGATCAGCTCCACACAAAAAATTCACCCAAATCAGAATTCAATTGCAACTTTTTGTCGTTGACAAAGAAAACCGCTAGTGCTGCACACATAATATTAATACCGAAAGTTGAGTCTTGCGAACAATTGCAAATTGCAGTCCAGTGCAATAATAGCAGTCTGCGCAAGAACTAACAAGTTCCCGTGGCGGTGCGATTAATTTTGTTCTTGAACTTCGTACTGACCACTGCAGTTATCCACTTGCAATCGCTCTTGTTCTAGCAACAGTCTGTGTCAGTTACATCGGATCTGATAACGAGCAGAGATGGGCATCTTGAAATGGATTAGGAGGCAAGTAGTCTAGATCTGTTAAATTCTGAGTGCAATATGACGGAAAAAGTGAAAAGAGGATGCTGGCAGATGATTCCTCGAGTTTGCGGCAAGTGATTCAATCCGTTCAAATCAGTGGCAGATTCCCAAACCGTACCTGCGCCGATCGCTCAAAGTATTGTGTTCCGTCGAGCGTATCTCCTCGTCACGCCGCTCCGTTGACCAGACAGTTTTAAGGTTAAAACGAGGGGTACCACTTGATGACCCAAATCATTTGTTGCATAGATTTATTTTGCAGTTCACTTGGCAAAGTCGGTTAAGAATCGTGCACTGCTAGTTGTTCTCACTGTTCTGTTAGAATTTTACGTGAGGCGTTTCTTGTTTCAGGGAATTGGAGGTATCAGGTTCCAGCAGGAGGCGACAGAGTGAGCCGCCGATCGCGCTAGCATCTTTGCATTCAGACCGGGATGACTCTTACATCCGAGCGATATTCAAATTCAATGAATGGCGCAGCAGACATCGTTTCACTAGTTTCGGGTGCATGCACAAAAATCCGGGTAAGCAGCAAAGTAGAAATACAGTGAACACAAGTTGTGAAAACAAAAGTGAAACCACCTTAAGTTCTGTCGAGCAAGATAACGGTATTTACGAAGAAATTTCCCCTAAGAATCCAATTGGTGGAAAAGCAGCTCAGCGTAAGGAGAATTCGCGATTTGCACGATCGTTTTCTATGCGCGACAAAACACGTAATAACAAAAACAACTGCTGCAAAGCGGAAAATAAACATATAAGTTCTTATGTTATTGAAACTGAGGAAGCAGAAAAGGAAGACTGGATTCAAATGGAGGAACAATTAAGTCCGGACTCGTCCGAAAATATTTCAACTCCTCCACAACATTTTTTCCGAGAAAATTCTCACCCTTTTCGTAATGTGAGATCCCCAGAACAAATTTCACAAATTAATCGAGAAAAAAATTGTTGTAACGTTGACTGTACAAATTTGGGGAAAAATTCCAAATATTTTCGGAAAAATAAAAAGACAAAAGTGCATCACCACTGTAAAAAAAGCGAACATTCATTGCCAGACGTTTTATCTACTGAACAACAATATAAAAACAAAAATCGTTCACCACGAGAAACTATCTTAAATTTTAATGGAGAAGAAGTCGAGTACTCGTTGCCTTATTGTGAAATGGACGAATCATTTGATCGGAATTTAAAAAATAAGTTCTTCTTGCCCGGAACTTCCTCAACAAAGGAAGATTTAAGAACAAAAGACGAAAAGAACTCAGACTTGGTCCATGTTGGTTTTGTCGAATTCGGAAGTGACGTTAAACTACAGTCGTCCCCCGCAGAGCAGATTTACGATCCAATTAGACCGGTTAAGGTCCTTGTGACGGATTTGGATAAATCAAATGGTATGTAGAGGGATGTCTATAAATTAAGGTTCTTTGTAAAAATAATAGTTTCCAGATACGACTAAAAATGTAACGGATATATCAAAAGACAGTATTTTGGAGGAGTTAAGTGTTTTGGAAAATTGGGGCAAACATATAAATATGGAAGATAATAAGCGGAAATCGTTGAACTATTCCCAAGATGAGCTGTTGGTGAGTCTACAATTGAGATATTTTGTATATTTAAATAATTCTGTACCTATACTCCTTTATTAATAATATTTCAATGTACATATTGTGCACTTTGGATTACTTTCCACTTATAATTAACCTCCTTCACAGGGCTCCGAACCCGTAATCACTTGCAGAGATGGCAATGAAACCCCATCGGTGGGAATCACCGAATTTCAACGTTTACCAATAGTTTTAAGTCTGGAAAAGTTCAGAAATGTACCTGTCTCCAAGTATTATATAAATTATTCAGAAAAGGATCTCGCTAAGAAAGCAGTGGAACACAATTTTTTGATAATGAGGTAAAGTTGAAAATAATGAAACAAATTGTCTCTAAGTAATTAGAAATTTCGATTACAGAAAGATAAGACATCCAAACATATCACTGCTTATGGCCACCATCAACGATGATAGCAACAAAATCAAATCTTTAGTCTTAGAACCCTTCAGATGTACTCTTCATCAGCTTTTATATGTATCCGTAAGTTCTACAAAATCTTGCATTTCGTAAATAGTTAAATTCGGATGAAAAGTATTTTTGCATGTTTTTAGAATAATTTTTATTAACTATTTATTAACTATGAGATGAACATTTATAGGAAATCAAACTTGGTCTATTGAATTGTGTAGACTACATTATGCAGATTGGGAACGCTGCATCTTATCTTCAAGCTAGCGGCCTTATACATTCAAATATATCTAGTCATTCGGTTTTTGTTTGTCAATATACAAATCAAGTGAAACTATCATCGTTCGAGTTAACCACATTTGTTAATAATCGCGTAAAAGACGAAATTGTTTCCTTATACAATAAAGGTAAGAAATGTTTGTAGTTAAGAAGACGTTCAGTATTTCAATTATCGTCGTTTTAGACAAAATTATCGACTTAAGGCGTTTATCCAGCAAACACTTGCCTTATTGCAAGAAATATCGCCAAAAGTTTTCGCAATATTTTTATCAAGCTCCCGAACTTATCACTTCAGACAAATCTTTCGTTTTTCCTACCAATCGGAGTGATGTGTACGGAGTCACTCTTACACTTTGGGAAATGCTAAACTGTAAAATTCCGTATGGGATTTTCAATTACTCAGAACTGAAAAATTTATTTTATTTAAAAAAAGCCCACTTGCCTAACTTTGAGGCAGATCGGTGTAGACATTTTGAAGACATATTAAGAAATGGTCTGGAAACAAGACCGAAAGACCGGACACCGAGTGTTGAGCTCTTGTATGATCTCGTGGCAAAAGTAAAGGCTGAAATCATTTGTGACAATGAAAAACGCACAGCAAATGAAAATACAGAGAATCACAAAAAGTCTAATAACATTATTCTTGATGAAACAATTTCATCAATCGCGATTACTGATGCAAGAACGAGTACAGCGAAAAAGATAAAAAATCAGAGGAACACTGATTATCTCATTAATCGCCGAAAACTATTCACAAGTGAAGAAAAACCGTCCGATCAAGTGGACAAAGGATCCAAAAGCTACCAATTCAAAATTGATGAAATGTCTTTACCACAAACACCAATTGCGAGGAAAAATAAAATCCGACGAGCTGTTTGGTTATCAAATAACAATGATATTCCAATTAAGCACTCCACTCCGGAAAAGTTGGAATTGAACACCTCCAGCCAAAAAGATGAACAGCAAAGTCCTTTGAGGAAACTCAATGTTAACATCACAATTATGCAGAATGGAAGTACTGCTGAGATTTCTCCTGGGCTCAGTGCTGAAAAATCACCGCGAAAAATACATTCACATATTAAATTCTGGAACTCTATGTCGTCCTCCAGAAATGATAGCGATAAAATTCAACTTGAAGATTCCTCGAAATTGTCGTCGATACGTGAAGCTTCAGTTGCAGATCAGGAAGTTCATAACGAGCAAATATCGGAGCGAGATGATGCAGTCATAATTGCAGACACCGAAAAGTTTAAACATTTGGAGCAAACTGGAAGTGCAACAAAGGAGACTAGTGGTGATGGCTCATCTAAGAAAAGCTATTATCCCGGTATGCCAGAATTATTAAGCGAAACATTTCACAAGAAAAATCGGCCTGATGCCTTTGAAAGTGTTCTATGGAAACGTGAGAAAGAAAAATGTGAATCAAGTCCTCGAGAAATCGAAAAAGACGGAGTCATTACACCCAAAAAAACCTCGGTAAAAGAAACCGTCAACAAATTCGAGGAGATATGTAATGCCGTTCACAACCCTAAAATCGGTAAAAAATGTACCGCCCCTCAAGGTCGCAAGGTTTCAAACGAAGCGATTCCTCAACACGACGAAGTTAATACGTTGATAAAAATCACTGAACAGCAAAATTGTAAAGGGAAGGATTTAACATCAGTACCCAACGCAAAATGCAGTGAAAGGATCACCGATTCAGAACGTTTGCTTAACAAAGTTGTCTACGAAACAGAGAGCGACACTGCAAAGGAGCAAAGTGTTTCTAAACTAGATGTGCTGCTCAGAAATAATGTGGTTTGTAAAAATTCTAACGTGAATACAAATCTCGAAGTTAACGATACGCATTCGATGCTGGAGCAACCAAAAGCTAAGGAACTAATTAGGTGCTCTTCAGAAGCTGCTTTCAAAGAGAAAGTCGAGGTCACTAAAAGCGTTCAAACTTATCGACATTCCATTGGAGGACCTGAAATTCAAACCAGAGAAAAAATAATGCTTTTAAGTAATCGAATCCATTTCCACGAATTTCCGCCAATTCCCCAAATTCGCACGAAAAATGAAGTTTTCGTAATTAACAGTAACTTTAATCAATGCAGGGAAGTTACGTGCCGTGAGTGTGGATCCCACAATGTATTCTACGGTAATGATCAGTTGGAATATGTTTTTCATTGATAATGATATTTTCTACTTGTTCTAGCTGTTGGTTCCCATCTGCACTTACCTATTAATTACCAAACATCAGAATTGCGTACTGAAGCTGGTAACAGTACCAGACGTTTAGTTTCAAATGACAAAGAAAAGGTTTTTTTATGTTAATATTTGCTAATGTGAAAAAAATTCATTTGGAATACTTTCAGCTGGCTTCAATGGAGGAATTATACATTGACGACGATTTCCAACAAGGAACGAAACTTGCTGCCAACATGAAGTTGAGCTGTATGCCTGAATCGCCAGAGCCACAGAAAGATTTCCACGTGAGCACCTTAAATTTAAGTTCATTATCATTAGACTATTTGAAATCACATGAATCCCTCGCCGAACACTCAGATTAAAGCCATAATCAGCACCATTAGGTTTATGAAATGATTTGTACTCAAGGATTGTCTTGTTTCATAATTAAGAGAAGTTTCCGCTTAATATTATTAGTGTAACCATTTTTATTTTTGAAAACGATAAATAAATAGAATAGTTTTGTTTTAAAAATGAAATTACACAGTTTTTATTTAAATTAACTCTGCTGATAAATCGCAGGCATTTTGATTTTTGTTTGCAATTCGCGAACCAAATTGAATGGCTCTTTTCTTAAAACTACAAACGGTAGTTAAGCCCAGATGGAATGCGCACAATCGCAAGAGAAGTTTTTCACCAACGATTTGGTGATTTTGAAAATAGCACTTTTGTCCAGGACTCAAGCCTCGTACAAAATTTATGACATTTTCCTCAATGAATGGAGCTCTTGCTGTTTTCCCCTGATCTCCAGTTACACGATCATCTCTGCCCAAGTTTCGAGAAGGAAGCCGCTTCCAATCTAAGTCCAATTCCATTTGTAAGGATTTTATTTTGTCTGCATGATTTCCTTTGCACCTGGAGAAAGCATTCTTATGTCTTGTGTATCCACCGAAAAGTTCATCTGCTCCGCTTCCAATTAGAATTACCTGGAAATTCAATTTTGTTGCTATTTAGATCCTTTATCAACAAGAAAACTGTATTTTTTACTCGAGCATTTGATTCGTAAGGATTTTTATTTAGTAAACCTTTTCCGCGAGCTGCAAACCAAAAAGCACAACCCAAGGACTCGTCTAGAATCGTTTTTAGAGGATATATTAGGTGTCTCACATGAGATTTAAGATAATCTTGTAGTTCCTCTCTTGGTACATTTACTTCTATTAAATTCCAAACTCTGTAAGGAAGAGAAAAATATGTTTTTTATTTGGTTGACTTGTAATTTAAGATTATAAAAGAATTCATAACGACAATTTTTAGCAGTTAGAAAACTTGGAAACCGTATTTTTACCTTGATGAGTACAACTTCTGGAGCTCTCGGTGAGACTCAATCGCTGACAAACGATCAGGAACTTCCCAATTCGGATGTTCTTCACTGCTTCTTTTCGCACTTTCAAATGCAACATTTATCAAATCGATAGGATGATCGGGGTCCAGGAATTTGTTTGCTAATGCGGCTAAAATTGTACAATCTACTCCTCCAGAAAAAAGTATGCTAATCTTTGCATGATTGCACACTATTTCTTGTTTACTATATAAATATTGCTGTAAACATGATTTACAATACTGTGGTGTATTGAAAATCCGATCTTTGACCGACTTTCCCAAAATGTTTAATAAATTTTCAACTATTTTTCTGACCGCGTCATTTTTGATGAGCGCGGAATAAACTGCGGAGTCTTCTTGATCAACCAATAGATCAAAGAAATCGTAGTTAACCTATAGTAATAGAAATTTAGATCTAAATTAATAGTCTCGAATGTGTACCTCTAAGTTCTGCTGCTCCATCAACCATTTCGGTGCAATGCAGTCGTTGCTTGTGGTAAAAAGTAATCCGAACTTTTTCGAGAGTTCTTGCAATAATTCTAGATCGTCGTCTTTTGGTTGTTTCCATGGATGCAACTCAATCGCATTTCTGACGGTCATATCTATTTTAAAGAGTCCTAGTGGTGGCAGTTCACACGTTAATTTTGTATCACTTAACATGTCTAAAATAAACACAAGATATATTTAATATATTTTTCAATAATTGTATATTACTGGAAGTGCTCAAAATTGTTAGCATTTCATTATTTCTTTCAATGAGAAGAGAGTTCCTTCCTAGTGAATCCCTGCAGAAATATAACACCTGTTCCTTTTTGTTGTAAAATATTGCACTATACGGACCTTGTATAATTTTGAACAATTCGATAATTTCATTTTCATTCTAAACATAACAATGGTTAAGATTAATTTTTATGTTATTTATATTTGGATTAACCTTGCATTCGTCTAACTTGTTTATTAGCCACTCCACGTCAGATGTTTGATTGTTTTTATCTGCATTATAAATGTCCCCATTAAACAACAAAACGAAGCGGTTTGAAACAATAGGCTGCGCAATTGGGGCTGCTCCTTGCTGCCAAAGGACATACCCCCCAAATGATATGCCATCTATCGAGCATTCCTTTGTCGTATCAGGCCCTCTATTTTTTAGGAATTGATGAAGATCCTGTTGGAAAATATTATATCTTCGTAAGGTAATTACCCTAAATATCTTCCTCAATACTTACCCTCGGTATTTCACCTTTTTTATGTATTGAATCATTATTCGATGCGATGCACAAACTGCAAATGATACCGCACATTTCGCTTTGTTCTTTGGTAAATGTAATAATTTTCATAAATAGAAAACGAATTTAATGGTTTCCCAAAGAATTGTGGTCTCTCTGTTTAAAAAACCAAATTACCACCCAGAAATATTTATAAATAAAATTCATTTAGAATTTACTCTTCACAAACAAAAAAGAAAATGAGAGGAACACATTTTCTAAATTCGCCTATTAACAAAATTCACAATCTTCTAAATTCCCACAAACTACCACAAATTACAAAGTTACAACGCACGCACATGGAGTATTTGTTTACAATCAGAAACTGACATTTGTTACTTCAGAAGTCGTCTAATTTCTTCCAGCCAATAACAATCCACCATTTCACTAGTGGTGAAATAGGCAGAGGTGGCGGGGAAAGGTATAATTCTTGTCGTTACTTCTTCTTGGTGTTGCGTAGTAAATTACCGTTACTGGAAACATTATGATTACCTGATATTTTAAGGAATTTGTTATTGATCGAAATCATAAGTTTTGGCCAATTATTACTCTGAAGACATAAACAAATTATCGAACTGACAACTCCACAAAAATCTTAATAATTCTTGACATTACTAAAGATATTGGCAGGATTCCTTTTTTATTTGAAGATATCTTAAGAATACATGTTTTTTTTTTTTTAAATATATCCTTGTTATACATTTTTACATTTAGTACAACAAACACTAATGGTAACTTATCCAGTTTTATTTCTTAGTTAAGTACACTTTCGTTATTTTACTTACAGAGTATTTCAGAAGTTTATAAAATATTAAATTAATTGAATTTTCCTTCGTTTGCAAAATATTCCGCAAATGCTTGCCTAACTTCGCTGGCACTTTCGCTAAATCTAGTTGAACTGTTACCGTTCTCCCGGCAAGTGCTACCATTGTCGCTTGTTTGATAATAATTATCACCATCAGGAGGATATTCATTGCTGTTAGTCATTAAATAATTATGGAGAACACAGCAACATTGAACAATCGTTTTTAGTTTTTGTTGGCTAAATTTCATGGTACCTTGAAGAATTTTGAATCTGTTGAATAGGATATCAAAAGATCGTACACTTTGTCTTGCACGGTTCAAGCGCTCATTAAAAGTGTGTTTCCATTCTTCACTTGATTCATAAGGGTAAGGCGTCATTATATGATCCCGCAGAGTAAATCTGTCATCTGCAACTATCACGTGTGGCAAAAGTCTGCCATTTCCAACAACTTTTTGCGGCGGTAAATATTTATCTGTATTTCTCAAGACGGACATTAAGTCTGACTGATTCAACACTTCCTCGTCACTCATGCTTCCATTACAACCGATATCAATGAATATAAATTTTCCGTGCGCATCCGCTAAACCGAGTAGAGCGATGCTTGTAAATCCGTGGTAATTTTTAAAGAGCAGAGCATCCTTTTTAAATGTTTGAAAACGGATGTGTTTCACGCCAAGTGTACCCACACACAAAGGAAACTGCCAAAGATGCTCATAATCATCTGCTATCTTCGTCCATTCTTCTAGTTTGGGGGGAAACTGAAAATGTTTGAATTGATTAATGACTGTGTACCCAAACTAATTTTGGTAAGACATAACAACAAAATGCTGATTTTTCTATAAAAGAACAAAGAAGCACAGTTTTGAAAGGAGGCATTGAAATCTTCTGTACTCAATTTACACTGTTAGTAGAAACTGTAGTACACTGTTTTCTGCTTACCTTCAAATGTTCGTCCTTCATATTCTTGTATATAGCCTCGCAAACTTCGAAAACGGACTTCCGCAGAAATGAAGATGACAATTTTGTTTTGGAATCCAAATCCTCGAAATCTCCACCCGTTGTGAGAAATCTTAACGTAACGGCCAGTCTTTCACTTGCTGGTACGGCGTCTCGCATTAATGTATTCTGCTTTTTGATATCCTTTTTTATCATAGACAAAATGTTTTTAAAGCAGGTAACATCCATTAAGTTTTTGAAATCCTTCGATTCACTACTTTGAAGTTCTCTCATTAATTTGCGGTAGTTTGCATGCCTGTCCCGTGAATTCCTCCAATCTTTGACCCAGCATTTTCTTTTCCGTACTTCTATCTCTTCTATCTCCTCATCGCTTTCATCTTCCAAAATTATGGCAGCAGACACCAATGAAGCATACAACATCAATTCCTCGTGATATTTTTCCATGACAATAATCTAAAAATTATTGCAATATGATTTGAAGTTATAAATACATAATAAAGAGCTTTTTATAAAAATTCTTGGTTTATCTTGTCCAGTTTGTTTGGTATTCAATTTAATTTTGATCTATTTTTTAAATAAACATGTTATTTCTTATTATGACAGCAAAACATAGCACAACATTCAACACAACAATTTTACAGAATTCGTTTCCCGAATATCCGAACGACTGTCAAAATACAAACCACATGAGACGAACCGCTGTAAACGAAGAAGAGTTTTGCCGGAGCGGACGGATTCTTTGGCGTTTTGACATTTTGATTTGTTAAAATAAATATTATATTTCTCATCTTTCTTATTAGTTTTATAATTTTTATATTAATCATATAAGTCTTTAAGTATTCCAAATTAATAATAGTTTGTTATTAATGTAACATTACATTATAATATAATTTAATGTTTGGCTAAGCGGAATCGAATTCTATTTTTTATTGTGGTTGTAATTGATGAATTGCGAAAGTATTCAGAGTTATTCCACAAGTGTAGCAGCGAAGCATACGAAGAAATAGAGAATTTGGATTAAGTTTTCAAAGTGAAATTAAGAATGTGACGGATTCATTGTAATTGTAATTCTGTTTGTCGAACGACCCAGAACGCGGAACGGGTCGGAAAGTAAGGTTGGAATCTTGGAATTCACGGAATAGAATTTTGTTTGAAGGGGTCGACGTCGAGCACATGGGCCATCGCGTCGTCGGAAATTCGTGTTACTGTGTTATAAAAATCCATTAAAATCATCATCCATCGCACCATCCTAAACTTCTAATTAACATAAAATAATAATGGGCAGTTCAAGTGGTAATCGGTATGATTTACTTTTTATGGATGACGATTTTAGTGATCCATTAAATGAGGTAGTTGAGAAAAGTGAAACGGCGATGGGAAAATTAAATGTCATGCAAAATATAAAACAAATTGGAAAGGAAAATAAGTCATCGGCTATGAATAAAACGGCAAAGAAAAACATTGGCGGAAAGGGAGTTAGCGCTGCGACAGAGAAGGCAGCACCCAGTGGACAACTCAAGCCAAGTAAGTCTAAATCAGGCACGATGCAACGATACCGAAGGATTTTGGGATGCTGATCACGTAAAACATTAAATTCTAAAGTGTACCGTTTATATCCTTCGTGAAACATCGGTTCACTTATATCACAAAATCCTACGGAAACCGGTTGTTACCCCTATACGCTTTCTTTAAAATTTCTTTCTTGTAGAACGAACCTTCATTTCCAAGGAGGTTGTTGATGATTCGGAGGAAACTCTTAACATAAATTTCAGGCAACAATATGCTGAAATTCGTGAACAAAGAAACAACCGGCGCAATCGTGATGAACTTCCTCCACCACAGCAAACTTATGATACTCCTGATGAATTTGAACAGAATCCCGATCGTCCATCACGTCGTGGATCACACAGACGTTATTTTGAAGGCGGTAGGGGAGGCAATCGTGAATTTGATCGGCAATCTGGCTCCAACAAAACTGGTGTTAAAGCAATTGATAAACGGGATGGCGCTGGGGCGCACAATTGGGGATCCCTGCAACAGGACATCGAGGACTTGGATAATTCGAATGAGGAACTAGTTGCTATAGATAACGACGACTCTATTGTCGAACAACAATCTGAAACACAAGCGATTACTTTTCAAGAAGAAGTCAAAGAATTGTTGACCCTTGACGAATGGAAGGCTCAGCGTGCTATACGAGCTGCTCCAAAATACAACATTAGACAACCCGGGGAAGGTGAAGATCTGTTGCAGTGGGAAAAAATGATTGCCTTGGTCAAAAAGAAACGGGATGAGGAGAATGACGAGGAATTGGAGTACGACCCATCTATGTACCCTCAACGTGTCGGACGCCTTCAACATGTTCCTGATATTGAGTTTCGTTTTAATGATGGCCGTGGAAGAGGTAGAGTTCGTCGCGGACGCGGACGCGGTCAGCCTAATGTGTCAAGGATTAAGGAAGCCGGCGGGGATGGAGAGCAGCCACATGGAGGAGGTGGCGGTAGTGACGGTCAGCACGAACCGCCAAAAGTCGATGACGAGTACGACTTTCCATACTTGGGTTAAAAACAAAACGTCATTACAACAGAATATAAAAAGGATTAACAAATCAGAATAAAAGAAATTCACTGGATAAGGATTCCTGATCATAAGAATATTAAATTTTACTTTGTTTGTGAATTTATTTCCTGCAAAACGACTTTTTTTTACAGTAAATTTTAAATATAAGATCTATTATAGAAAACTGTGAACATTTTTGTACAAGATGTCTCCATGTAATTTTCTGTGTTGTACTTTCGCGGGGAACCACCATCAATGAATCAAGCGAAAAAAGGGAATTTTGAACTTTGTTTTAGTAAAGTGAGGTATGTATAATTTTTAAACGGAAACTAACACATTTTTCAAACTATATAAACACTACAGTCTATATAATATTATATTCTCTCAATAAAAAATCATATTAAATTTACTTAAAATTAATTTTGTGCAGGATTATGAAAAAAATAATAGATTTTGTTAAACCAAGCGATTTAAACCAAATTTTGAATAAAAGTACATCGATAAAAGATCGAAATAGATTTTGGAAAAACAATTTTTTCACCTGAAAATTTCACTTTAGAGTGATTTTTGGATATTTTTTTTTAGCTGTTTCTACTTTACAATAAAAAAAGATTTTTGGATAAATATACATTGGTTTTTTTTATAGAATTTTTAAAAGCAAACTTTTATATGGCCCACACTTTACTTCTTTTTTCAAGCATTTTCCTCTCTTCGAAGGACTCCACGCATTAGAAGTGGAACACTTGGTCCCATGTGGATCTGAAAATAATTGTTTTATTTAGTTCTTTGAATGTAAGTTCATCAATTAAGCATAGCAAAAATCACATCAATCAAAAGGAAGTCTTCAAATAGCATTCCATCGTCGTAGAATTCGCTGTTGGGATGAAATTTTATTCTCAAACCGAACATCATGTCGGTCGATGAACTGCAATCTGACTGAAGAAGCTCACTCAGCACGAATGGATCCTTTTGCTCTTTCATATGGGACAATTTGTTATAGTAGTCGTGTACAACTTTCCGCGAGGTCTTTTCACGCGTATGAATTTTATTTGAGTCAAGATCGTAAGAATGGGCTCTGCTGAATTTAGTAATTGAATTGTCCCTTTCATTGTACATAGAACTGTTCACATTGCACAGTTCTCTATCCTTCATATTCATGTATTTTGTCCCTGAATTTACCACGGGTTTCATATTATTTATGTGAAACTCCTTCCTGAAAATGTTTGTATTTTTAGAAAAATGAAGGATTTTTGTATTTCAAGGTTAAAGATATGTACTTTGAATACTCAATTTCAGGAACAAGAAATTCTGCTGTGAGTCCTGGAATGCATTCCGTGGTCTTCGCTGAGAATAATGCTCGTCCTGGTCCATGAAAGAAAAGCTCTAGTTCAAAGGATATCTCATTTTCCAGATGGACAACACCAAAATCCAGGTAATACGAGCTTACATGGAAGGGTAGTGGATGCACGACAAAGGACTGCATTTCCACTGGCGTGAACTTCCTGGAAGAAGGAGGAAGTTTGTTTTTCTTTGGTGTCAGTACGTATTTTGTGACTAGTTCTCGAAACATGCTGTCGACTGTTGAGTTCACATTCGCTAAATACATGAAGTTGGCCGTCTCAATCATTTTCTCTATGTACAACGCTGGAGGATATTCTTCAGGATAATCGACAAAGATAAAATCCGAATCTTCAATATTATTTCCAATTATATCTTTTTTCGTATCATTACGTCTTCTTGTTACGCTTCCATTTTGCACAATAACTAGATCCTTTAACTGTAGCAATTCGTCTAAAAGATCTTTCCGCGTTTCAAGCTCATTTTGAGACTCATCTCCTTGGAAAAAGTGTTCACTACCATGACTTAGTTCTATAAACTTATTGGATTGTTCTTCCTCGGTTTTCGATTGAGGATAATTTAAATCTCTTACTTTTTCCAGGAACAGTTTGTTCAACGTGAAATATTCCACTTGTCTATTGAACGATCCCAAGTTAGGTCGTTCTACGTCTAACACTGTGAGCATGGGCATTTCCGCACTTCCTTCAAAAGTAACTGGTATTGGAATGTTGTTGTTGATTTCTACACCAAATCCATCACGGAACGCATTGCAAAATCCCAAATATACTTTCACATGCAGACAGCAAGTGGCGTCATATAGCATATAAAATGTACCGCCAGGATCTACACATACAAATCCTTTCTGTAGTTCATCATTATTTTGCAGAAATCTATTTTCAAGAATATTGATTTTGACGGTGAAGGAGTTCTTATTGCTTAGTTTTATTTTGCGTTCATGTAATTCGTACCATGGCTGCAAAACGAATCAATTTACACAATAATAACACTCTTGTATGTTTTTTTTTTTATAAAATACCTGACTTCCAAATTCGAATTTTGCTTGAGATAATTCCACAACTGCGTCAAAGGTATAAACGTTCAAGTCAATCGACGCAGAATTTCCGCCAGCTACTTCAAGATCGTAATTTGCTTTCTGTATTGAATCTATAAAGGCAGGTATTATTAAATTTATTTATTATACAAAAAACCAAACTACTATACTTCTTGAATGCCCAACAAAAAATACATTCATAACTCTACTTGCTCCTGGAGAAATATGTCCTTTATAATGATCCAAGTAGAAGTTTTTTGGAATGAATGAAGATTCTTCAACGTGTTTTGTTGGAGCGAGAACTTCCAAGTCATTTTCGTAAGATTTCTTTATTGTAATATTGTCTATTTCTTGCGATAAATCATCCGAAGTTACAAACAGAGAAGCTCTTCTCGAAATAGATTGGTAAGCAGTGATCTTATTTTCAGTGTCTTTTACACTATTCGAATCTTGGATGGACCTCCTGTTAAGTCTACTGGATTTTGATTTCAAGGTCCCGTTTGTGCTTGGGTTGCGTACGGTTTTTGTGTTCATTTTCTTTTTTTCCGCTCTACCTGAATTACTTTTGCCATTTACTTTGTTATTGAATTTAGTGTTTTCTAAGTATTCTGTATTTTTTTTATCGTCAGCATTTTCCGTATGTCTCGCTCCACTCTTCTCAAAGACTTCATCTAAAACTTCGCTGGTTGTTTTCATCCTTGCGTTTTCGAATGGATCGTTAAAGAGCAATAAGCATTTTTTTGAAAATATATCCTGAGATAGGTTCTTTTGTTCGTGCATTTTTGTCTCTTGAAGCTGAAAGCATTCAATAGGAATATTAAAAAAAAACATTATGCAAGAATTATTGTTTTTTTTTACAATATCCAAGGAATGCTCAACTTCGCTGCGTAATTGCCATTTATAAACTGCTGGAAGAATGCTGGTATTGCAAATAGTAAAAAAAGCGTAAAATTGTTGGTTCTTTGTGAAGAATTGCAATTCATGTTCATTAATATTCAGGTTTGGATAAATCATCTTGGCAGTTAACATTAATCCTTTCTGCAAATATTTTTTTTAGAAAGTTATTATATTTTGCGTACGAAAAGAAAAACCTGAAGCATTTTTTCCGTTTTTGTTATAATTTTCCCTTCATAAACTGCCGAAATTTTCTCGTTAATCTCAGATTTCTTATCGAAGAATATTTCAAATTCTTTGCTTCCTTTGGGTTGTAATGAAAAATTAAAACGTTTTGCATATTCATTTCTCTCGGTATCAAACATTAAAAAAGGTCCAACAGTGTTTAGGGAAACCTCAGACGCCAATTTTGAGTAATTTGTTAGAATCGCTTTTTCTAATTGATGGAAAAGTAAGTAAAGTGAGGAACTGATGAAAAGCGTTTACCAGAGAATTTAAAACCGTCATCCATGTCAGTGTTTTTTATGTTGAAATCCAATTGGTCTGAGGACCACTTGAGGAGGACGCGAACAAATTGGACGTTACATTCAAAGCAAAACATGTGAATCCGTTTGGTACTTTCCCCTTTGGAGACCTTCACGCAGAACTCTTCGTTGACTGTGCCCGTATTAAGGGACTTAATCGAAATCAGCGCTGCCTTCTCTTCTTTGGGTTTGAAATTCAGCGTATGTGGTGCAATTTCAAATCCACTGATAAAATAAATGTCCGCAATTTTAGATCACTTCTGAACGCGACTGTAATTGCCATAACTTATATTGTACTTACGGTGATTGATTGGACGGCTTTCTCGTTTTCTGTATTGTTAAATTGTAATGATTATTGCCGTGGTTGATGATGTTCAATTCAGTTCTGTGACTCTTTTCAGATATAGCAATCATATTTAAATCGAGTCCATTTCTCACATTTGGAATGAATTCGAAAGGAAAGCCTTGCACCCTAAATTTTAAGGGGACTTTGAGAGCGCTTGTTGAAGATTGACTTGAGTCCATAATATGAAGCGTATTTGAATATTCTCCTGGATCATAAAAGAAGGATGTAACCGTTATAATCAAAACTTGTCCTTGGTCTAGAATTCCTTCTTTTGGTTCAACGAACGTGAAATTTTCATCAGCCTGTGAAAAGATGGATCAAAAAAGTTTCACACAAACAAAAACTACATGAGCATTATATATTTTAAAAAGTCATAAATATCCCACCATTTTCACTACAATCCTTGCCTTTGCTGGAGAATCATTACTGAGGTAAAGCTCAGTTTCCTTCTTTTCCAAAGTTCTTTGGGTTACTGTGGCCGATTTTGGCTTAACGTTTAGTTCTGGGCTCAACACGTCCGCAAAAATCCTTACTATTTGTGGTGTTTTAGATCCTAAGGAATGAATTCTAGAAGCAAAATTTCAGCATGTCATCGTCATATTTTTAAAAATATACATCACGCTCGAGACTATGTTTCCTATTTTGGAAACTGTAATTTTTCCATTAATTTTTTGCCATGAGTTTGTTTTTATATAAAATTTCTTCGGTTTCATGTTGAGTTGAACATTTTTATCGAAAGGCTGAAAATGTTTATTATGATTTACAATTTAAACAAAAAAAAAGTACTATTCATTACATCTGTTTTTAATGCGAAAAATCCACCGACACTATCCAAGTTCTTCACTTCGAATGAGAAGTAATGAGAGCAATCCAAATAAAGAGTCAAACTGAAAATCGATTCGCTGAGGAACAATGTTGGGATAACACAATTGTAGGTAATGGGCACAATTGTGGAAAACGAACTAGGAGTAATTTTGTCGTCTTCATCTAAATCCTCGTCAGCATTGTGAGGAACAATGTCTAATTTTAAGTTTTTCTTCCGCGAGCCATGCTTGTTCGCCACTAAGGGAACAAGAACTACGAAACTCTCCATTGGTCCTAAGACAACCTTTTTAGTATTCAATATAAATTCGCAAGGATTTGACGGAAGGTCCCTCCATGATTTCTTCCTAAAGTCAATTCCTTCAATCTTTCTTTTAAAGTAATCTAACTTAAATAAATTTTGCACAGTGGAATCTACAATAAATTCTTTGAGTTTATCATTCATCTCGCACTGGAAGTTTTTCAAATTTGAAACCAATTCTGAAGCCATTGAAGGTATTCTTTCTGTATTAAAAATAAAATAGTAAAATAAATTTTGATGCTTGCCCAGTTCAAACCTAAAACTTCGCCGTATCCTGAAGAAGTTGACTCTTCACTTAACACTGTTCGCAATGTACCTGTTCCAGTAGATTCTGAACAAGCGCAAGACTGATTTTCCTCTTCACCAATCACGCTTTGCTTCTCCGAAATATCCCAGTCACTGTGGGACGAGAGTTCCGGTAAATTTTTTAATGCACACACTCTACAACAAGCATTGCGTATTTCATGAAAATCATAATCTGTTTCCAATTCAGTTTCACTGGAGGAATCTGGACTATCAAATAAAGCTTCACTTGATTTATCAGTAGAGATTTCATCTACGAACTTTTCTTCGTCAATCATAAGAATCAAAGGAAGCTCGGTGCCATCTTCCGGCACACTACAAGTTACATCAATTGAATGTTTGAATGGGTTGAAAACTTCCACTGATTTGGTGCACACTACGCAAATGGGAATGCTCCCGAAATGAATTTCCTCCGTGACTTTAACCGTTAGCGGAAAAGCCCTTCCTCTTATAAAATTGAGTTTATTAAAATTTATAGTAAATAACAATGAAAATAGTCCTTACTTCAAGAACAGGGTGAGGTAGTTTCCAAACCTAACACGGAACGTAAGTTTTTCTAAAAATTTTCCCTCGGATTGGGCGCGATAAGTAATATTTACTTTATGGACTTGCTTAGCATCGATCTGGACTTCCTTTGGAGACACATTTGCAGTTCCATCGCAGCAATTATCATTAGGCACGAACTGAAGCGTACCAGCAACTGAACCTACAAAAAAATATTTAGTATCCTCAAACCACTGTTGAAAAAATTTCCAACCCAAATTTTTAGTGAACGCTTCCGTTTGCTTCGGTTGCCCTACAGCTATTTCTCCTAAATCGATTGTTTTGTCAACAAATTCTATGTTTGGTGGAGCCGCGCAGCCAACTAACTCAACACGAACTCGCTTATCCCTGTTCGTCGAGCATGCCAAGTAGGCAAATGCTCTAAACTCATAAGGTGGACCCAGAGTATCATCTGATACTTCGGTTGGCGGGCAAAAAGTTACCAAAGCTGATGCCGACGATATTGGTCTGTAAATTCCACTCTGCCCAACACAGGACTTTTAGTTAAAATGATTCGCATCGCGAAACCGTTAAACGTTACCTTTGGTTTGATTTGAAAGTACTCGTTGATCTGTTTCACGTGGGAGGGCAGCGTGTGATCAACGTCGTGGAAGTCTTCTTTCTGCGGATTAACTTCTCACAACAACAGAATAAAAAATAAAGCAAAAACTTACGCTTGGTATACTTTCATTTTGTTCACCTTGCTTTTCTCGCCGACACCATTTAAACTTGACCGCTTCTTCAATTTCATTGCAAAGTAGAATGCATTGGTCGGACGTTGAGCCGAGCTCAGTGCAAGGAAATCGAACGACAAAATCGGAAACGCTCAGCACATAGAAAACCATTTTGGCTTCCACCTGAATGTGTCTCACTTCTTTCTTTCTGTTCTTGGCTGTGAGAAAGAAATTGTAAAACAGATATATTTATTCTCGAACTAGATTAGTTGCGTTACTTGTGCTTACCACATTTAACAAATATCTTAAGTTCTTCCAGCACTGGGCACATATTTGCTCCAACTGTCTCTAAGTTTACTACACTGAACCCTTTCGCAGGAAGATTACATGAGTTTGGGGTGAACCTCAGATGATCTCTGCTTACATAAAAGTCAGAGAAAGCTCAAATGTCTGGTTCAAGCAAACCTTTTTGAATCTACACGTATTAAGCACGTGGCTTCATTAGCTGTGGGATTATAAATTGGGAATGAATAGTAGCAATGAACACCAGGCGACGAGTCCTGCATTTTAACGCATAACGGAAACCATATTTCAGCAGGATTCGGCTGCACTATAATAGATAACGAATTTGTAAAAGATTTGAAGTTTTAAATTAATGATTTCCTCACGGAACACTGGTATTTCCACCGTCACTGAAGGATGAATTGAGCATATAAATAGTGAATAACAATTATGTTTAAACCGATTTCGATTAGAAGGTTCGAGATATACATCTATGGATATCATTTCCCCCGACTGAAGAGTTTTTTGTTGTGGGCTGACCATTTTCAATCCATCGGGAAAATTGTTTTCAAAAAATATATTTCGAGGATACTTGCAAATAAATTTGTATTTGATTATAAAACTTTGAAGACGCTCACCGCAAGGACTCACCATGTGATCATTTTCTATTTGAACTGTTCTTTTATATTTTCTATTCGCTTTATATTTCTCGAATATTACAAGACGTGGTGTAATCTTCAAGCTATCGAAAAGTGCATTTTTATGCGTAAAAAGCTCTAAGAAATAATCAGGTTAACGCATTTTGCCATTCCAGAAAAATATCTTACTTCTTTTGTAATCACAACAAATTCCAACGTCACTCATATACATAATCCAAGATTAATTAAATCGTAGTCCTGGCGCAAGGTGCTTTTTCAAATTAATAAACACTTGTGTTTTGAATAATATTGCGAACAATTCTCAACAGGCGTAACAAAACCGCAATGATTAAAGAAAACCGTTGCAATTATGACTTTTTCACACAATAAATTAAATTACTTAAATTAACCAGATTACTTAAATTGGATTTCCTACCAAGGTTGTAAATGAGCAATCGTCTTCGCTCTTATAATCTCAAAGTGTTTTTTCAAGGTTCCTATAGCTTCATTTTCTATTTGTATATTTTTCTGTTTGGGTCAATCCTGGAAACTCATTTTGGATCCAGTTCTGTCATACCAAGTTTTATAAAAATATGCATAAAAAACCGGTGCTGATGACTAGACAATACACCTGATTCTAAAAAAAAATATTTGTATTGTCTAAATCTTCAAATTTAAAACTTTTGAATTAACCAAAATCTCGAATTATAAATTTGATCTGGAGACACCACTAGCACCGCTTCCCATTCTTGAAATTATGTCATGAAACCATATTTAGCTTAAAATATTTATTTTTTACATCCTTTTTTGCTTTTGCTTTTTCTTTTTACTTAATTTAAACTTTTTTGATGGATTTTCTTCTTGAATTGGATCATCCAAACGCTTAACACCACTAAAAAATAAGGAAATAAATTTATACAGACTACTATTAGACAACAAAAAAATAATTACCTTTTCACAGAGATAAGTTTTGAATTGTTTTTAGATAAAGCCTTTTCCCAATCCTCTTCGGTCCCTTTTATGTTGAATTCTTCTAGATTTTCGCGCTTTAATTTCTTTAGCTCTTCCTTCTGCTTTTTCGCTAGTTTCTGCACAAAAAAGAATGTTAAGAAGAGATACAAAATTCAACAAGGAAAGTGAGTACCTGCGCTGCCTCATCGAGTTCCTCATTAAAGGTCTCCTTGGTAGGAGCAAAACTTTCTCCCTTGTTCAAGCTTTCCTTGCTTATCATTTTGCTTTCAATTGTCCCTTCAATTGTGTTTAATATAGATTTAGTTACTTTCTTTATCATGTCGTAAAATTTAGCTAGTATTTGATTTTGGGGCATGTTGAACTCCTCAGATAACTGATCAATTGATTTTCCTTGAAGACCAGTTCCTAGTATAATCGCCTATAATTGGGAAAGTTCTATTTTACTTTCCAGAATATACAAGTGCTTACTAAGTTTACCTT
Organism: Leptogaster cylindrica; assembly: GCA_963082835.1. Taxonomy (NCBI): domain Eukaryota; kingdom Metazoa; phylum Arthropoda; class Insecta; order Diptera; family Asilidae; genus Leptogaster; species Leptogaster cylindrica. The sequence continues at coordinate 22,520,515 of OY720109.1, read as the reverse complement.
CTGTAAGGCGTCCACTGGTACATTGGCCACATTTCCCTGAAAGTATACTGCGGCAATGTCAGTAACCAAATCGAGGATATGTCGGTAGTCAATTTGATTTCTCGTGTACGATTCAAGTCTCTGAATGTCGTGCGGAAGGAAGTACACATTGATGACGTTCTCTTTTAGTTCTACAAGTTGTGAAATTGATTCACGCTTCTATTAACAAAACTGATTTATAAAACTTGCCTTCTGCAGTAATATTCACGGATTTGTTGTCTAAAAGTGAAAGCGATAAGCCCGTTGGAAATTCTCTAAATGAACTCCTCAACAATTTCATCACACGCCTTCGGAAATCGTTGAAATACAGTGAAAGCCAATCATCTTTTGTCCGTGGGGCGCTATTTTCCAAGGTTGTCAACATGATACAAGAATGTTCTCCAGTCAAATCGTTGGCTTTCTGACTATAAAAACGTATCTCGTGTTATTTGCAACTTCCATAAGAAAGACGTTTACCTGAGATACACGGGCACGTATTTTTGATTTTTCCAAAACTTTAACAACTCTGTTGTTAGTCCAAAAGAAGTACCTAAATAATCTATTTTTTCTGGTCGCCTTTCTGTTAATCTTTTCAGCAATGTTGGAATTGTCTTCCGTGGAGTAATGACTTCCTTCAGCAATCCAACATCATCCTCTTCTACTTCTTCAATACCTGCAAATGATTATTAAACAAATTGAAAAACTTCGATTCCGTTAAGAATACCATTTTCTGTGTTCTGCTCGTCCTGATTTTCTGTAAGGTTGGTAAATTTCCCTTCGTAGTAGTCCCTTAGCAAACTCAAAGCTCTCTTTCCATAGCCCATCTAAAAACATTTTATAATAATTTAGGAACAGTAAAACTACTTCTTCTGTACCCTTTGGTAATGTGGATGTGTTGCAATTCGTACGATTCGAACTCCAGCCAACTTTGGAAATTCTCTGTCTCCGAATTGTTCCGTCACATTCCATGGAATCAAGTCGCCACTCGCCTTCTTCCCCCTTCCAAGGTTCTCGTTGACGCTTCTGGACGAAATCTCTCCCTCTAATGCAACTTGAATAACAACTAATATCTCTGGCAGTTGATTCATTTTGGCAATCGGGCCCAAAAGACAAAACAGATGATGTGCAGGAGCATCGCTCATCATTTGCAAGTCGTTTGGACTGTTCTTATAGTGAGACGATACATATATTGACACAACTCTGTGCAAGAAGGTTTCTGCTGCCTTGTGGTACGAGAAAAGTGCATCGCGATCAATGTAGTACAAGTCGCAGACGTCCGGAGGGGGACAACCGGAGCTTATGTAATTAACTGACGTTGCATCCAAACAGAGCAGCGATGTTAACCAGCTTTCGATATCGTCTTTCGGACGGTAACGAATGGATTCCTCTAACTTTATCTAAATTATTAAACAATAGTAACATTAACTTCTACAAACAACTTATTTATATCTTACTGGTGGAGGCGCGTTGTTGTCCTTTTGCAATTGCGATATCAATTTTAAACTCAAGGAGCGTCCTGTGCCTTCGTAGCCATTAATGGTTGATGCCATGAAAATCAAGTAAGGTCCCAACATTTTCTTAACAAGGGGCAGTGGAATAGCAGCAGCTTCGTCGATCACTAGCAAGTCTGCGGCATTCAGGAAGTGGGAGTCGGTGGGGGAGATGTACTGGATGGTTTGTCGACTTTGTCTTGTGATATTTATTCGAATAATGGCTTTTTTGTACTCGGCATTTGTAGATCTTATGATGGTGTAGTCTGTGTGTTCCTGATACTCGAGAACATCAAAGCCTTTTAATGTGAACTCGAAAAATGTGATCAGATTTTCAGGATGCGGTGAAGTCACATAGATGTTTACATAACCGAATGAAATGGCAGCAGCAACTGCGAGACCCATTGCAGCGGATTTACCTCTTCCTCTTGCTGCTGTTAGAGATGTCGGAGGTCTGAGTAGAAATTATTTTGAGATTTAAACAATATTAATAATTACTAAAATGTATTACTTATGTTGCTTTTCGGCCAGAGCTTCAATAAACTGAGCAACTGCCTTCGCTTGGTCGTAGGTTTTGCACAAGTTAACCAGTTGTCCTGCCGGAGGAGTGTCCCGTAAGTTCTCCTTTAGTTCCTGCAGCAAATCATCGTTTTCGGAAGGCTTCAGCAGTCCTGGCTGAAAAAACCAATTTGTATATACACCGTTGTGAGTTCTCCTACAGTTCTTACGTTCACAGGCTCCACTTCAACCGTCCTCGAACTTAGGGGAAGAACTGTGAGATCATCGTTGACTACTAGACACCGCTTGCAGTGTGCTAGAGAGAGAATCAGCCGTTCATTGAACCTGCAGGTGATGGTTTGATGAGCTTCTGTCCTGTACCTCTTATGTACGTCCATACTCATAGTAAACAGCTGCTTTAAGGAAGTTATGGACTTGAGCAACAAAATGATTAGACCACCTCCCTCAACGGTTTCAACGGTTCGCGCCAGTAAGTTCGGAGTCAATGCTTCAAAATCCTAAAGTGATTATACATTGTAGAGTTTTACACTATGGCCCCACTTAATCAAATTATACCTGCAACACGCACACGCCGTAGGTTCTTCCCAATATTGCATGAGTTTCAGAGTAATAGCGTCCATGGATTGTTGTCGCAACACGGAAGGTATCAAAAATATCGGCTTCGTTAATGTCTAGTTTGCCTTGCTGAATTTTTTTCGCTCGCTTTTTGCCATGGCTTCAATTTGAAAAAGATTTTATGTTTATAATTTATATTCTTCATTAACTTTTATTCAGAATTGTTGCTTGGATATATTCAAAAATGCAAACATTAGTTAATTGCCCTTTCAATTGTTATTATTTTAACAATTTTCTTTTACAGTAAAAGCAACAATTTTACTATTAAAGTATTAAATAAAGATGATCGGGTAGACTAACAGAAGCACGTCAATACTTTAAATTTAATATTTTTAAGTGAATTACCTTGAAATAGCTTCGTCTTTTGTCTTATAACACCACAACACACTTGGTCGTGCTTTTACAGTTGATTTCGTTAATATATCATAAAGAATCGGTACCTAAAATTTTTGGAACATTTTCAAAGACGAACTTTGTAAATTAATAAATGTATACTTGATCTCGTGCTTTGTCCCCAATTATCATAAACATAGTACGATGCCCGAGTTTAACACCATTTTCAATCATTACTCGAATCCTGTTATCTATCTTTCTCTTCGTCATTTTTATTATGTTTTTACAACACAAAGTGCTTCAAATAAATCCAAACAGTGAATGCAACCAAAACACGTGCGGTGCGGACTTCTGTCAAACCGGCCACCGGGGGACGAAATGTACTAGATTTGAATGTCAAAAAGATGGCGTTTTTCTTCAAAATTAAAATTCTAAGAAAAAGTTCCTTTCCTGCAATATTTGAAATGAAATGAAGAAAAATGGTCATTCCTAAAACTTCAATACAAGATTTTTGACATGATGGTAATAAAGTAAATAACCCTTGGTTATCAAAACTTCTAATTAAAATAATGATTTTATTTTCCATATAAATGTAACAATTATTTCTTACGCTCGTAAGGGAAACCAAAGATAGCTGTAGTATGTTTCGTTGCATCTTTAATTTTCTTCGGTTTCGTTAAGCGTTTCTGTTTCAACGCTTTCTTCAGTTCCATCTTTTGTTGGACTACACTGAGCTCCTTTTCACGATCAATTCTGTTCCGCAGCTCTCTATATGTTGTTTCCCGTTTTTTAGCTAAAACTGTCAGAGTCTGTAAGAAATTCAACCGTTAACGCAGTCATTGATAAATCAGTAGAAAATACCAAACCTCTTCGTCCACATCCGGGACAACTAATTTCTCCAGGTCTGCCAGTCGAGGTCTGTTTATTTTCCTGTCTAGAAGACTAGGATGTGTGTCTAATTGTTTGGCTAAATCGAAGTTTTTGGCCTCCTCCTCATCGTCCACAAAAAATATGTGTTTATTTTTGACTTGGTTGGCAGCATCCAGCATATGCAGTTCAGATTGCAGTCTGTCGATCTTTCTCGCCTCAATGGTCCTTTTCATGGAAATATATTTCAAGTCCTGTGTTTGCATCAGAGCGATTTGCTCCTTGGTGTGCTCGTCTCCCTTATCGAATTCATGATGCTCATCGTCCTTAATTTTGGAGTTAATCATATGATGGTAGAACTCATCGGGATTTTTGTTTAGAGCCCTTTTGTGGAGCAGTTTCAACGTGTTTTCCTTCGCATGGTGGTCTTGACTTCTTGCCTTGTAGTCTTTTTTACCCTCCAATAACCCTAGATGTTTACGGCTTTCTGGTTGATGTCTTCCTCTGTGCACTTTTTGATTGGTTTTTGAAGCTTTCTTCCACGACGACATTTCGATAGACTTATTTTAATGTAATTTTAACATGGAATAAAAAAATTTACTCAATACTGACAACATTTGACATTTTGAGAATCTTCTTCTTACTTTGTTGAGTTAGCAGAAAATAAGAATTTGAAGTCATTAGGACACTGGCTATTTTATATGCTTAAAAAGTACGTAAAAAGTCTTGCGAATAGCGTACAAATATATTTCATTGTGATTTTTCAGTAGGAGTAAAACGAGCAGACCTATTGATAATAAACTGGAAAAGCAGCACACAATTCGAGCTCTTTCAGCGTTTCCAGCTATTAAGTGACCGAAAAGATCGAGCTGAGGGTACTTTTCGAGCACTTTTCGTGCACTTGTGCTTACTCGATGATAGTTGCTGTCAATCAAATTGTTTTGGCATGATTTCGGTGACGAGCTCTTTTGGAAAATCGCAATGGATAAATTTTTAAACGTTTTATATATGTGTGGAATATCGATAAATTTAGTGTATATTTCGATTTTACTCTTAAAAAACAAAAATGTGAAAAGATTAAATAAAATAAATGTTTCCTGATAACTGTCAACTTCAAACTACGCGAAATAAGTTATTGCTTGTCTCTTTCTAACGTTTCCTATCCTTTTCATGCTGTGCTTACAATTCGGACAGAATTCCAGCATATAAAATAGCCAGTGTCCTAAGGCCTTTAGTTGAACACTTTCTGGAAGTATCAAAGTCACAAACCTATTTTACAGTCTCTAACAAAACTAGGAATATCGGTTATTCTAAAAATAACTGGTTTTCGTTTTTTTAACACCACTAGAATAAGATGAAGGGTATATTAGGTTTGAGCGAAAGTTTGCACCGCCAAGAAAGTAATAATGATGACAGAAAAAAATATTATTTATGACTGGGAAGTGAAAAGGAACCGTTTTATGCATGTCCGTCTGTCTGTTGTTTGTTTGTCTAGAACGGTTTTAGTTAGAGGATTGAAATTTGGTACAATAATACTTTGTTAAAATTTTAAGGTTAAGTTCCAAGGTTGAGTGAAATTGGGTAACACTTTCTTATATGTCTGAATTATTTTTATGTGATTTTGATTAATTATTAACATTTTAACTTTTTTTCGTTAAATATTGTTATAAGTAAGTATTAGAATTATTAATTATTTGAAAAGAGCTGCTTTTTACTTGATATTGTAATGGTATAGATAGGTACCATAACTTTCCTCTTTTGTATCCGTTTTCACTAATTGAGACCGAATTTTTCTTTTTACGACGGGTTTTTAGACGATTTCTTCAGTGTTTAAACAGTGCCGTTCTGCAGAGGACACAGATAACCAACAAAAATAAATTAAAAGCCCCTTACCACACCCTATAATAGTGTGTCGCCATATAAGCGACATTCCAACTCTTCTTCTCACGTCATCTGTCGCTTCTGCAGTGGCATAAATAGTTGCTTTATTTATGACTACATTACAGAAATTTTCTGTATAATTGTTTTGTTTTATCTGAAAAGTATTTTCGAAAGCTATGCATGTAGTTGGAAACCGTTGTCGAATGTCGACCGAAAAGGGTTAATATATAGTTGCACCTCACCCCACTCGAAACCTCAACGGAACAGTTTTGCAAATTACTCCCATGTGCAAAACATTTTGATGGTCATCATCTAAACAATCCGTCTCATTACCAGCCTTTGCGTGTACTCCATTTGCTATTAATGCAAAACTTATTACAAAATTCCAACTATTATCTAAAACTGATTAATGTGCGATCATCCATCTATTGACATTGATTTAATTTCGCTTGGAAATTTGAAAAACAGGAAACATTATGAATGCCAATAATCATATCACCCAGAACAAAGATAATACAATTATTGTAAAACAACGGCTGTGAAACAAGGGCTTGAAGACTTGAAGTGCGATTAGAGATGAGATGCGGAGATGAGTAAATTGGTTTGATGAATCCAGGAATGTCGTCAATCAAGGAAATGGAGTTTTTCAGTTAGAACAAGTTCCAAACATATCTGGAAATTTTTAGTTAAACACAATAAGTCAATCAAACGAAATAAATCAATTCCATATGCCAATTAATAAATATTTTTACAATTATGGTTCAGTAGGTATACTTAATGATAACAAAAACCATTTTCCTTGCAGCTTGCACAAATATCAATCACATCGTCGATTTTACATTCCAAAATCCAAACCACCAAACAGTCAGGAAACCAAAATTGTGGCATTTGATTCGTTGATGACAAATAATTTTAAATAGATTTAAAAATCGGAAAATGGGTTGGATCCTTGCCTCCCCTTTACTGTACCAAAGAGACAGACTGTATTGAATGCTTTTAGAAAAAATCCCTTTCGGCAGGCCGACAGGCTGAGGTAGATTTCACAGTGTTTTGATTGCGTTTATTGTTGTAATTTATTCCAAAATCAAGAAACTAGTTTTGGATTTGTGAACTACTCATCGAGAGCTTTTCAACGATACCCCACAAGATGTGGTTTAGAAAAATTCGAATTTTCACCCCCATTCCCACTCGAACCGCACCAACCCTTAATTCGGTGGTATTACCTTTAACCTCATAGAGAGTACTCTAATTTATGCTAATAAAGTTTCTCTCTAAACTTCATAGGCGCTGAGATATATTTTTTAAAAAATTTCAACTCCCTCCCTCAGCCACCCCCTTGGGCCGATTTTGCTCATTAACGAACATAACCGAGCTATTAACCCCAGAAATAACATATTAAAATTTAGTTCCAATATCTTCAAAAATACGGCCGCTAGCGTGTATATATATATATACATATATAAACTTTCGAACGGGGGGTGGTTTCGTACTGAGGGAGGCATGAACCGAAAAACTATGAAAGAATTTTTCGAAAGTCTCAAAATCTACCTACCATATTTCTTCAAAATCTACCTAATATGTATGTATTATTATATGTTTATTAATGAACAATTTAAAATCAATATGTATATTGTATAGTCATACCCTTGAAAAACACAAACTATCTTTTCCATGATTAGAGGGAATATGAAAACTAAAAATTTAATATATACCTATATAATAATAATATATGTACTACATTGTACCTTTATTTCATCTTTTATACTAACTGAAAATAAAAGGACTTATCAATATTTCTTATTGGTTCCTGCCCTCGTACAAATCTAATACATATTTTTATGCTGTAAGTCCAGAGATTTTCATGTTATGGTTAATTATACAGGGTGCCCCAAAAATCAACGCCAAGCCGAAAACGGATGATAGGCCACAAGCCACAGCTGAAAGTTATCAGAAAAAAAATCATGTATTTTAGTCTTTAAATAATAACCATCCAAAAAGCTTAACAAAAATGGCCACCCTGTTATGATCTTTCAATCTTTCATGTACAAATGACGTACTGTAACTACAAATATTACTTTTTTTTCATTTTTTTTTGTGATGTAATCCTGAAAAATCCTTTTGTAAGTTACAGTATAAAATTAAAACCCTGCAACTGCCTCACGTTTAAAGAAAATATAACTTTTTTTGTCAAACTATGCATTATAATTATATACAAATACAATACATACCTACTCGCTATTATACATCGCCCTACTTTAGTCCTCATTTAGACGTTGAGTTTTGGGACACCCTGTATACAAATTTATTCTAAATTTGGGCAAAAATACTAGGAGATGCAAGCATCCAATGTTTTGTTTATACAAAATATATATAATATGCATAGATACATATTAAATATTAAACAATCATTCGCTGTATCCAACTGATCGAAATGATTCAAATGACATCGGTATTATAAAAGAAACAATTGTTTAAATTTCATTAACTCTACAATGACAGGTTTCATCAATCACAAGGACACTAGAAGTTGCAACAATAATTTATAACGGATAAAGAATATGGAATGAGTAAATCCATTGTCTCAAGAAATCCGAAAATGGAGGAAAATTGTAAAAATAAAAAGTGTTTTTCACCACACCTTGCAATATTTTGAAAACTGTGAATACTAAACAAAACTGTTGCTAGAATTTTGCAGCCATATCGACCCATTTTAAAACAGCAATTTTGCAAAAAATATATCCTGAATATGGAAAATTTCATGCTGCCATTGAAATTGGGATGATGGGAAAACAAATATGTATATAAACATTAATGCTTATATATTTTCAGTCAGCGACGTTATTCAATTTAAATATTGAGGGTTTAAACTTTAAAGAATTGTTGCTTTTTATATTTTAAACTTTTTCCAAGCTTGTTTTTCATTCAAGCAAAATTTTTTCCGAATTTTTTTTTAACAACATTTTTGGATCAAAAGAGGCAACAGGGATGAGTTTATTTTTTCGAGTAACTGGAATTTAAAAAAAAAAACAAAAGAAGTTTTATAAACGAGCTTTGTGGTAATAAAGAAAAAAATGTTATAGTCAATGAAAGTTTTGCAACTCACTATTTTTAAAATTAAGAATGAAATTGGATCAAACTTTCAAAAATACCTAAAATGGATGCTTTTTTACATATTATGCATATGCAATTTTTTAATATTTAATTGTGCTTGTATAGGTACATATTTACATATACATATTATGATGATACAAATTTTAAGAAGTATACTGATGGTGAGAAGTATTAATTTTAAGAGGTATACTTGGCTTGATAAAAATTTTTGAAATATATTGGATTAAATTCATTGTCAACAAAACCTTTTTTGTATAAGTTAAATATAGATCAATGTTTGATTTTAGTCTTAAGGTTACTGTTGACAATTCACCGACTTATAGTATTTATAGTTTTTCAAGCAAAAATTTCATTGACAAGACACCAAACATTTCAAGTTTTTTTTTTTTTTTTTTTGATTTATTTTGTAAAGTTTATACCAAATCTTCTTCATGTGTTAGGTACCTATTTACACCGATTCTCAGGAATTTAGTTAGTTTTACCAATATGTAAATTTCCTATGAAAATCAAAATTTTGGTATGGAATTTATTTATGTTTTTATGGTAACCCTAAACAAGAATTACCAGATTTGGCTCTTCTTCGTACTTGATCTTAAAGTTTCAACGAATTGTTTTTACTCCAAAGTTCAACTTAATTTAGTTATTGTCTGGATGGACAGACGGTGTTTCATCCCCTCCAGATATTAGATATTGGAAATTTAGTTTTGTATGTTGACAATTGATTTATGGCTTTGGAAAGTTTGAATTAAATTCTACATCTGGGTTACAAGGCTTTCGCATATTGTATTTCCTTTTAAAATTCTCCAAACGTGTTAAATAAACAACAAACTCTATACATGTTTTTGTGAAACAATGTACAATAGTAGGTTATATTTGCATTATTAAAAAAAAAGGGTTGAACATTTTCCGCAGTGGGTGCTTCCAAAATATCCGTTGATGAAAGTCCGCAATGTGGAGTTGATAGATATCCTTTGGTGTCGGGAATTTGTGGAGGTCGTCGTTATCTTCCTCGGACCTGGGGATGGATGGAGTTGTCAGCAAGAATTGATGTGTGTGACATTCTAATCTCGGCAGTTCACCGATATCAGGCACACGTGTTGCCACGTGCGGTGAACGCACGCGACCGAGTGCTGTGGATAACAGTTAGATATGCCCTCTCAGTGCTCGAGAGTGCAGCAACACCCTGTGCCAGACAAGCACCCTGCACCTCCACCCCGTCGGTTAATGCATAAATCATGGGAAAGCTTCTGCACCCCTCGGTATGGTATTAGCCTCCACTGGGCGGACTCCTCCTGCTTTTGTATACTAATAAATGTGATTGTTACACAAGGCACCTGAATAACTGTGTTCGGCAGGTCCCGTTTTCCGGTTAATAAACGGAAGCAAATTCACACTCGTGCTGTTTTTCTTCTACGGAAATGTTTGCTTATAATAACATTGCTCTTTTAGGGGTGAGATCTGTACTTAACTTGATCAAGTTAATGGTACAAGGAGTAAGGACTTCTGGACAGGACACAGGCAATGATTTTTGACTTTACTGATAATGCAAATATTATTATCTTGTAAAATGTGTTTTAATGTTAAGTAATGTTATATAGTTTCCAGGTAAGGTTCCTTCTAATTTAATGGCATCCTAGAACAAGCGGTTTTTATACTATGGTTTATTTTTTTTTAAATTATATCAGAAGACAAATTATATGTATATTATTTATTTATTTTGCCTGGAGCACGTTTCCTTGTCTCAAAAGGTGAATGTAATTTTCTTCCTTCAAACCTTTTTGAAAATTACCAGGTATTTTGTTAAAATCGCCATCTGTTTTATTATATAACGAGACAGTGGCGTAACTCGGATTTGCTTCTGGGAGGGGATGAAAACTAAGCTTCGATAAGGGTTATAAAAAAAAAAAAAAAAAATAAATCGACTGCACGAACAATTTTAACTTAATTATACATTTTAAATTTCTGATCCCTTTTCGGTATTTTAGACTATTTTATACATAAATTTTGATACATTCGGGAAAGAAAAAAACATTAAGAAAATGTTTGTAACATTAAAAAATTCGGGACTTTTTTGCGAAGCCCTCCAATACCTCGTCAACCGAGATTTTCACTTTGTAACGTAAGATTAACACTATAGGTACTGGAAATTATTCACCATTAACCATTAGTGGGCCTGGGCACTTTACAGCGACCTCGAATAGACCAAAAATGATCCCATATCGGACGACAATGAAATAAAATAGTAGGTACTATCGAATAATATCTATTCCATAAGAAAGGAAACTATATGATGTCAGCCCTGTTTCGTTTGCACACAGTTTGGTTGCGAATATGTAAATCGTGCTTGAGAAAATTAGATAGCAGATTAGATAGATAGTTCATGTCTGGCGCGAATTTTTAATAAAAATTGGCTGTACTAAACAAAAAATACGATGTTAATTGTTAACTAAATGTGAAGAGTTAATTTTCCAAAGAAAATCATATGTAGCCGATTCGAACAAATTCGAGGAAATTTCTAAAACCGACTTATGTACAGTGACTACTGACTATAGGGCACTAGGCAGCGATAATTTCAAAACTATATAAATGTAAAAATATAATACCTATACATAGGTTTTAAAATCTACTAATTTTATTTCATGCGTTTGAAACCCAAATATTTTTTAACGCTTTTTCCTAATATTTGCGATTGTTAGGAAACTTCAGAATCGTCTAGGCGGGGATTCATCCCAAGTTCCCCCCTCCCGCTAATTACACCACTGTAACGGGACTACGTCGTTTAAATTAGCTGACCCAGAAATTTTTCTGCTACATATTTTTATCTTAGTTTCGAAATCTCGAAAATTTTATTTGTTTAACTTCGAGGAATACTTTTAAAATGTATTTGTGGAAAAACTTTTTCAATAAAATTATATTCCATTAACTAATAAAAAATGTTTCATATTTGTTGATAAGGATCGCAAGAATGGTAAACATTTGAATATTTATAATTGCAGAAGTATTTCTGAAAACAAAGGTCATAAAATTAAAGGATCCATTTCAAATTAACATTGACGAGAAGAGCTCGTCACTGTTCTACACGTGAAATATCGATTGTTGTCTAAAAGGAGTTTGGTATCATAATATCCTTTAAGGAGGTTTCCTTTTACCGAACTTAAGAAGAAGAAACTAAAATGGAGATTTCCGTGCCAAAACAATTCTTGGGAATTGCGTGTGTTATGTGTTCTGTGAAATACTTGCCATAAATCGAACCCAGTTTAGAGTCAGCCACCAGAAGAAGGGTTGTTACCAATTCACCATCCATTCGGATGGAGAAGCGTTGGTCCATTTTGACAATAATAAGAACATTTTTAAAATAAAAAATAAGTTGAGAATTCCAAATTTTGACTTTAAATTAACTTTATATTTGATGCATAAAAATGTCCTGAAAAAATACACAATGGTATATAGTGACGACTTCTCGATTCTGAAGAAGTCCTCGGAAGTGTGTTACTTGAGGACTTGTAATTATTTGTCGTGGAATCCGTAATGGCGTCAGTGGCTGTGTCCCCAGGGCTTGCAGCCTGAGATTCGCTGAAACGTAATGGAAGAGTCGTCGAGTCTCCTCGGAGGCTCATATCAATCAAAACAAAAAATAAGCCCCAGATTTGACATGGATCAGTAATCTAATGCCAGATTACGATTCAGGACGTACATGAACCAACACAGACAACCCGCTCCGTCTATGTGTACGTGACCATAAATCCGAACACACCGAGGGTGCCGTTCATTGTTGCAGAAAATAAGAATTTTCGCTTGATGGGCATCACAAATTCTGGAGCCTTTCGTGACATGCGCTTTATTTTCCTTATCTGGTGTCTGTAGGTAGCTGCTTCCCTTTGGTACACATTAAAGTTGACAGATCCGGGGTCAATGAGGTGGTAGATTTAAACTTTTTAAGAGGGATGTTGTGGGGAATAAGGTGCTTACGGGTATTTTAGAAGCCACCAGGGGGAGGGAGGGTTTCAACGACCAACAATTTTTATAACTCATTTCGTTGTTGAATTCGGTTTGCATCACATTGCCTTTTTTGGGGTTGAGGGTTTTTTCAACAGAATTAGTTAAATTGCACAACTTTCTACTCAGCAGCTGGTTGTCTAGTCCATGTTGGAGCACTCTCGAGGGACGTGGAGCAAAAAATTAACTAATATATTTCACACGAAGTCCAGAGGAAATACAATTATCTCAAAGATGATGAATTTAGTGAAAAATAATTTTGAGTCCTTGGAAAATACACGATGTTTCTTTGGCAAGTGTTGCAACAATCGATTCCATGAAGTATTGCGATCAACTATTATAATGAGACCCTTCGTCGTAAAACCCGTCCTTCACCTCTTTTATAAGGGCTGAAACTCTTTAGTCTGTGTAGGGAGGTGAGCTCAAAAAAAGTTATAACTTCTGTTTGGAACACTGTAGAGGGGCAAACAAGAAGTGAATAAAAGTTACGCATTATGACCTTTCCCCCAGTGTCTCACATGTCTGGATCCGTTGGCCAATGTGGCAAATATGAATGTTCAAACTTAAAATATTAAAAAATTGTTGGTTCAAAATTTAGATTTTTATACTTCGTCCACAGAAAATATGTATTGTCCGAGCTTCGTCCTTAAAAAGTTCATTCATAACAAGGAGATAATGTTTTTTTAATGTTCAAATCTTTCAAATTAAAAAGGAATCATGACAACGTATCTTTAGTATATCAAGTTCAAGTGTTATTAAGGTTTTTATTTTTTAAATAAAGTACGAAAACATATGACTTCAGTTTTTATAGTGCAATGGGATTATACAATATACCTACATAGTATAATCGAAACATTGTCATCAATGAAATACGTTTAAAAACATAAAATTATTTAATTCGCAATGACGAACTGTTTGGGTTTATAATTCACTGATTTCATACTGCGATAACATTTCTTTTTGGCTTGATTTTTTAAAATTTTTCCTCCATTTTTAAAGCCATTCTCACATCTATGGTTGGTTAATGGTTATGTACATTGAACATTGAACAATGAAAGCATTAAGCAAAACCAATTTTACCTGATTTTTGAAAATTTGTAACTTACTGATTTTTTAAAAACATAGTACTACATAGTTGACTTCATCTTCATGATACTAGTCCTTAATATCTTTAGTCCTTTGTGTGGCAAAATAAGAATAGTTTATCTAGTTAACTTTGTGGAAAATAAATCGTGACTTTTCCAAAGTAAATTGATACCGCTTTATATCGCCTTATATTAATACTTAATTATTAAGTTGATTTGTTCTTTTAATTAATTATTTGTACAGCTGGTTCCACAGCTGGTGGAAAATGGTAACGTTGAAAGAATTTAATATTAATATTAAAATCTCTAATTGTATGATGAATGAGCTAATTATAATATTTTGCGGTTGGGCTCCTTTCTTTCATGGCGTCGCAAATGTTGGATTAATCTGAATATACAGAAGAACATGTGAGGGGACAAAACAACGATTGTTAGGTTTACTCGTCTCATTTTATTGTTAACAAAATAAAACTGATACCTATATGTGCCTAAACTGATTTGTTGTTTTCAAAATATTATATATCTTATAAAAAAAGCTATTTTTGATATGGTTGATATGAGCATTTGTCCGACTGTCTAATTTTATTTTGTTTGTAGCAACAATAATTAACTTTATGCTAGTATACAAATTGCACGGCTTTCGTTTGAAAGTCTTGAAGAAATTTTTAACTTGACTTATTATGATTAGACAAGAGTAAGACCTACATTAAGGATTATAAAACATATTGCCAACTCTCCAACTACACAAAAGACTATTAAAAAGTAGATTCGAACTGATTTTATTGCAATTGTTTCTATGGCGAGTGCATTTATAACAACATATGTTTTATGATTGAATATTTGTTTATGGTTAATTCGATGATTTTTAATATCTTATAATATGGTAAAATATTATTTGTTAATTTTCTTATGAATACAAGTTTCATTGATTTTTCGGCTCCAAACCAATGTTGGAAATTTAAGATTACTAAAAGTTGATACTTAATATTGTTTACATTTAAATAATTCCCTTTCCACACTGTACGTGTTAATTTAATAATTATATAAATTATAAATTAGCCTGGCAAGAATTGTGGGCGTCTACAACTCCTGCTGCCTCAAATCCAGTCGCATACCTCGACCGAAAAGGAACATTTCTATTTTCCTCCATCTCGAACAAATCGTTTCCGTAATGTAAATGTTTTTGTGCTTAATGACCGGCAATTTGTATATTGTTGGTGTTATGAAAGGATCTCCGGTAATACCTGACCAAATGACACCAATTAGCCGAGACCCCTCCCCGACCCACTGACTTTCGTCACTATTGTCGGAACCAGCACGATTCGTCGCCATTGACGCCCCTGAATGGCACAATAGTTCGGCATTAATGCAGTCGACATCTGTGCGCCTCATCTATATCTCATCATTTTTATATTTGCGCTATTCCGCAGTCAACACCCTCGTCCTTGCCGGCCGCAGAAACAGTTGCAATTTCTCGACAGATGTGTTCTCCATTCCGTTTTAATATGGCCAATAATTTTTACGAGCGAATTCTTCGCCGCAGATCACAGAATGTGTCGAAATGCGCAAATAGAAGCGGCCGGGGAATTACCTTGTCGGAGTTAATAAGTAGTGGGAAGGTCTATCCTGGGACCGATCTGCTACGTTGTTATTATCGAAACGCGAATTTCCAGAAAGTCATATTTGCCTTGCAGCGAAACCAGCCGGGGTCCCAGAAACACCCTTGGAGGGGGAGGCAAGGGATGCATTTGATTCTAGAATGAAGATTAATCGCCCTTCTGGGAAAGCTCAGGTCAAATTAGGGTTGTGCAATCATGCAGTTAACTGCAAAGTTTGGAAGGGGTGACAAGTGTTGTTTTGTTTACTTGTCATTTTATTGCGTTCTGCCCGAATTTGTTCAGCAATAAATTTGTAAAAAATATTTGCCTTGCATAATTTGATGGCGTGTTCGACGAGATTTGACACGTTCTGAAGTTGCAATTGTGTGGTATTACAAATTGCAAATTAATTTCCGTTTACTTTCAGGTTGCTTTCAACGAAAAATTTATGAATTTTGAAATTATACAGAAGTTTTAAAAATGTCTCCAGAGAATTTTTGTTTTTTGCAAATAGTGTTTTTGTGTTAAAAGTACACATTTAGGTTCAAGTTTAGTTGCAAAAATATTTCTATTACCAAAGCACTATCTGATAATGTATGTAATTGGAGGTATCTATTATGAGTGATAGAAAACAGGACCATGGCCCCTACGCCTACCTATGGATTTTACGATTCTATGAAATTCTTTGTTGCAAATTTAATAACTTATAACTTTTTGTTTGTTTCCTGTTTCCTGAGGAAAAAAGAAGTTTACACCTCTTTGTATTTCTTTACTGCCGGCACTCATGGCTTTGGTAAAATCAGTATAAATCGAAAATACCTTCCACAAGAAGACTTTCATTTCCATTTTCCAACTGAATAGTTTTTTATTTTTATATTCTCAGTTATAAAAAGAAATGAAGCAGGAAAACCCTTATAGACATGTTAAGCAGTCCGACCGAAAGTATTTTCCGTCAGGTATAGTTCTATTAGATAAATTTAAAACTCTTGGAATTATGTACAATACCTTCCATTACTAGAAATCTTTAACATAACATAAATAACGATCTTCTTATTATTTAAGTTTTAAAATTTTGTATGTTATATTAACACCAATTCTCTTGTTTTTCAATATAAATTGCGGGTTGCACAAATAAGGTGAAGCAGCTAATACATAATATCTACTACAATTGTTCCTTAACCCTAGATTAGGCTAGATTACTAAACTATCCCACGGGTGCCGTTGTTACTAAATATTCGTAAAAATTACAGCATAGATGTAAAACATAAATAAATGAGAGCATCATACATTTTTATTATTTAGGAACTTATAAGTACATTCATTGGTTTTAAGAGACCACAATACCACATAATTATGATAATAATACAACATGCTCATGTTATAAATAAAAATTTTTCAATACGATATCTAATATAAAAAATATTTTCAATAAGCAGCAAAAATTTAAGAACGAACATTGTTATTATTATTGTTATTATTATATTATATTTTGAATTTCACTGAAGAAGAATCCAAAAAAGATTCGAAACGTTTGAAGATTCAAAATAAATAACCAAAAAGACTGTATAGGCTTTTATTTTAAACCAGATGTTCGTGTTATGTGCAGGTGTGGAATCGTTATTTTGTCGCTGTAATTTTTACGATAGTTTAGTTATAATCTAGGGTTAAAAAGAAAGTAAAAATTTTTGACGTTATAGTAATGAATGTATTCTACTCACTAAGAAGAAGTCAACTGTGTTCTTTATTAACGCTACATAAGGCTGAATGTGGCAATGGCAAGCATGTTTTAATCAACGTCGTCAGAGCTTTTGTTGTGTGCAGTTTCAGATCCATATACTGATCCGCCATGGCGCCATCTTAAAATTACAGGAAATTGCAATTGTCTTTCTTTTCCCCAGGAATTCTTTTCCTCACTAATTGCAGCCTTTTAGTAACAATTGTATATTATCTCAGGAAATTTGCTCTTCAAAGTAATTGGAACTTTCTCTCCTTAATATATTTGGTCAATTATTCGCTGATTTCAATAAACGTTTTGCAACAACAATTAAGTTCCAATTCCAATTGCCACGAACTTTGGTTTAAGCATTTCAAATTAGTTATTTAAACTTGATGCAGTTTTTGTAAATTTGCTTTACAAAAAAATCCGTTGCGAACGGGAACAAACGGCGAAGGGAATATTTGCAAAGAAAATATACGGAATTCTTGCTCCCATTAAATCATCGCAAGTGTATTTGCATAGCAAATTAGTGCATTAGAAAAGGTCTCGCAAAAACTTGTAAAAACGATTTCCTAGCTCTTGTCGTCCCCATGCTTTTCCATTAATCGGTGGAAATTCCTCTTCAGGATGGAAACGTATTTTCTGACTTCTGAGCGCTCTACGAAATGTTTGAAATATAAAGGTAATCACATTACTCGATTCGAAATGAATTCATAACTGGATTTCCTCCATCCGAAAAACAATTTGCAACCACTCAGCCCACCCCCGAGGTCCTTCTTTTCGTTTCAACACCTTCGGGCAAAACATGGTGGATGCAAGAATACAAGCAAATACAAATATTTGGGCTTGCGTTTGAGGGCTCGGGATCGTGTAATTGCTTTCAAAAAGAATTTCTCCCTGTAAAGCATTTCGAATCCGCCGCAGGATGTCGTGCTCTAGGTATTTGGAACTGTGTAACCGAGTTACCTCTTCCTTGCAGTCCACCTGCTCCTTCGTGGGGAAATTACAATGTTGCTATACAGGAGATGCACAGCAAAAGTGGGCGAGGGGCGATGCCTGAACATTTCCCATCAAACGATTATTTATCGAGAATGCCACCCCAAACGTGGCCAGGGATGATTCGAGGGTATGAAACTGTCTCAGTGGGAGTTTTGCCAACTCCCTCGGGGTCTCTGTCAAACAAGGCGCATCTGTTATCATCTCGTCCCGGGATCTGTTCTCCTCTGGGTTGTAATTGTATCCACTGTGTACACAAGTTTAAATTTTTCTTTGTGCTCCTGTCACCCTCTTGTTTAAGGGAGCTCTCGAACAGTTTTCTAGCATATGACCAATCCTTACAAGTGCTTTTGATAGATGGTTCGCTGGCTGCAGTAGGTACTGCAATAGTTTCAGCAGACCGATGGAAATCAAATCGTCGGATAATCGCGTTACAAAGGCAACACAACTGGGACCCGACTCTGATGATCCTTGTACCGGAAAAGGACCCTTTTGAAGTGTGGGATGCTGGCACGCTCGCATAACCACCCCAAAATGTTGTTAGAATGCTATTTATTGCATTAGACGCAAATTGCGGAAAAATTAGCGGCTGATTCCAGGATCATCTAATTACTGTTATTTGATTACCTGAAGACGACGCACTGATTTGTGGTTGGAGGGGCGGAGGGTAATAAGGATACTGCAGCAAGCTGGAACTGTTTTATGGCTTCATTGTGGAAACATTTCTTCAAGCAAGTGTTCGATTGTTAATTTAATTAATATCAACCTTTCAGGTTTCTTTATTTGTTGTTTCTAATTTATTTGATTTACGTAACTTTGTTTGAAGATATATTTCGTAATAAAACACATTGTTAATGGCTCCCTCCTGTCGATTTGTAAATGAGTGCTTTAAATCCGTTCTTATTCCTCTTTTTTATTTTTAACAAATAGTTCAATTAAACGTAGTATTATGGTTGCTGTTATTACTTTACTATTTGTCTCGCATGTTTAAAATTCAAACGTGCTTCGAATTGATGATGTAATATCTCTGCTTCTTTTCCAATATTTTGTAATTTATTTCCAATGCATTCCGTTGCACTGTATCGTTGAAAAAATCCACAAAAATTGTTAATTTATCTACAGAAATCGAAAGCAGAACCTTTTAAAAATATACAATCGATTTTTTTTCACAAAACTTAACAATTGATTGACACATAAAAGGATATTTGGTACCTACCCACATCCACCTCCCACCTCCACATTCACAAGTGCCCAATAAAAGTTCAGGAAGATTCCTTGGAAATTGTTATATTGATATAACAATAACAATAATTTATATATATTAATAAAGTAATTGCAGTTTTAGTTTCATGTAAAAATACAACCGTTGAAAGATGAAAAATAAAACTTATGTTCCATGATGTCATTGTTTTAACCTTGACTAGGCTGCTTTTAAGTTTAAAGATAGAATTTTTATTATTTCCAATTTATGCACAAAGATCGGTGAGGTCATGTACCAAAATAGCACGGGATTGCTTTACAAGTTTATAACCTAGGATAATTGGAAAAAAGACTCTGCATGGACTCAATATTTTAATTTTAATACATAGAAATAATTTTTGTGGATTTTGGTGTCTAATTTTGAAAGACAGAACAATGTCTAAACGAATACACTTCATAATTAAGGCTGAATGGAGTAAATGTATTTCAAAATTTCAACACGAAATCGTCAACAATTTCAATTCCACCAATGATTGACTTTGTTTATTTTTGAGGAATAAATCATCCGCGTGGTACTTATTTTGCCTCACTAATTTTGCGGTGTACGAGTTCGTGTAAGACTATCTATTGTTATAATTTATAAGCAATTGGGAGGACAAGCCCAATTTTGAACACACCATTGTTCTCAGTGTATTGCTTTTGTTAACGTTGGTCACCTTGAATTTCCGTGCTGCTTGAGGAGAGAGACGTGTGTGGAAAGCACCAATTTGGAAGCGTGAAGAGCTGCTCATTTGACCATTTGTTCCCGCTGACGTCTCCCTTTTCCAGCGAGTGGTCGAACCTGAGTGGACAGCTGCGCTCGGTCACGCCAGTTGATATATTGTCGTGTGGGATCGCGTCCAGCGTCTTCTGATTGATAAATGCCAGTAGTTTCATTGCGGCCATTACTCTTAATGGTCTTCATGACACTAGCGGGGCTGCTGTCCGACAGGGCAGAAATTGTCGCACTTAAACTTTATGGATCACATAAAAACGAATGCGGTCAACGACGAAGGAGGCCAAGGACGGAAGTGCTACTGCAGCGGGCGACGAGAGTTTTCTTCAGCTCTAATGATTTTCTGGAGTTCAGATTTTGTTTAAGAAAATTGGAAAATCATCCTGGTCGTTGTTCTAGCCACCGCCACGGTAATTGTTCTGCGCAAAATAAATAAATCACACTCCTTCAAGTCACGCAAAGGTCTACGTGAATGTTTGTGCTTTAGCTGCTTCCGTGATAAATTGCGGACACGGAAAGGATGCCCCGGGGATCCTCTATAATTCATAACATGGCGTGATCTATCAATTTCGGGGCTTGGATTGACATCCCCTTAGTGCGGAAATTTTTCTTTCCGGCCTCAGAAGTCGAACAAGTTCAAAATTGTTGTATAGATACTTTTGTTAGGCTTCCCTTATGCAAGGACTCAAGGACTCAGTTAATGGGAGTACGTGTGAACGGAAGTTATGGTCAGACGATTGTTCGCATTATCACCCACACAATGTTCTCCATGGTTCCATGTTAGTGATAATTGTTTCAGCAAACAAGGCACGCTGTTTAAATAATAAATACAATCTTCACGTTTTTCCAAAAATAAATTATTTTAAAATTTAGTGTATTTTGTTTTTGATTTGGCGACAGCAAGATTCATGTTTGATTTGAATTTCACTTTGCATTGTTAAAATCCACTTTTTTAATTTTCTGATTTGAATGGATTACAGCTATTTTTGGATTGTAGTTTAGCTTAGGTTCACCACTAATATTTTGAGTACTCAGCTTAAGTATTTGTTGAAATTACTGAGGTTTTTTTTTGTTGTAATGTAATAGAACTTTCATCGCTCATCAAATTAAAATTGGAAATATATACCTAGCATTTCCTTCAAATTAATCATTTTGATTGATTAGTCTCAGAATCCTTTTATCATTATTTTATTTCATCCTTAAGCTGCTTATTCTTACTTTGTACTTTGTACTTTACAGACAAAGAAACGTTCGCCAAATTTATAGGGATATTTTTGAATGTTATAGATAGAGTAAATTGATTGATCAAGGTTCGTCATTCGTTCTGCTTTTGATCAATTTCGTAAGATCAATATCCCACAACTAGCCAAAGAAATGTTCGTACTCGTATACATCTGTAAAATTTATCCTATTGTTTGTGAGGATGTGCCTATAGCAGCTAGCATAATATAGTGGTATCGCTATTTCAAAACGTTCGACATATGCTTTTTTTTCTACACGCACACTTTCTTTGAATTCTGAGCTTCCAATACTCCTGGAATATATCCAAAAATGTGTTGTTTTTTATTCATTTTGATTTTTGATATTGAATTCCGTTTGTACCTATACTATGGAATTGCACCACATGCCACTCTAGTCCACATTCCCCATCAGCACTGATCATTTACGTGTTTCAGTGTTTCTCACAATGGAACGTTTCAATTCAACACACGAAGTTTTTGAGAAACGAAATAAGTTCATCAACCGAGGTGTTACTGCATTTTAAAAATCATCTCCAATGTTATAATCCTTCTTGCAAAGGTACAATAAAGATAGCTATTGCTATAGCCTATAGGTACTTCCTAAAATAATGTTCACATTAACATCTATGTTCAATATTATTAATGAAAACAGCATATTTTCTAAATACATGAGTCATGAAGTTGACGTTACTTAATTCTTGCATTGTGCTCTTTCACATGAACTTTACTGTTGAGATGTGAAACACTATTCCTTTTTATGCAGTTATGTTTTACATGCCTACATAGTACATACATTCACATCCTATGGCGAGGGATTAGAACTTGAACCTTCACTCCTTTGCGGATAAGTAAAATCAATAACTAAACACTAAATGAAAAAAATATTGTTAAAGTTGTACACATAATCGTGCGGAACAAACAACAATTTCAGAAATTTACGGATGGTACGCGACGGTTGTAAAAATAGCGATCGGGCTTGCACCAACTGCAACGGTTCACGTTCATGGCGTTTTATTTGCCAATAAAATTCTTGACATCGATCATTTGTTGGAAAGCCACAGAAAGCAATTACCTTCACAGCTTCGGTCTGTCTGACACTGAGTTGTCATTAGGGAAAAGTTGTTGCCATAATTGCTGAATACCATTTTTTATTGGATTAAGTAAAATCAAACCATACTCTTGTCTTGAGGTTGCAAATATTTTTTGCATCAAAACATTTAATTCCATCATCTAAATTTTTCTACTGCATTTAATTTTACTAGATTTTGAGTTGAACTGAACCTCCATTACTCGGAGTTCCTTTATCAAATTATGTCAGTGATTAAAATTTATGTTGTGTCCAAGTGTTATTTACGAAGTGATTAGCCTATTAATTTCTAAAGAGTGCACTGAAATGCTCAGAGCCTTTCAAGTGTACATGAAATATAAACAATTTTATGGATGTGCAAATGCAAACATTAGTATGAATGTTTGGATTCTAATAGATACTTACCGTCTAAATTTTTACCTGGTAATCTACCTCACCATGCGTTAAAACTGTAATTACTTTCAAACTACTTGCGATTGGGAATCCAGGCGAACATTCGCAAGTTCCACCTTCAACTCTCCTCGTCGCGCATCTGCGCGGTTTTCTATTCCGTTCCGAAGTGAACTAAACCTGAACGACCGAAACGTGCGCACAGCTCTTTAGGGCAATTAGCAACGGTTAACATGGGAACATAAGTGCATGGGAAAAAATGGCAACGGTAACGTAAGAAAATGTGCCACTGTCCGAGACCTTTCATACCTCTTTTCGGGTCTGTGATTTCCGAATGCGATACGGTCTGGAATGAATGGCGATCGGGACAGCAATCCGTGGAGGCTTTGGGTTCTTGAAGTGGCCGAAGTCAAGCTGGACAGTTCTTCATTTTGACCACGGCCAACGACCTAACGTACTTCATTTCTGCATTGATACTAATGACAACATAACCACCAGAAATTGCAACAAACGACTCAAGTTTTTAATGACCACAGTCCACATGATTATGAAGGGTTGTTTGTGCGATTGTTTCTGTTCAATGGAGCTTAATCAACCATTGTGAAACACTGATATTACGTAATTCGGTGGTTTTTTATAAAGGACACTCTCAACACTTCAGTTGTGCACTAGAAAATGTACTAGCTCTAGCTCGATCGAGAATGCAAGGAATAGGAACACAACAGAATAAATTCTAGTAATTAATCCATGAATATTCTTAATTTCGTCTGGTTGATGCAACAATATTGAATTAAAAATGTCGGTGGAATGATGATTCAGCGAATGATGAACAACCGTGAATTTTTCAACACCTGAATCTGGTTGCAATAGTGTTCAAGAATACCTATAATTAAAATATTGATTTAGTTTGCAACACTATTATGAATTTAACAAAATAATATAATATAATATAAGCCACCTTATAATCAGCTTTTATTTTCTTGGTGCAAAGGTGAATAGGTATTGGGTAGGTACTTTATATAAGAAGTTCAACCCTTGTTTTATACATACAGAATACACATACATACATAATATTAAAATCCTACAATCGATTTAAAAAACAAACCAAATCGGGCAATACCTTCGTAGTGTTGTTGTCATATTTTGTATTCACCTTACATATTTCAGTTTTTTCCCATAAGTATTGAAAGCGTGTGTTGAAATTTTTAATACATACCCGTACGTAAATATTTACATACATACGAACTACATGAAAAGTATAAAAATATTGTCCGAATGTCCTGTATTTCCTAGTATTTTTTATAATACAAATTTAGAATAAGTTTAGTAGCATGTTATTCTTCACGAGTCCATTAAGTCAAACTGTGTAAGAAAAATTACAAAATTAACCAAATGTTCAATATAAAACTCATGACATTAATTTCATGCTCTCGCCAAACAATCTTTTCGCTTCCGAAATTTAGTTTACTGCAAATCTTCGCAAATGTTGTAGTTATTCTTGGAAAAATGTGCAAACCTTTGATTTCAGGGTTTCGAATTAGAAATGATAAAATCATTGTTTTGCTGAACTAGATCAAGAAACAAAACGTGCAGCAGATGTAAAAACCAAAACTCAGTCACGCGCCATTATTATCTTAAAACTACTGGCGACATATTCATATAAAATTGGTGCTCATCGTCGCCATCCTCGCATTTGTGCATTTGGTAGTTAACGAAACATTTATGAGGATCCGTACAGGATTCGCAAACCACACGGGCCATCAGCTGCAGATGAGGGTTGCCGCGGTAAATTGCTCAAGCAAATTTCAAAATTAATCACTGCAATCTTTTTTGGCTGCATCGTCCCTGTCCATTGGGTTGAGGCATTGGCGCTGGTGCCACGTCAACAGACCAAATCCCCACAGAGCATGAAATTTTTTAATGGTGTCGAGGAAAAAATCGCATCGTCCGGTCTGCTCCTAAATTATCCACTAAATGAAACTGCAGGAGTGATGTATGTTCTTAATATGCTTCATATCTTTTATTTCTCATATCTATTATATACAGTACATTCACATTATGTTACAACTACAGTAAAGGCTGCTTTGCTTCACTTTCGCTTTTATGCAATTATCTCTGGTGGCGGCAGGAGCCACACTGCTTACAATAAAAATTTATGATACTTACAACTATTGATTCACTTTCATTAAATAATTGCTCTTATTACAGTTATCGGTAGAAATAAATAAATACTTACAACTTAGGAGACACCCTAGTTTGTGATTGCGGCCAGGGAGGGGTAGGTGCGCGGGAATATTATACTCCATTTACATGTACAATCGTGCAGAGAAAAAATTTTTACAGTGAGACTGCAGTTACTTGCAGTTACCTGGTCACGTCGGTCAGGCAGTTTGAGCGAACTCACCCCCCAAAGGGGGCAGTACACCCGTACTCTGCCGACGTTTACACAAAGTAAAGCAACGTACTTAGGGTATTACAGAGATTGTACAAAACTTAGTGTAAATTTTGATTCATTGCGCATTTGAACAGACCTAACACATGCATATATGTATTTCGAGGGCTCGAAGGGTTACATCCAGAATATTCTGTCTGACATTCATTTGCATACTTCCGAAGGTTAGCTTGGTGGAGGAGAGCGCCGATAGAGCTGATGGAAGGACAACGGGAAGTACAGAAATGGTGCATATTACCAAACGAGGCCCTCGTTTTGCATATTCTGCGGTTCTGAGAAGTTGCCGGAGCTCATGAACTCTGGGGATCCGCTGCGAGGTCCTCCGGCGCCCATTATGTGTTCTGGTGGCGGTCCATTGCTGGCTGAGTTGACGGATTGGCCGCCGGGCGCATTGATAAAACTCGATTCCGGTGTGAGACTGAACTCGTTCACCATCGGAATGGGTCCTGCATGATCCATTGGCCCACCTACTTGTGGAAAAAACCCTAAACATACTCTGTGCTGTGGATGATATTTGATGAACCTACCAGGTGCATTAAACGGCATTGGTCCTCCAGGATGTCCAGGAAAAAATGGACCATCGTGCGGGTGGAATGGAGGACCGCCATATCCAAATTCAAATTTCCCGTCTGCACCAAAGTACGGGAATCCTGGTGGGCCGTCGTCCAATCCACCCGGCGACAGATTCATCGGGAAACCCCGCATTTTGCGAGCACCACCGAAAAATGGACCACGACCCATGCTTGTAAGCTGCTTCAGTCGTCTTTCTTTTGACCTTTTGTTTTGAAACCACACCTGAAAGAAATACATAGAATGCTTTAATCGAAACATAGCAGAGATTGTAGTACTAGAATCAAATTGTGAACAAATACTGAAGCAGTTGGGAATAAATTAAAGGCGTATAGATTTGTCGGTTTGTTTCATTCGAAATTTTAAATTAAAAATTCCTAACACTGATTAGGTAATTCGAATAATCTTTTATAAAATCCTTCATATTGAAAACGAAATTTTTGTTGCACAAGAGTTTGATAAAAACAAAATTCACCTGAAAAGGTTTAATAAAAAGAAAAGAGAAAACAAGTCAAACAGCAAGCAAACATAAGTAACAATAGTTTATTGTGCTCTGCAATACAAACTTGTGCAACATGTCAATCAGTTGAAACTAACGAGAGTCGAACAAAGTGATGGTCGGGCAGGAGTGTCGTTGGTAATATCAAACGCAACGTCGACCAGTCCGTTTAATTAGCCTACTTGATAATTAAACAGATTAATTACTTTTCGTGCATAACGTGATTGATTCGCTTTACACCGCGATGCTAGATTGCGCACTAAGTCATGCGCGGCAGTCTAAGGGCAACAGAAAAAAGTGTGTCGAAAGTCGTGAAAAGTCTCCATTAGTACTAGAACCATGTGAATTTTTTCCCCAACATCTTGTAATCCCCCCATAAAATTTTAAACTGTAAAGAGAAATCCAATCTTTCTTGTTATCGCCATTAAATCACAGCTATTCTTCTTAAAGTCGCCAGTCTGAAGGCGATAGGACTCTGTCAATGTTCACTGGTCCATGATTGATTGAAAATGCAGTTATGAAAGTTTCCAAACATAATCTCCAAAAAATAGAAGCAAACGAGTCCACCATGTGGCTAACGGCTAATTCAATTCTTAACTTTTTATTCATGCATATTCAGGACGAATGTTTCCTGACACCTGAATGACCGGGTTGAACTGATTTAACACATTTGGCTGTGCTATATTGAACCCATAAACCATCAATGGGCTCTCTGAAAGATTTTATTGACTCTAAAATTTAATGATTGTCCAGAGATTATAAATTTTATGTTGTAGCGGTCAATTATCAAGGGATCTGTATGCCCCGCGAATCAAAGGGGTACAAGTCGATAAACTGACGTCATTAAGTTATCCGAAGTGATTTATGTCGGCGGCTCCCATTTACTTTGCCATAGGTTCTGCGATTACTAAAATTCTGAATATTAAACTTAGCATCCACTTTTATTTTTTAGGATCCATATTATTTGGCCGGGGAATGGAGAGGTGAGGGGAATTAGTTCACGTATGGGTCATGGAAATTCGTTGTTATATTTAAGTGACGAGTTCCTCGAAAAGCAATTTTTGAGTGAGACGAAAATGCTTCAAAACCAAGAAATTCGGTTTAAAAAAAAATCTATTTCAAATTGTTTGCTGTATAAAATTACAATAAAAATTTCGAAACAAGTTCAGAAGTTTATGCACTTTATTCTACATTAATATTAAACAGAAATCCAAGATGGATAAATAACCATTGCTTGCTAAAAGAACATGCACTAAAAGTGTATTTTAACAAGTGTTTTCTTTATGAAATATTAACAATAATCATTGTCAAGGTTTGTCTCCTTATTGTGCATATATTATATATAATTTTCAAAATTTCATTTCATCTCTAGCATATTGTAAATTGTGCCTATTTTAAGAACATTATTTCTTAAATAAATTACAAAAGTTATTAAAAGTACGGCAGTCGGCAATTGTTGTAAGATTAATACGAATTATCAAAAAATAAGAATTGTTTTCATCAATGCGTTACTAAATTGATATTATTATCAACAAAATGCACGCTCAAAACAGTGAGGAGATTAAAATTTTATTGCACTTGGACGTTTTCAGTTTCCTCATATGTTTTCAGCAGTTAACATAAAAAATATAGGGACAACTAATTTCATTTTGCCTGAAACATTTTGCTTATGTTCCACAATCAAGGGTTCTTGAGCGCCGAGAAGATTGTCCAATTATATCTGAGGTCATTAAAATCTATCGGCGAATTTGTGCCTTTAAGAAATCATAATCCGCGATGTCAGGTTCGATGAAAATATTCCCGTCGAACTGCCAAATCTCAAATTGGAGCAATTTCCTATGTTCGACGACGGCTAAAATTGGTGGCCTCTGCCAATTTCATTTCCGCACTTGCAGTGAACCTACAAGACATTTATCGAAATTATATGTTATGGCGGCCGGCGGATCATTTTCTAAAATTACGGTTAATTAAGGTAAACGGAGGCGCAGGTACAAGAGGACCGTCCAAAATTGCCGTAATTTTCGACTCTAAAAAGGAGGAATATGCCAACTCGATCGAAATAGATGTTAGCGACAACAACACCGCCCTTGCTGATTTTTTTCGTGGGCACAGCAGCATCCTCGAACCCGGTAATGTTATGGGATGGCTTGAAGGGTCCGCGTGTAACACGCGTCGCATCGAGGGCTTAATCGCCACAAAGCCGCCCTCATATGTGCAGGAGTGACGGTGACATTTGCACATTTGTACTCGTATTAACCAGAACAAATCCTTGGAACGTAACTGCAAATGCCCGACATCCCGTTGGCAGGGGCGGCGTCAACACATGTCACCGGGGAAACTACAAGACCCCCTGGCGCTACCCTTTAGGGGGCTCATAAACCGCCACATCACAGCATTACGGCTGAGGAACCATGGCATCTTGTACCTTTTGTATTCCGTGCACGTCAACTTCGGGGATCGCACCTCCCCGTCGCTTCCGCACCAGCTCCTTTCCATTGTGCCTCTTTGGCTCTTCATTCGTATTGTCCACTTCGTGCTTTCGGAAATTATGATTAATGCTCAAAAGCGGGGGGAGTGGTGGAAGACTTCGTTCTGCAGTAATTTGCGGAATGCAGTGACAAATTTTAGTTCAACTGCTAATTTGCAATATTATTATAATATTAATAAACTCCAAATGCCATTAAACATTTCATTATGATGCACAAATCTAGGCGTTTCCGTTAACAATCGTATAAAAATTGTTGTTTATTTTGAGTTATTCTTATTTGTATGTTATGTGGATATTCTAATTCTAATATTTACTATCTTTTTAAAAAAATTGTCGGTTAATGTTAAGTCCGAAATTTGAGAAAAGCACGATTAGTTGTCGATGTTATTTAAACAACTTAAACTAAATCATTTTTTGAATTTTGACAAATATTTTGTTATACATATTATGTTTTCAAAATTACCTACTTACAAGACATACCTACATACCTACGATATAAAAAACTATCTTTTTAAGTTTTTACACTTGGTAATGGTGTCTTTGCCAACAGAATTGAAAGTCAAGTTTGAAAATATTCATAAGGGACAATACAAAAAACATTTTTGTAAAAAATATAATTAAAGATTAATTAATAAGAACCTTAGAATTTAACAATTGTGAATTTTAAATTTGCATAAAAATAACTGCGTGTAGGTCAAATTGATGGCAATGAATAAAAATCCAGCTTCGGTAATGATAAATTTGGTGGTGTAAAACGAAAGTTAATTGTTATCATTATTAAATAATACTAATTTTTCCATTAGATTTTAAATAATGTATTTTTAGTGTTGCATCATTTAGAGGGGAATTCAAAGACACGCTTTACCAAGTTCCAAAATCCAGGTGGGTCCGTAAACAATTTTATATGTTGATTGCAATACTATACATTTTTCATAAATTGTAATCAAGGATGGTTAAATGTTTCTGCAGGAGTTGATTGCATGCTTATTATTTTTTTTAAATAAATAACGCATAACTACGCATTTCAAAATAATCATTACATTTATAGGTAGACCCTTAAGATTCAATGCAGGATGTCTCGTTACTTATTTCCAAATTGACTACGAATATCGATACTTCTTGTTAGCGGAGTAAATAGTAAATACATATATCTGCTCCGAAAGGCAGCAACTCAGTCATCCGAATATTAAAGTAAAAATCAGAATATCGTAATAATTTAGGACTAAGTGACATTTTACTGACCGATAAAATTCAAGTGCAGAGAGCGATCAGTAATTAGCATGACTGCCAGGTGGCTTCGACTTTCTTATTGCACCGATAGCTATAAACCTTTGATTCTATTGCGTTCATTAACTCTCGACTGTTTCCCACCACTCCCAGGAACCTGACAACAGCTCCTTTACGAAGGGTCTTTGATTCGCACGATGATTCTCCTCCGACGCGAATGACTTTTATTTTCGCGATGCGCTGAGGAAACCGATTCTCACGGATCCTGAGCAGCCCGAAGATCGAAGTCATCATTCTACTGCTAACCGAACGCGAAATGCACATATGCGGACAAGTATATTGTCGGGGAACGATTGTATCGACATCCCCTCGTTCCGCCTTTGTTTATACACAAAAACTGTAATTATCTAATACCCAGGAGGTGGTCCATGGCCGGGATCGATTCGTTCTGCCATATGCCGCGGAATGAAGAACTCGGATGGTCGGATGCTTGTTGTTCGGGACAAGACAGCGAATTGACTACACTCCAGGTGGATGGGCGGGCAGGATGAGATGTGCGGGGGGCAAAGGTGAGCGCACCGCCAAGGAAAGTGGCGTCGCCGTTGCTATCGCCCAGCGTACACATGACGTAGCAAAAATACTGTGAAAGTTGCCCAATAACGATAAATCTTCGACTATTCACGGTGCACACTCCCGTATAATGTGGGGCTATATTCCTCTTAACAATTCATAAATTGGTTTCATTGTCGACAGAAATTAGCTTTGAGACTTTTCGGTTTGCTGCTGCCCCTGCCTCCTGCCCGAAATTGAATAAGGCCAACTAATTTATAGGCTATGACTTTCGGTTTTTTGGGCCTTTGCTGGTCGCGCCACGCAGGATGCTCCATGTCGAAGGAGTTTGCTCACTGGACACGGTCGATTTGAGGCCAGGCGAAGCGTCGGTCGAGTTCGCTCAGTTGCTGAAATTGTTCCAGGAATCTTCAACGGGAATATGAGCAGCGATATTTCCTGGATAGAAGAGCATTGACTTTGGTGCAACAATTGCAACAAGTTGCAGGGGGCTAGTTGCGAACTGATTTGCGGAACAATGTAATGGAAGAAATATGCGCAGATCACTTAATAAGAGACACTAATTGCCATAACGCGAGAACAACCGGCCCCAATTAGGCAATGCCGCCGATATACTCGTATCAAAGGACAGCAGTAACACGCGGCGTGCAGTAAGTTGTGTGACAACGGCCAGTTTACATGGCCCAGCCGCCAATAAACGCTGCAATTTACAGTAATCGGTCCTGGAATTAAGTAGCCGCTGGAACTTACTGACGCTCAATGGTCGAACAGAACACTTCCGTGACATTGCATAGCTTGGTTTCTGGTTGCTATCCTTTCCACCACGTTATCGAATGGAAATTGCGGTCGTTGCAGGACATTTGAACGACGACATGCATCAGCAGATTTGCCGGTTGATCGCCACTTTTAGGTGTCGTCGAAATCACGCCGAGTTCTATTTCTGACGCACTCGAATGATTTCTGAAAGCAGCATGCAAAATGCGCAGGCGTAACAAGTCACCTGGAAACGTCGAGACACCCTGGTCAGCGATAGGATCATCCCACTGATCCGGGGAAACCTCAACGGGGTCAAACAAGCGGACAGCTCAGGGATTTGCCCGGCGAGATCAAAGGCACCCATGTCGTGTGTCCCGGATCCGAGGCCAGCAGCATCATGTATCAAGCGGACCGACCGACATGCACCCCGGCGTTCGTCTCAACTGGGCCCGCTTGACACCGCACAAACGTGTGAAGATCATACGCTGCTGTCACCTGCTACTTTACACGATAACATGACACCTCGGGACGGTACCCGCCGCCATTGGGATTGCCGTGCTCTGTAGGCCTTCCAGATCCCTTCGTTCGGATGAAGACATTTGTGAGAACTCAGACTCTTCCGCTCGAGTTTATTTATTTTTTTTATTTTTTGTGGAATTTTCGGGATCATTTAATTTCTAATGTCGAACCAAATTCAACCGTGGCTTCTACACGATTTTTCACACATGTGCCATGATCGAGGAATTTCGTATCGCGGATCCCCGGGACGTTGGATAGCTCAGACAGCGGCGGATCTTTTGCCTCGGCAAGTTTTTGTGGGTTCCATGCACAGCTCAAGGCAGACTGAGCACAAAAGACAGGTACAACACGTTGTTTAGGTGTTTTGTAAAAACAAAACGTCATCGTCGATTGTTCTTTTTTCGACTCCTTCATCTATCTTAAGTCAGCCAAATTGACCAACCGTCTGACCGGGAATTATAAAAAAATCGTTTCTGTAATATGCATAAAAACTTTAGGGCTGCATGATTTATGGTTTTCCCTTTACCTCTGTGAACCGAGCCTAATATATAAACGTTTCAATAAGTTCTTGCTGGAGCAGCGCAGTGAATGCTGCGGTTTTGTTGCAGCACAACGATCCGTGCTACGTAGCGTTGTTCCCGAGAAGTTCGTAATGCAACCCCAGTGTGCATAAAAAGAACATAAATTTCGCTCCTGAATTTTAATATCCGAAACGGCCAGATTCAAAAGATCTCGCTGCGCACGCGTAATGCATTTTCACTGTTACCGCCAATAGGACTCAGCCTAAGCGTATTAGAAAAAGAAGTATTGAAAAAGATTCATAAGTATTTCAAAATCAAAACCTCTGTATTCGGTGTAGACATCTTGAGAGCAATTTTGAAATGCTTCGGTTAGACTTTGAGTTGAGTTTCATCCAATTCGAGCGTCAACGGGAATCGGTGAAGAAGTGGGTGGTCACAAAATATGAATTTAATAGTACAAAAAAAGGAGAAAGGACAGAATGTTACGCTCTTTAATTTCAAGCGCCCGTTTTAACATATAATAAAATGAAGTGTAGGTAATAATAATAACAATAACTTTTTGTTGGAAAATCAAACGATTTGAAAATTAAGAAAATTTATTTACTATCCAAAACTATGTTTTGTATAGAAGAGATTTTGTAAATACATCCTCGAGTGTCTGAAATACAAAAGCTCAACTTATGTGAGTACAAAATGAAAAATTTGTTATGAAGGTATTTATTATATTATGATTTTTTAAATGGTCGTTTTCAAATTTACAAATATTATAATTTTTCGAAGACTTTTGGATAGATACAAATGTAATGGGATATAACTAATATAATATAATTAATGAACAAATATAGGTATAACTAATAATAAATCATAATTATTAAGTATTAGTGGATTTCAAAACAAACTAAGTTTGAATTTAGCTATCTCCAAATAATTGAGGAAAAATTATGATTTCATTTGCAATTGTAAAACACAGACGTGATATGAAAGTTTTATGAGAAGTATTCAAATCTGTCGAAACTGTAAAAAAAAATATCTGGAAAGTTCGAACGAGATGAAGAAAACAAGAAATCAATAATTGGTAAATCACCAGTTTAGAGCAGGACTCATTCAACAAAAATGGACGCCGATAAATCAGTCGAGTTCAACTGCAGTCGAGAAGAGAAACATTGTCGCTGCAAGCCATCCACCTACACATGCAACATTTCGATCATTAGCAGATGACAAGGAGGTAATTGCTTCGCGATGACTGTCCCAATCCCAAGCTTCAGTCATAAGACGGCTGTCCTAACTCTAGGATCAGTCGCCGTTTCTCAATGGAGAGCGAAAAAGTGAAGACAGCCGTAAAATCTAATTGGTAATTACTTTTGCAGTCGTGAAATTCTGCATAACGGGAAACGATATTTATGTAAGTCAAGAGATGACAGATGGGGTTGAGGGATTTCGCCGAAACGGACGAAGGTTTTGTGACTTACCTGTATTACTCTCATGGGTAGACCAGTTTCTTTCGCTAATTGTTCTCTAATGTGTCTCGTGGGCTTAGGTGTTTGACTAAATGCGTTTTTTAATACTTCTAATTGTTTGGCTTTAATCGTAGTTCTTGGACCGCGTCGCTTGGAGCCGTTGGCGCCATCGTCCGGACTTTTGTTTTCAGCTTGTGAGTCTCCTCGACCTTCAGGATCTCCATCCAAGGATCCCTGTTGGATGGCACAATTATTTGATTTTTTATTAAAGGACTCCCAGTACAATTAGATATTCTCACCTGGTCAGAATCGTCATGTGTGTTTTTACTATCCGTACTCATACTTTGTACTGACAAATCTGATGCTCCTAGGGGTCCAGCGGAATCTGGTCCATTTGGTCCGATCGTTCCCAAGCTCAATGACGGTGCTCTAACGTGTGGTTCATCCTCGTCTTCGTCTTCGCTTCCGGAACCCATCAGTGAGTCTGAAATGAGATGCGAAACGATTATTTCATTACCTCATTTAAGTGTGCTAATGAAACTAAAACTAGTGCCCGTAACCGCCGGTGGGTGGGAATCGCCACACTCCCCCTTTGAACATATTTTTAAATGGGATTGATTGCATAATTGACACAAGCAAACGTCAGCACTAAATTTGTAACACGAGTTTGAAATCAGACGAAGACTCCTGGAAAATTAATCGCATTTTAAAGCGGCACACGCCGAACTTCTATCCGGAACACACTCGCGGGTCCTGGCATTTGAATTTTAATTCCCCCGGGGGGAGGCTTTTCAGTTGAATTTCCAAACTAACATCTACAAGGGCTGGCATCTTGCATTGCTGCGAATATTCTGCATACCGTCTTTCACTGGATAAGCTATCAAAAGGACATGAAAGTGTGCAAGGCGGCGTGTACCAGCAGCGAAAGCTTCTTCTCAATGGGAGCGCCCAGTGCTTGGTCCTTGGCCCTCATTCAAGGGAGAAATCACATCCCTCAAGTGGCTGCTCTAACAAAATGAACTCGGAAACTCTTACAACGCTTATACACTTGATCATAGCGCAACGGGTGTGCTCAGGGGTGTAAGTGGTTTTGTCATCCCTTTTCATGTCTGCAATGTTTTTCCAACGCATTTATCCCGAGCAACCCCAGGCTGCCAACAGAGATGGGAAAATACGCACGGAAAATCGTTTAAGGTCGCGTCCCCTCGACAAGCTGTTGTACCGCTCCCCCCGTTCACCCCATCTACCCTCATAGACGAAGGGAAGTGGCGCTGCATGTGTTTCTTTGAAATAAAACACTTGTTTTGTTTAGGAAATTATTTAAGTGAACGATATTAGAGGCCAAACAATGGGGCCGAGGAGCTGGTGCTTGAGGGCTGTTGTGCGTCTTCTCCCAGGACACACTTATTTGTTTTTGCCAGTGCTCTGCCCGGTGCGCTCATTTATGTACACATCGAGGTACATTAATTTCGAATTAGTTTTGCATCATATGGGACATGATGCGGAAACCCGACCGTAAAAAATCCGGCCATAAAGCGCGAGCTGGGAGCATTAGCGCGGGGCTACTTTACCGGGAATGGATCGCGGACGGGTGCAGTTCTGCACGGTCTGGAGGCGTTATGTTAAAATGGTGCGAGCAACTCCAAGAATCTGTGCTCTCTAGGAATTCTATAAATAAACTTAATTGCTTCCAAATCACTGCATTGTGAGCGGGCATTGAGCGGTCGTTCATCGCGCTTCAAGTCATGTCAAACTTCTGCACTGAATTTTACGCTTCACCACACAGGTTCGTCGGAAGGAAGGGCTCCTCTGGATGCCAGACATTCTTGGCATTCGTTACACGGAAACCGATCGAAGCGGGGGAGTCCTGCGTGCATGTCAAACGGAATTGGGGTCCTTCTGCCACGAACGCCTGTCGCTTGCGGGAACACGAGCAACGGTGAGACTTCAAAGATGTCTGGAGCTTTCAATGATTTCCTTGTGGCTGTGGCACATTTTGCTTTGTTCATGTGCGAAAGGTTCATGTGGAGGGATTCCCGTCGTAGGATCTGCTTTTGACAGGTAATCGTTAAAGGCCGGGGAAGAGTTGCGGAAGTACGACTCTGAAGGAACCCCGGGAGACTTGGGCGGAGCGGGTGGAACCTCGTGCCACTGAACATGTCCTGAACAATCCTCATAGCTCACAGACACGCGGTCGGAATCCAGGGCAAATTTCCACTTTGACAGGCAATGTGAGTTGAAATGGAGGAAAAAACCAACACATTATTCGTAAAAAGTTTCCCAAATTGATATAACATTGAATGTTTTTTCTAGATATAAAAATCGTAAGGTTTTTGGATTTCGTATTGTACTTATATTAGTTTCAAAAATAAGAGGAATAGGAAAATTTAAAAAAAAAGGATTTCTTATTTTCAAAGCATTGGTATTTTTTTTGATATTATTAAAAACATTTTAAAAACTTTTTAGAAAACAATTTCCAATTAATTTTTATAGATTACTTATTGGGACAGAAAACGGAAGTGAGCTCTTTAGATTTTTTGGGTTATGCAAAGGTTTAAAATATTTACACAGAATAATTAAATTATTGTTAGTATCGTGTAGCGATGTTTAGTTTATTATCAATTCTTTTAATAATTATTATGTACGTAGATACTGTAAAATTGAAAAGGGAGTAAAAAAACTGAATCATATCATAGTCCTGTAAAAGGAGTTGCATTGAACATATGAATGATATAATTTTTTATTTATAAAAGGTATAGATCCACCTTTCATTTTCTAATTTAAATTCAAATTTCAAGTTTAATGTAAAATTTAAAAACTCCATTTGTGATAGCTTAAATATTATCCTTTTAGAATTACAACAACGTTGCTTGTGAAGATTAATGTTCATTTCTATTTTCGTGTCAATATTCTTCTTGCAAACTCATATTAAGATCATACAAGTACTTAACGCACTAAATCTATCATCAAATCATCGTTTAAAATTTCCTTTGATTGTTCTAGAAAGCAGTGTACTCTTTTACTTGATTAGTCCTTCTTCCTGCCTGTTAAAATATCATAAAACATTTTTTTTAAATTTCTTTGTGAAAAGAACTCCTTTCAAATTCTTTCAACAAATCGTCATACCCACAAATATGTCAACAAGATTTCTTGTAAACCGAAATCTCCTTTATGCCTCCGCTCCTACTGAATGACAATAAAAGGACAACGGTGTTTGTGTGGTCGACGATCGGAGTTAATCTTGTTTCAGCTGCACGTGTAAAGGAGCCAAACGAAATTAACCTTTCACACAAGCCGAGCCCAGGGAAGGTTCAGAGGACAAGCCCTTTGTAACCAACACCCTTCTTCTCAAGTAATCCACAATTCCAATTTCTTAGATCCGGATTAAAAAGGAGTCACCATTGAAGAAAACAAGATTCTGTATGTACAGTGTACACCTCAGTTAATCCTGTCCCGAAAATGGGACATCCAAAAAGGATCAGAACAAGCCAAGTATGTCCCTGGTTAGGTTCACACTTTGTTACTGATGATGTCTCGAGGAACGCGGAGTGCCAGCGTCTGCCGCATGCGTCCTCGGGAGCGGGTCCATGCGCTGAAAATTGCCGAGACAGATACTAGGAAGTTGACTGCGTCCGGATTTCAGTGAGCTCGGCTTTAAAGTATCTATTTTATTACGGGACTCGGATTAATAATTAACACATTTCGTCGAGATGCGCCGAGATGCGCCGAGGCCAGCTCGGTTCAGGCAGGGATGCGATTTGGCGGCTGTGGCTTATCTGCCTTAACGACTGCACTGGCATCGGGCGGCTTTTGTTCTTACACCCCGCTGCGTAGAAGGGTCGCCCCAGGGGGCCAGGTGATTAGTTCGGATTGTAAGAAGGCAAGGTCTTAGTGTTAACCCATATCACCGCCGATATGGATTTCGAGAATCCCACGGAGGAAGAGGTGCGCTCTGCATCCGTTGGTGCTGCACTTCTCGACTGTGGCGATTTTTTTTTTAGATCGCTTTCATTAGCGAATGGGGCTCGCATGTGGGGGGAAATCAACAGCAAAATGGACGTGTGCAATTTCGCATTATGTGAATGAAATATTTGACAAAGCCCTCGGGAACTATTTGATCTAAATATATTCAGATATCTTTTATGCCATTTTGAAGTTCTGCGGTTTGTGTTTCATCCAAAACTTGTTGGATAACATCAAGAGTATGAAACTCTTTCGCACCTTTAACTTGAATTTAATGTTACTAACATTATGTTAGCCATTGTCGTTGCTTGAAAACCATATTTTTTGAAAATAAACAATAATTTTAGCGAAATTATATATTGTTTGCAGCTTTGAAAGTTTTCTCTTGTCCAAACGGTTATAAATGTATATGTATTTTTAAAAACACTTTCAATTATATCTCGTTCACTGTTTCTGGTCCAATCCCAATCTTAAAACAAGCTCAAACTTTTGTCAAAAGCTAACAGAATCTGTCGAGGCTGAATGTATTGCATTTGTAATGGCTAGTAGTACTAAACTCAGCTTGTGCCATTTGACAACAATAGTCCATCTGCACGGCAGAGGAATGCGCCCCAATTGTGACTCCCCCGCACTATCAAGCTCAACAAAACACGATCCATACGTGTACCGAGTGGCTCAATGACATCTGTTTTGCAAATCCTGCCGGGCAGGACCCACCCATAATGCAGAGATATTTCACGAGTGAGTAGGGTCCATGTCCAGGCCACAACAATGTGTTACTTTGACAAATTTGCGCCCGGACGGGCCCAACCGCAAGTTCCCATTCCCTCCAAGATTCACGACCGGGAATTTGAGCGCTGAATTGTTTTTTATTTCGCATCGCGCTTTGATGTGCGCCTCTCGCATGAGTTATTGGCGTTAGCTCCATTCGCCAGCCCAGCATCCCTGGACCACGGCCTGCGGACACAAGAAGGCACACACACATTCACTGACTAATTTGTACTGCTGCTTATATATGTGACTGTTATATGGTATCCCATCCGTGGACCATGACTTCGTTAATGTTTATTTGACAAGTTTTATTGTGGGCACAACAATAAATTCTTTCTGCCTATTATTTGCCTGAGGGCATCGCAAAGACATGAAAAATGCCTAGGAACATCATAAAACAACAAAGCAAACGAGCAGATATTAACCCCATTTTGGGGCTCAGTCAATATTCCCCTCAGCCTCACTCCCTGGAAATGTTGGCCTTAAATCACGAAGTAAATATTAAATAAATTCTGAATTTGGGAATTTGCAAGTGTGAGTTTTACAATTGAAGTTTTTTTTCACCTTGCAATTTCATAATTCATTTCGAATTGTTTTGTCATAAAAGTAAATCAACAAATGGTTCTGATTGTCATTAAATTTATGAATGGCTGAATAATTAGTTCTCTCGTATGAAGAGGTTTTCATGGAGTGCGTTTTTTACAGATAAACAATTAATTCTCGTATTACAGTCAAATTTAGAGTTTTTCCAGCACATGGTGATAAAGAAAAATTCTACCCAACAAAATTCGTTTGTGGCTTTTGTTTCAACTTTATTTTCATTAGCTAGCTTTATACTAAATAACAACAAAAAATGCTTTGTCAAAGAAACTGACTGAAAAAAATTCAGAATCGGGCATTGTTAAAAAAAAAAACTTTAAAACAAAAAAATTAAAATTGTTTTGCTTTACTTTTTATGCGATTTGCTTTAAATTTTTGCCGCATGCATTGCTTTATTCATCGATTTTAATTAGACAAAAGCAATGTTATCATTAAATTATGAAAAATGTATTTTTTCGTAGGTTGAAATTGCTTTTAAAAAATATTATTGAAGAATATCAAAAATGAGCGCATTCTGTATTTAATTATTTATGTTTCTTTTTATTTAAAAAGGCATTTCCACCTCGGTAAAATTTACAAAATGGGTTTTTCAAAATAATTAAGATTTATTTATTTTTTTTTTTTAATCATGACCAATAGAACAAATAGTAATTTTTGATTGTACAAATATTGTTTATGTAGGTATGTGCCTGCCTACATTAAATTTAATAAAAATTCAAGTAAAATATGTGCCTATAGGTAATTAGGTATAGTGTCATGTTTCAGTAAACTAAAAAAAATGTTATGGCTCACGGTAACTTTGACTCGAGTAAAACGTGGAATAAACCTATTTTTTTACCATTGATTCAGTAGTGCGAAAAATAGTACTACCTACGTATTCAATTCCAGCGGCATCGGCAGTTGTTCATTTACCAACTGTGTTTTTTCTTGGCCTTAACTGAAATCGATCCTTTTCTATAAACAAATGTTTCCCCTAACGGTTCTGTCATAACCTGGGCTCTCTGTCCCGGGAAGCAAATGCGAAATTTTGCCCACGGTGCGGCTACTTAAGAGCAATGCTCTGAATAGGTTTCCCTTCCACTACAACGCCCTTTTTATTTTTATTTCATAGTCTCCTTGTTTATCCAAAATAAACGTTTCGAGCCAGCCGAAGGCAACAATAACATGATCCTTGATAAGGAACGAGGTGTAACATGAAAAAAAGTAAATCCGACATTAAAATTCAAACACCGCAAACTTACTCGAGAAACGGCGCACACGTTTTGTTTCTGCTGACAGTTTGATCCTGTCGCAGGATTAGACCTAGTGTTAAAAGTGTATTGCGCTACATTTTGTGAAGGTCTTATCTCGCGGTGACACTCATGGCGCGAGCACCAAAACGACCACGAGGATGCCCCATCGCAATCTTTATCTAGCGGTGCCACAAACAATCACCACTGTCGACCGTAATGGCGGATTTTTCCACTGGGGTGATTGTATGCTTTCAAAAATATAAATTTAATATGCTCTTAACGGTTTAAAAATTGTGAATTCAATGTTAAAATAACATAAGTCAAGCTGAAAATTCAAACCAGACTAAGTGAGGATCAGTTTTTACATTTGTCTTAAAATATGTTTCTAATTTCTAAAGAAAACTAATTTGAAAATTCATTTACAAAGAGTGCCAAAATGTTACTCAATGAGCTAATTCCTGGCAATAAATGTACTTTGCAAATGGGTTGAGTTTACGAATCTTGGTAAATGTTTCATCATCAAAAAATTGAATTAATCAAAATAAAATCACAATTTCACATTAAAGAATTGAGGAAAATGTGCCAAAAAGTCATTTTTGAAAAATTTGAGAGCAACTTTCGCTTGCGTATGTATTTCTTTAAAACATATTCATAATAAAATTAAGAGGTGAAACAGAAAAACAAATGTTCTTAGTGAGCATTGAAGGGAAACCAACATGGATATAAGTTATAACTTATAACTAAAGTCCAATTAAATGGCTTTATCCATCCGTATAATTAAAACAACAACATGTATAACAACAATTACACGTTATTCTAGTCTTTTAACAATTCAATTTATTGGCTTTGTTATAAACCCGTTATAGAAAAAAAAAAAACACATTAATTAATTCTCCAATTTCGAATTTGGTTCGAGTTTCTAAAGAAATTTTCCAAACGTAGCGAAAATGGATTCAACTACAGAAGATTAAAAAGAAATATTAACATTTCAGATGACCTCTTTGATATGAACTAATCTTACTTCAGAAAAAAGGGGAGAAAAAAAACAATCCTCAAGGCTCTTGAAGAACTCTGGAATCTTTTCATTTTGGGTATATGTCTATTTACTCAGATTCTATTTATAACTAATTTCTTGAAAGTGATCTTCGAGTATTGTTAATTTCTTCTTACATTTAACAATGTCGAATATCGTCGAAATGTGCTGAACGCAAACAGGATATTATAAATTCATTATGGTATCGACTTCTCCTTTACAGACGTAGCCATTTTATTTGAAAAGGCTCCTCAAGGAAGTGAGGGCCTTGTTATCGTAACCTCTTAGGTTTGGCTCCTCATTTAAAGAGCATTGACCACAATCGGGTTTAAGAAAAATTCCACCCTAATTTCGGTCTTTAAGAAGGGTTAAACTCTTCGTGATATGTAGCAGCAGCCGAAACCATCATAAATTGTGGCAAAAAGGATTCCCTGTGCTGGCGCTCCAGTTTACAGGAGTACTTCAAGTTTTCAGGAACTTAAAGCGAGTTCGGCTTTAAGGAAAAATCTATCGGGACACAGAATGTTATTAAAGATTAATGCTATGCACATATAGTTGGGGATAGGCATGTACCTTGCTTGGACGTTCTGCCATTTTGCAGGGATGTTGGATTATATGTGTGGGCGATAAGCGAATGTATGCTTAGCAGGAAACCACTAACACCACTTTGCTGATTGTACATTTCTGCTGACATGCGCTTTTCACATTCTTATTTCTGCACGGCAAGCATAGCATGAAAATCAGCCATTTTCAGTGTATAGCCATCCTTTTGGTTTCCCCCCCTCCTGCACACACACACACACACACACACACCTACAATGTGCGACAAGTATATACAATACATACAGAACGACCTCGAATGGAAATCGTCTTGTCATGCTCCTGCCTCCCTTGGGTTAACCCCCAAAGGACACATCTCGCTTTGTCAACTCCACGAATTCGAATGCTGGGCGTTGGGGTGCGATGAAGTGAGCAGACGTATGAACACATAAATTCTTATATCTATAATAATAACAAATGGTAAGGATACGGCAGTCAACAAGCACGGCCTGTGCTTCGTACCAGATATGTATTGTGAGTATGAAGTCCTGTGCCTTGGATGGAGGCAGCCAACGGCGGGATATACTCGCATGTACATACAGAATTGTTTTTTTCCGAGGGGTTTTGTGGCAGGAGCAGTATTTTTGGAGCCCTCGCTTATCGGAGCTGAAGATCTTTGCTATTGGCTGTATTCTTCTGCTTCGCATGCACAGGCAGAAAAAAAAAATAACGTCAAGTGAAGACAAACACACCCACATAGTTCTTTCTGCGAGCTCTTGTATTTGTTTACATAAATAAAGCCTTATAAAAAGGGGAGCGCTGATAGCCGAAAGCCCGGTGGGGTGATACTACATAAAACCTTGAATTATTGGAGACATAACTTGGCTGTGCTTCTGTTAGGGGGACAGGGTGGCTGGGCGTTTGGCTAGTGGCCGCGGAAGTTATACCTGAAGTGTACCTGTGATAAGGATGTCTTGAATACAGATAAACGGAAGATAGACTTGTGCCGGTAATGTTTATTTTGGAAAATTGGGAGAATAAAAACTGGTAGTGATAACAGCTCCAATGTCAAATGCATGCAAATTTGAAATTACCCGCGCTGGCTGCGAGCCCCTTCCCCTGATCTGGTCGAACGTAATAGAGGGGTGGGTTGCTTGAAAGTCTTTGACTTTGCGGGTGCTTTTCCTTCCACACAGTCCGGGATGCTGTATGTATCCGTCGTTTTTCTATCAAAGCACATCTCAGGTGTTGTTAATTTAGATTCCTGTGGGGGAGGGGTTCAGGCAGATAAAGGGACGGGCAGTTGCTCTGTGATTTACTTACCACTCAACGATTGCTGTCCGGGGGCCTTGCCGAGCAGATAGTCATCTTTGCAAATGAATTTATTGTCATCTAAAACGTAGAGTTGCTCCCCCGTGCTCAGTTGTTTCCTG
Organism: Leptogaster cylindrica; assembly: GCA_963082835.1. Taxonomy (NCBI): domain Eukaryota; kingdom Metazoa; phylum Arthropoda; class Insecta; order Diptera; family Asilidae; genus Leptogaster; species Leptogaster cylindrica. The sequence goes on along the minus strand of OY720109.1, from coordinate 22,476,965 downwards.
CATATACAGCAAGTGAAGCAGTTTAGGTGGAACACTTTATCTCTGGGCTTTCTCACTAGGTCCGAGGGGGCTATTCCTTGTCCACAGCCGCTGCATTTCGTTCCGTATCTCCTGAAAGCATACAATATCACATTAGAGGTATCCTGGTATCGACAGCCGCCCCGCGGCAAACAGTCCAGGGTATGCACTTTTTGGGAACTGCCTAGAAATGTGAAACATGGCTGGGAGGAGGGGGGAGGGGGGTGATTTGGGGTATTCAAACCGTGATCCAAGCAATGAATTTGGAATTCTTCTTATCGGTCCGGCGAGCACAGCAGACGTGGACGGATTCAGTTCATTTGGCTCACAAGGACCGTTCCGTCACGTTCGCCCGAAATTCAACCACGCAAGAGCCGCAGAACGGCTTTTGACACGCTCGCGTCGTAATTAAGTGCAACACGAGCACATTAACTTTTTGCCGGGCGCGATTTAAGGGCCCCAAACCGTTGCCATTGCCCGTAGTTAAGGCCGCAGAATCGCCTTTAAAAATTTTTAAGACATCATAAAAGGATGTTTCCTCACACTTGATAATGAATATTGAATTGTTGTTGCATTCGGCCAGGTGAGGAACCTCTTCAGTCGACAACAAACTGCGATTAATGCTACGAGCTTGGAACTCCAGATTTGCATATTTGGATGACTTTCCGATTGAAACTCATCAAATCCATTATTACTCAATAAAACATCCCCGAACTTTCTAGCTAAGCACGTAACATTCTTTTCCCAGGCTAACATCTGTTCCTTAAGTTCATAAAAAATTAATTAGGTACATCAACATTATGAGTTTTTTTTAAATTTTTTTTTGTGTTCAGTATGTGAATTGTAGTTTACGTGAGACCATATAACTTCATACAATGTATCACATATTTATTTTTTTTTGTTTATGTATGAACTACAAATCTAGAATTCGGCATCGATTTTGAATAATTATTTTCTTGATTTAAGTATTAATAAAAGATATTGTAGCATTATTTTTCCAATTTTCAAAATTACAAAAGTTCAGTTTAAACCATCGAATCGGAAATTAATAAGACAAATTTGGGAATTACGCAATATTTTAAATTTTAAGTACAAATATTTTCAAATTAGATATCAAATTCGGCAATTTGCATTGATTAATTATAATTTAACTATAACAATATCAAGCGAAGGATTTTGGTGTTTTTGTGTTCAGAATCACAAAAAGTGATCCTTCAACGAAAATGTTAGCTACTGTGAAAAGGGAAACCATGAGCGACTTTTGCGTCGTTTATATAATTTGAAAAATCTTAAAGGGTTTCTTTTATCTTTGAATAATCTAGAAGTTTTTGAATTCAATAGAAAACTTTTTTCAATTCAAATTACACAACAAATCTTTTGTACACTTTTTGACTATAAAAATTTAATTATATTATTTTGTTAACTTAAGCCAAACTTGGATGAAGATAAAACTGTGAAAAGTCTACAATATTTTCTGCAAAAAACTTAAAGTGTGAAAACTACCTACCAACATATTCAAGGATTCTTTAATCATTTTTACTCTAATAGAACTGTTAAAATATACAGTTTAACAAACCTCAATCGAAAATGTTTAGCTTAAAAAAGTCAAAGTTATGGCATTGTTTGACGAACTACAATAGATCTTGAACTGGTTTTGAAATTAACAATCTTAATGAAATTTGGACCGACAAGTTTTAACATATATCTACTACTTACATAACAAAGAACATAATAATAAAAAGTTTAAACCAGTAATCTTGTAAAAAATGTGTGCTTACGTGACAAATTGTGGTAAAACAGACAAACAGTGTTTAAAATAATGAAGGAAGTTGATTTTGATGGAAAACTTACAGAACAAAGACCCATTAAAAATTTGGTTCTACTCATGAGTGGAAAGAAAAGCCAACACAATTTTTGATGAAGTCGCACAATTAGCAACTTACAATACAGATAGATACGAGGGCAATATTCTTGGGTTTTTCTCCTTTTCCTGGAATCAATCACAATTCACAATTGTTGTAACACAATGTACAAAAGACCAGAAAAAGCTCATCAAAAATTGACGCTATGCTAATTGTTTTTAAAATCGATTATAAAAAAATGTACCTATTTAAAATATTGTCTGTCTATCAACAAAACTAATGTACAATTTAAAATACAACAATTTTGTGCTGTGCTAAAAACAAAATCTAATTTTTCCAGGATTATAAATAATTGGGTAAATAAAAATTATATAAAAATTTTAAATTGATAATACAATTTGTTGAATCATAAAAAAACAACTTAGGTACTTACAATAAAAACTCGTGTCATTCGCTCAAATTTAATATCCACAGAAACAGATGTTTTAAGAATTTCAAAAGGATTTTGGTTTCATGGTAGCGCTGCAGTCCACAGCTGACAGCGGACCTCCGATGACCCTAACCGAGGTTTTCTAATCGCTTCACCTGCACTGAACTGCACTTCTGATAAAAAGCAGAGAAACTAGAGTAAACGAAAACAACTGCTCCTGCTGAATTTTTATATCATCAACTTCTGTTATTTTGCGGTTGATGGTTTAACGAAATTGCACAAGGGATTGAAACTCGCCAGAGGAACAAATTGGAAGGGTTGAAGAATGGGTGCACACGAGGGAATCACAAACGAACCAGAAAATGATGTCAGCACCTGAATCAGCGCCGGCCCGGAGATCACGATCAAGAGCGCTCTTTTTTGTGAAACTCCCGGAATCTGGACAAGGAACCCGACTGCCATTACCAAAACAAACACGGAACTAATGAAGTGCTTTGTCATACGCCGAAAGTCATTTAATCAAAGTCTTGGGATGCGAAAAGCCATCGGAGCTCGGTGGGGCGGCGGCGGCGGTTCGCTGCGTGACAAAAAGCCGTTCCGCACCGATCCCAATGGTCGCAGAAGAAGTGACGGGCGTACGACATCCAGAGCTCCCCGCTTGGCCCGACAAAATCGAAACTAATTAGGGCCACTGTGGGTCTTTGTGGTGCGAGGTCCGCGGCCCGAGCAATTCGCTGTCGTGTTTTTCTGCGTTCTGAGGCCTCCGCAAAAGAATGAAATGCAATTTTCTCCGGGTTTGATTGGGAAACTTTTTTCGTGGCGCTCACACCTTCCCCCGCCCTGATAAGGTACTTACCTAAAGAAGTCGTTCCTACAATAGAGTTTCGCCTCCCGACTAAAGCACTTGTCTGTCAAGGGTTGAAGACATTCGCAGCAGCGCACACAGGACGCGTGCCACCCCCTCTCGAGGACATTTAATAGGAATTTATCTAAAATAGGCTTGTTACAACCCGCGCAAGGGTCTCCCAAACCTACCGACGGCTCTCCTCTACCTGAAAAGAAATAGAAATGTATACAAAAACACAAAAACGAAATTAGAATTGTTAATGTTGCTATCAGGAATCAGGAACCCCCGGCAATCCGGCATGGTCCCCCGAAGGAACGCCCCGGAGTTGGCAGAGCGCAATCGAGTGATATTGATCGATTATAGGAAGCCGTTCGGCGGCCTTCGTTAATTTGTTTAGCAGTAGAACAATTTCTGATTAGCTTCACCTTTTTACGGCATAACTCGACAGTGCTAACGAGCAGCCCGTCATTGCGCTCGTGCACGGTGGACCTGGATCATCTCGGCTGGGAATAGATGATTCTTTGTGGTCCGTCAATCCAGCTGTTTTTGTCCTCGGATGCTCTTAACTAATTGCTAGTGGAAAGTTGGCTTCAATTCGAAATGAAAGAGTTTAAATGGCAACAATTTTGATGTGGGGGCAATTTGGAATTTCTGACCACAAAAAGTCCAGTCAATTTTAACAATTTATCATTATTTTTACTGAAGAAGTCACTTCTGGCGCGCAATTACTCTCATTGCTGCTAAAAGGCTCTGTACTTTCCGTTGAACTCGAAGACGACCATCTGGACTTTGTTGTTACGATTTCAATTTCAGCTTCATTGTTTACATAATTTGGGATCTTCCCAATTACAGAGTCTTCACTTCGACAATATAATATTGAAGGCAAGAGTCGCATTCCTGATTTGCTAGAAGTTTAAAAGTGGATTTGATTGATTATGCTGAAAACCAGCTCAAAATCATATTTGATTTTCGTGTCATTTAATTACTTCCATTTGTTATTGCTTTAATCCATTGTAAATCTATTGAACAGAATAAAACCATTCTCATACTACCAAAATGCAGTACTAGATTTTTAAAAATTTTTATTTAACCATTAATTCCAATAAACGAAGGAAGGACTAAAAGAAATCTTATTCAAATATTTCCATTTCGAATTGAATTTTCACCTTTTCCATTTCTAGTTTTTGAGAGCTTGAACGGATTTTTGTTCAATGTTTTCTGAAATGAATTTTGCAATGTTTCCAATATTTTTCTGTCATTTCTAATGAAAAGTTTGGATTTGATGAAACCAAAAATGGTGACACAAGCAAGAAAAGGAAGCAATCAGAAAATGTATTCTTTGAATTTGTTCATCATTTGTTAAAGTTTCATGAGAACCCGCACACAAATATAGTTTTCTATTCTTAGCAAATAAGAATGCAGTTCATCATCGCTCAGCTACTGATGTTTGTTAAAATATTGTGGTCAATTAATCATTTGCGATTCTTTGTAAAAAGACATTCTCCGTCTTGTGCCAACATAAAAATCAGGAAATATTGCATCCAAAAACCACATAACCAAAGTCAAAAGCTGCTCCTGAATTGCTGTCTTGTCCTGAAACCAATTAAAACGCTCCCTCACAAATCTAAGAGGAAAATTCTGCATACTGTCATTACCTTGGCCAGGAGCCGCTGAGTATCGGCAGCCGCAAAACCGCAGGTCTTGCTTGAGGGAGGAAGGGGGCAGTTACCTGGGCAATTCCATTGTACAATATACATATTAATCGTCGCCTTTTCCGCCCTGCACTCGCAGCCGAAACCCATAGCAATGAACAATGGTCGTCGGTCGATTTGACCAACTTCTCGGCTGTCAATGCGGGTTTTCTTTATTGCCCGGCTACCGTGGAACAGGAACCGTAATTTGCGACTTGCGTCTTCGAGATGGATGCTCTGTTGTTTGCAGTTGTCCTAGCCGCAGGCTTGGATAAAGCGCGGAAAATGTATAGCGCATGCCGCCGCATCCGGTGTCCTCGGGCGAAGCTCCCCTCCCCCAAATCCAATCCACTGGCTCAATCGGAACGCCGCATATATCGGCGATTAACCCCAAATGGTCACGAACAGCCAACAATTGCCTAAAGATATAATTAAAAACACGATGACAATCTATAACAAATTGCTGGTCAGTCGATTTATTTTCATGATTCCTCTCGCCTTTGAGCGCGGAGGCTCCCCGCGGTTTTTGTCTCAATTTTTCATATTTTTTCCCTTAGTGGCTTCTATCGGCCCCGTCTAATTAATTACATCATTCATAGGCTTTGATCACCCATAATTGTAGAGTTTTGCTTTGTCGAAGACAGGCGTTCTCAAAATACAAACTAGAAATCGGAATCTTAATGAGCACCAGTACAGATGACCGTGGCGAATCGCATTCGTGAGAGATGCCAGAAAATGGCCTCGCCACGCTGATTACACACCAGAAGAAATTAGCCCCTGCCCCATTATCGGCTGCTTTTCACGTTCGCCTCTGCAGCGAGGTGTTCTAATGCCTAACGACGTCTCCTTCGGAGATTCGTTATCAGAACGTCCGCGGTCGTAATTAAAGCCCGAACTTACTGTGCGCTCGGTTCATTTATCTTCACTGGCAATCGCTGCCGGTCGCGCAGTTCACGATCTTCCTCCATCGCGTTTCACCGACGGAATCGGCATACCATCCAACATCCAGCATCCCGATCTGAATAGCCCAGTCGAACGTGACTGCAATGATAAAACGCTGCAATCGCCGCGGTCGGCCAGCAATAATTCTGCGAGGTGCTGCACATTGCATCGCCCCGTTGGAGGAGCCGTGCAGTGCTGTGTCTATGCATGCGCGAGTGCAATCTACTCGCCGCGTTACCGCCTCCTCGGGCCGGGCTCGCAGTGGCTGCAGAAGGCGGAATTCCTATTCAGGCAGCCATTTCCCGATAAGAGGAATCGCGTGAGCCCGGGGATTCGCGACTGCTTCAAATTGATATGGAGCTGCTTCGCGGATATGTACATTGTACATTGTACAGGTAACTGCTGTTCCCCCATCACTCCCCCTCAGTTTAACCAGCTACGCTGCCTTATCGGTAGCGTTACAGACCAACTAACGGTTCACAATTGTTAGCATTAAGATTTACATGTTAGTAGTTGGCCCGAACGCGATATGATTTCTTTGGGAAGTTTTCGTACTTTGCGTGCTTCTGGGGCAGAAGTTTGCGACTCTTTCGATTTCCAATCGATAATCTTATCACGTTCGAACCTTCTGAAGAGTTCAAGGAAATCCACTGACCGAAATTCATCGAACATTTTCGTGTATTTGCATTTTCCACTAACGAAAAAGAAAATACTTTATGGCTTTTTTCAATCTTAGCGAACAACCATCACTTTTGTCAGTTTTTTTTCAATCTCGAACGAGAAATATTAGTTACACATGAAAAAACTTTCAATAAAGTAATAAAATTTTTAGAGTATATATTTTACGAAAAGACCAACTAAATTCTGATTTTTAAAACACTTCAAGATTAATTAACGGTAGACCAAAAATAGTGATGAGCTCCTTTTCAGATATCCTGACTACCGTCAGTTCGTCTCTATGCACAATGCACATCCTATTGACGCCAATATCCAGAATCGTACAAGAGAGGGCTTTGTGTGTCAAGGGGTTGAGAATTTGAGATCATGTCTCAATGGATATATAAAAAACAACACTCACATTTCTTGGAAAGAAGCTCGCTTTAATTAACACTAGAAATTAATTCAGTGGATTCATTGAAAAATTGCTGCAATTATTTCCAGTGTTCTTTAAAAAGCTGTTGTTATTGGAGATAGGCAGTTACTTTTAAAAAGGCTAAATTTAGATTTATTGTTTTTTCCAATAATTATTGTTGTTTGTTTTTCGTATAAAACGCGAACTTTATGTTTCAGAATTGTGTATTTTGTCAGCAAGACACAAATTACTACCAAGAAATAACTTTTCCATACTTTACAAAAAGCTTTGTTCTTTCAAAAAATACCACAGAACTCCAAACGAAAATGAGGTATGTGGATTTTTAAAAATGTTCACATATTTTCCAAATGAGATCAGTTTTTCCACTGTTAACAAAAACATTAAAATTCAATGTTTTTATACCAAACTGTATTGAGAATAGTAAAACTACACATAACTTTTGATTTACACGGTTTAAAAATGCCTGAAAAATGCATTTGAAAAAACCAAGTCGTTGCATTCGAGAATTAGATTTCATTTGGAAATTAAATTGAAATTAAATTTTACAATTTTCTAAAATATATTCATGCTAATTGCTAGGTCGCATTACACGCAAAATTTAATGCCCTACAACTTTTATTTGGATTTTGGAGCACTTTTAGTAAAGTTTGATATTTTAGGAGATATAAGCGAAAAACCTCAAAAACAACCTTTCTGGACCACATTTTTTCAAGATGGCGGCCGTTGTCCAACTCGAATTTCGGTTTCCACAAATTTTTACGCTGTTAATAATTTTGTCCGGGTCAAAACGTAATTGCACTGGACTAAGTAGTAAGTAGGTATGTAGAAAAATGTTCACATGGTATAACGGGATCGGATAGTTGAATCCTTTTACTACCAAGGCTAATAATCCAGATAAAAATAAGTTTGATTAAAAGTTATGGAGGCGATTAAAAATTACTATTCCAATTATTTTGTTCATAATACTATTTACAAAATGAGGCTCTTATGAGCTCATCCTATTAAATCATAATTTTTCAACGTTTGTTTCCTTTGCAATAATTGAAGATCAAATATATCCATCAGTTACGGTTCATAATATTGTAATCCAACCTAAATTATAATAATCCAAAATTAAGCAAAAGTTATGTATTAAAAGTCGTATTCATATTTTAATTAATTATTAATAATACACATAAGCCGCATAAAATTTTAGATGTGTATTCCATTCTCCACCAAGTGAAAGTGCAATGGACTCGACTCCCCTGAATGTCGATTGGGGTAGTTCATACAACAACGGGAAGGAGAAACCAAACTTTGTCAAAATTATGCAAACTCCAAAACTCGCGGTGTAGAGAGAAAACGTCGAACTCTTGTGTTTCAGGAGACTGGAACTCCTTGTCTCAAAAATATGTTTTATGTAACCGTCATTATGTGCGTAATAAGCAGGGTGTCCTTAAACCAAGAGAGGGGAGCTGTAGTTAGTGACGCGTCTGCAGAACAGAGCGAATCTCTGTCTGCAATGGTGGTAGGTAACAATGTTTGCCAACGTGGGCTTTTGTCATGCAAATAAATCGGCTGCAATCACCAACCCGACTCTGTGATATCCAGACCCTGATCTAGTTTTGAGGGGTGAAACGTAAAACCGCGCCAGTTAACTTCAACACTCGCGTCCTCAGATAAAAAATACATTCCATGTTATCAGCACTGTGCAATCTCATCCGTCAACTTCGGCGGGTTGCTCCCCTCTGTTTGCTGGCAGCGGAGTCCTGTTCGCAGCGGCCTGGGCTTCACCATGAAGTCCTTTACGTGAAGATAAGCCCGAAACGCTCCCTCGTCAATCGCAGGTTAAGCAGGGTAGAAAGATAATTACAAAAGCGGTCGACTCTGGACCCTCTTTCGGTGGCGCAGATAAAATCGCATGGGGTTGGAACTTGCAGAATTTTATCGGCCTTCGACAGTCACTCAAATGTCATATCAGCAACTGACCGAGCGGAGAGGGAGCTCAATGCTCAACATCGCCGTTTCCACATGTGTGTGCAGATAAGCTCTGCTTGTCCCACCCCCGATTAATGGACCGTGTCAATTAAAATTGCGTAAACTCAAGGAGCTCTACGAAACCGCGTCTGTGATACCATGAAAACCCCCGCAGCTCTGCGGAGGAGTTGAATTGCTACCCTGCGTGTTCCCATCGCATACTCCGCGGGCGCTCAAGTTCCGTGTCGAGGACCAACGACCAGCATCATTAACACCTGGCGTGATTTATCCCGCGGAAAAACAAATCCAGCTTCAGCTCACTTCTGGAAACTTTACACCCCACTAATAGCTGTCCAGTTGCACCGAAAATTGCAACTGGATAATAACAGTGTTGGTGCACCCGAGGGTTGGGGTGTGTTTATAAACAATGATCCCAGCCCCAGTTTGTGCAGCGCGGCAGTGTAATTTGGCTTGTAAATTTCCCGGCCATCGATTAACGTGCCTCCAAATCGGAGGAAGGCCCTCGGGCGCGGACTCGAAATCTCAGACGCAGTGACGTTGCGCCAGACCGGGCAGGGTGCGGGCGATCGCACTGGACCATCGTTCTAGTTCCAGGTTGGAGCATCTACGAGAGCGAAGAGGATCCCAGCTACATTAAGAGCCTGGATCTGCGGCATCAAGTGATTGATGACAACATTGACAGAAATTTATTATCGTCGACCAGGGCAAGAAAAGGATGAATTTCCACTGGATATTTATGATGATGGTTCATTTTCGTGAATATTAAAAAGGCGTTTCCAATATGTTAATTTGAGGAAGGGTCCGTGCACATCGCCGAGGACTCAAACAAACTGCGCGTCAAATCATTAATTACACGGTTCAGAGGAGACCGAGTCCAGACTCTTCCCGTTCGGAGCGATCTTGTCTAAAACAATTAATGCTCATCGTTAGGAGTCCAGCGCGAATTGTGGTCCTGCACGAGAACCTCGACTATCTCATTCAACAGTTTTGCAAATTTATAAAACCATATAGTGGCAGAAATTCCATCATCATTTTTCTAAAATGTTGCTAGTCTTGCAAAATTAAAGGGGTTTTGAAACAATTACATGCAATCAATTCAGCAAAAGTGCAATACTCTGTTATATGCAATATTGCAAAAAACACAAGTGAGCAAACGAACGACACCATTTCATTATTAATTATTAAATCATAATTAGTATTCAGTTTTTTATTTGCGAGAAATTGAAAAGATTGAAAAAACGAAAAATTATGAAAAATGTGCCACATACCCATCACAACAATAAAACTGTAAAATAACCGTTACCTACAATTTTTTCTATCGACATTTTTCTTTTTTCCCGTTGAGTTGTAATTGCATGAGAGCCTGGATAAACCAAACTTTAAGTAACCTCTTAAAAGCGAATATCGCTAAATAAACTAAAAATGGTTTTTTACAGACTTTTTGAGTGGAAGTGTAGAACTCAATTCAGCCAACTACATTCGCCTTCTTTATACATACAGCAACAATGAAGTTTATACAACTCCTGTATTTCTACGATAGTGCTTAGAAACATTCGTGGAACTGTTTAGGCTGGACTGGAATAATAATAGTAATAGTATCGATTACACAATTTTTTTTCTGGATAGAAATTGTTGTATGGATAGTTACAGGGATGAAGGATGATCATCATTATCTGACTGCGCTGCTCAATTTTTTACTTTACTGATTTTTATAATAATACCTACATATAATAGTCAATACTGAATAGTAAATCTTAGTTTGACATTTTTACTTAACACATGAGTCTATAGTTTGAATTTTGTGCCTTTTGTATCTTGCAAGCTAGGGACGCGTTTGATTCGTTGAATGAAGAACAAATAATTATAATTATACAATATAATTATATGTAGTACGAACTTCTTGCAATTACGTACATTGTACAATCTTCCTAAAAACTAGACATTTATGTTCCGATGGTTTCACCGAGATGATGACCCCCACAAGCCGAACTCCTGCTATGAAACGTCATTACGGTCCTTACGGAATACAAAATATACTTTTCTTATTTTTGTCAAAGATCAAAGAATACCGAAACCCATTCAACAGTTTCTCCTCCTCGGCGAAATGGAGGAAATATAAAAAATATGTAAAAGTTTGCAGTCAACTTTCCTGGAAATTCACGCCTTCCACGAATTTTGGACTCAAAAGTACAGAACAGAAATCCATTTTGTATGGTTTTTTTACTTCTATGAAGATTTCCTGGTCCAAGTGTTCTCGTAAGAAGTGTAGCCCATCAAACTGCGTCATTTTGTGGCGTCCCAGTTCCAAGCTGGGCGCACTTGGTTTGGCAGTGATTTTGTGACTTCGCGAGTTCGGACCATCACAGCGCGAAGAATGTTTCAAATCACTTCAATCATCGCTGCTGAAAGATGACTTCGCGAAAAATAAAATGGCTAAAAATTCCCTCGTAAAAATACGTTGCGTTGTAAAATATCGCCCTCAACCTCGGCGCACCGGGACAGATTGGTCATGTCCTGGCCGCGCTTTTGCAGTGCGGCTTTTCCCTGGTTCCCGTATTAAGAAATAAGCGGGAAGTTAAATCGCACGTGAAGTTTATACCGTGTTTATTGCCATCAAGAAGTACCCATCTGCAATACACGAACAGGTCCCCGCGAGCCGACTAACCTCACCTGAAGGTGGCCGGGGTCCGAAGGTCTCACCTTTCCGCTAGCTCCTAGAGCTGTGCAAAACCGCGCTCCCCCATTCGGCTGTCGATACGATACCCGGATAATTTATGCCCCATAAATACCTCCCAGAAATTTTGTTTTATTGCTTGTAAGTTGTAACGTTCACTGATTAATATTCAGTTTTTATCTGCGCTCCTCTGTGCGCAGAGTCCGCACAGCTCGATGACATGTCCCGAGGAACGGTCAGTGATGTTATGCGCGTTTTTAGTGCTCCGCTTGACTTGATGTGATGCGCTATAAAATCGCATTGTACAGCGCGACTTGCATTCACTCTAGCAGCTGAGAAGAAAGAAAGCGATCGGTGGACGGAGCTCGAGGAGGTGACTGTCGTAAAGGGCATTTCCTTTTCAAAGCGGGTTTTATAGTCCAGTAACATAATAAAAATGGCCTTTTCTATCGCAACCAATATTGGCTCTTTGTCGTTCCGGTATTGTTCGTTCGCGTCCGAACGCCCGTGAATGTTTAGTGCACGACACGTCAGCCTGTCACTGCAGCAGAAATCACTGCCGACGACAACACGGTCACAATCCCGACAAGTTGCTGTGCGATCGCGTCCAGTATCTTTTGTCGTGGGTAAAACAGGAGGAAAAGTTTATGCACTTTTGCAAACATTACCCACAGGTAAATTGGACTTTTATGACTTACTTTTGCCGGAACGATGCCTTCGCTCGCTACTGCTCTTAACGCCTCACAGTTTCACAATGCTCCCCGTCAAACATCTCAAATGCCGTAAATTGTTTATTATTTAAATTTTGTAAATAGTCGCCAACCTCTGCGAAGATTCCTCTGGAGTCCTGTAAATCAACGATATTGCATATTCTGGTCTTTTCAACAATTGATCGGAATTACATTAATGTAAAATGCGTAAATTGCTTAAACGACGGTTTTATTTGTTGCTGATTTATTTCTTCTTGTTCGCAAGCCTTCTACACCTAAACCACCAGAAAGACGAGGGGGCAGATTGCGACAAAAAAGTTGTACTTCACGTTCATCTTAAATTAAAATGTTTAGGTACAAGTGTAAATAAAGACAAAGTTTTTTGTTCCTATCGCGTTGTAATATACAAGCGAAACATGGAGAACCGAGGGTGGAATTGGCACTGCATATTGCGCGCTGTTTCTGAAAATAATGAATGTTATCATCGGTAATAATATTCATTTGACATGAATTTGAAACAATAACAGCAAGGGAAACAATAGAGCAGGAGAAAAAGATTAATAATACAATGTCGGAAATAGTTCAGTTTAAGAGTGAACAAAAGTTGCGGAATTGTTATACTTTTTTTTAAACAATATCCATTTTTTTTTTTTTGAACTTCAAGTGAACAATCCTCACTTCACTAAAAAGCTGAGAACTTATTAAGCTTTTTTATTTATTATAGATTACTCGGTTTAATCCGGCCAGAACAATGAAAGTTGTGCCATTATGATGTACCTATATTTTAATATATTGATAAAAAAATAACTTTCTTTACTTTAACCTCTCCCAAATTTTACATAGTAGCTATGGTTTTACACCTATAAAATGAAATTAATTCAGATTTTAATTATGTGTGAATTACGAGTATGTAAATGAATATTGTAATGGTTTTTCCTAATTCGAGTTGTCTCAATCGTGCACCGTGGTCTTCAATTTGTTTTTAGCTCTCATGACTTATGTACAAATTTCCTAAAGTCATAGACAACTATTTCACAAGTATTTTGAGAAAATAAAAGCAATAAAACTAACATAATTACCTACAATAAGTATGACTGTCTCTCGTCTTCTTTAAAAATAAATTATGCGCCATTTTACCGTTAACAAATATATATTACCGTGTATTCTCTCCTTGGATATACAATTCAGTAAATGATCATTTACTAAATTACTCATTAGGCGCTAATTAATCATTTGCAAAGTGGTGACACACGAGCGTTTCTGAACACTTCTACGACAACGGCCCAACTGACCACCCAATGAAAATGCTGCTGAGCTCATGCTGCCGTATAGAGGTGACGCCAGTCGCTGTCAAACCACAAATGAGTTTTGTAAAGAAGTCGGTGCCAGCCGCGAAAAGGTTAATGACGAAAAATCAGCTTTTGATTACGCTGCCTGTCAAAAAGTTCATGGTTTTGTAAAACATAGGTACCGGCTTGGTTTGAATTGAGCTGCGTTTTTAACAATTTTTTTGCTCAATATAGGTATTTAGATATGAAGAATTAACAGTAAGCACTTATTTAAATAAATAAATGGTGATATGTTCTTGTGCTTCTCTAATACATTGGAAGGTACATTTTTAGCTCATTTCTTTTCATTCAGTACAAATCAGGAAGATAACGTAGTCATTTGCCAGCGATAATTAATATTAGTTAAAACATAAGCACTACTTCATTCTTCATTTAAGCGCGCTACAAATATAGTAGGATTAAAATTTTAATTTTTCATGACATTTAGAATGACAATGAATAGGTCCTACGAACAGATTTCATTGTCATACTTAGACGGATTTAGTTTCATAGTACATCGCTTTCATAATGGCATCAATGCATTTTGTTTCCCCATCCCCTAAACAGTGCAGTGTTGCGAAGAAAGGAGTAAGTGTGCACCAACAACTCTGAAATTATCATCCCAAATGATCACCAATAACTGCCGTTTTTGCCAATCGCTGACGTGACATAAACGAATCACGTTTACAACGGTCCCATGCTGATTGACACACGATCAAATGACCCTTATAGGTTGGTGTTCAGCAGACATGACATATTAGGGTTGGAACATCGGAAGGTAAACATCGATGTTCGATATATCGATGTTGAAAGAATTAAAATATCGATGGTGCGATTTATCGGATGGTACAACATCGATGTTTTTCGATGTTTCGATCCAAATGAAATTTCGGAGATTTTTGTTGCTATTTCAAAGCTAAAACCCAAGCACCATACGTCGATTGAAAGTTGAAAGAAGTAGAATGGTATAACAAAGACATTAAATTACAGAAAAGAAAAAAGAGTGATTTAATTCCAAATTCTAGCTTACATTTTCAGAAATTAATATATGTGTATAATAGCAAAATTATATGTAATAGTTCTAACGATTCGACCCGTCTTTCCGGTAAAATGTCGGTAAATCCTCAAAACTGTTTATTTGTAAAGCCCGGTCCAGACGCTCAGTTTTGAACAACGATTTGTCTGCGCAGCTTTATGACCGAATGAAATCGTTGCGATTTTTAGAGCGTCCACACGGCAACGACATATCTGCGTATTTCGCTCTGTTTTGTGTGATCTGTGTTCAAAGTTCATGGAAGTCCGCACAGATTCACGGATATCTATGCTCTTTAGCTCAGATATCGTTGCAACTGCGCAGACTTCAAATCGTCGCAGATTTCCAGTCCACACGCAACGAGTTGTCTGCAACGATCTGATCTGCGCAGACAAGTCGTTGTTCAAAACTGAGCGTCTGGACCGGGCTTTAGAATGAAGGCTGACGCTAAAGCAATAAATTTTACCGCGTACTTGGGTATAATAAAGCGATTAAATAATGAGCTCAAGACTCAGGTACCAAGAACGATTCCAGATGAGGAATTCGGTTCAGTTGGGTTGAGACCACATACAAAAGAGTTGTCCAGAATATTCAAGTACAAGTTAAAACAATAATTTGTGAAAGCGTAGGTTACAGTAGTTATTTGAAAATCCAAAGAGGATAATAAAATTTTATTTTATTTCATATAAAATAGATTTTTCAAGAAACATTTTTTTTCCCGATATATCGGTAGTAAAACATCGATGCTCCGATATATCGGAAGAGAAAACATCAACGGCAAACATCGATGTATTGAGAACAAAAACATCGATGTTTTTAACATCGGGTGTTCGATGTTCCAACCCTAAGACATATACATGATATACCTGTCCTATACCTATATAAAAAACAATGAACATAAATATATTATGTAGTACTAGTATATCTACTTTGAAAAAAGGTGGGCTTTTTGATTATTAAACTATTAACGTCTAAAAACAAAGTTCTCATTTAATAACAGTGCTAATAATTTTAAATTAACAGAAAGTGATGCTTGACACACGTTTTTCCGCAAATTATTAATAAAAACAGCAATCACGATATTTCTTTTAATAAGAGCACTATAATAAATTAACAAGAAAAGTAGTAATTTGCAACCGCAACTTATGTATTATTCACTTGTGCACCTTGATAGATCTCATGTCAAAATATTTACTAAAAGCAAGAGCAACTAACGATCTTCCAATTAGTGTTGATAGCTACATGATATTATGTACACATTCAGTAATTGTTTAAATAACCAGTAGTAATTGGTGTGGCGTGAGAACTGTCGTTGTCCGCTAATTCATATATGATAATTTCATTTTTAATTAATTGCAGGTAAAATTTGTGGCTTAAGAACATGCACCGCAAAGTCAACAATTTAACAACAATTCAAGACTAATCATTATTTATTGTATTGTTATTATTAAATTTAAAATGTGCACAGAATTTCGAATAACTTATTATATTGTGTGTATAAAAATTAAAATTTTGAAAATAATTATATAAATATCGAGCAGAAACAAAGAACAACAAAGAATATGTTTCTTTTGTATGAAGTTAAATAAAGTTAAAGTAAACTTATCAAAACTAAAATCGGACAAAGAAAATTGCATTTGTATAAAAATCATTCTATTTCTTAAATTAGGATTAAAAAACCACGAAAATTTACCTTAAAACGTGTGTTTTCAACATCAACAGCAAATCAACTGCCGCTTCGATGCGATCTCATTTTCAATTTGAAAATGGTACATGGTTTAGTTTAGAAAAACTAAAATGGTGACCGAATAACGGTCTTATGATCTAAACTTGGCGGCGTAACAAGAAGTACAAAAAAACAAGGGAAGAAAGTTTTAGAGTTTAAAGCCAAAAATGGCGTTTGTTTGGTAACGAGAGCAAAACACTCTGAAACCACTAGGCACAACAAATTTGTTGGACGAGCATCGCCGATACACCGTGAATCTGTGGAACCACGTTGATTAATACAATGAGCAGATAGCTTCAATGGCCACTGCAGCTGGGGATTGCTCTTGATGCATTTTTCATCGAAATTGTTTTCACCGTAGGGATTCAAATCGATGGCAAATTACGCTGCTGACAGGCGGAACCGCAGCGGAAAGAATTCTCCTCTGAAAAGATCGCTGTTGCGCTTTCCGTTGGGGATTCGCATTTCTTATTCGATCGGAACTTCACCGGACAACAAAAGCGACAGTTGTACAGGTGTAAATTAGCTGAGATGACTGCAACTTCACACCACTTGCCCACCTGTCCAGTGTCCGGTCAAATTGCCCATTGACTATGCTTTTCTAAAATCTACTTTGGCGTCAACTCTTTCCAGTGCAATGGCGAGTGTCGTTCCTCCAAAGCCGAATTCGCTGCAACCTGCAGTTCATCGTGCTCTTAATTGGTCTGCAAGCCTCAATTTCGGTCTGCACACATCAAATTCAGTGGTCGAGTGACTGCACTGCAAAATGCGAATTTTCAGGAATTTCCACTGGCGCAGTCGATCTTAGCACCAATTAATTTCCTCCATCGTGGCGTGGGTGTCGGCATGGCGGATTGGGCTCGAGGCTCGGGCATCGAAGACGTCAAGTGGGCGCCCAGCATCTCATGCAGTCGCCGCAGTTTCCTAATGCTCCTAACTAATCTAATTACCAGCCTGAATTTAGAGCTAAATGTCAAAACACTAATTTTCCCAGAAATTGGTGTCAATTTTGATTTCTTTTCGTCCCTGTACCGTTCCGACAAATAAATCCAGAAGTCATTTGCACTCCACAACTCCATAAACTTCGCCGGTCTTAACCCTTTCGAATGTATGCGACTGTAGTTCACAGAGTTATAAAATGTGTCCGGAAGGAATGTAGATAAGCTTGATTTGTAGAAATTAGTTCCACATCGTAACGTGAATATTATCTACAATTCTACACCGACCATTGCTAATTTCGGCTCATTTTTTCTGCACTTTGAATAATTTTCGCTGCTAGAAATAATAACGGCACTTGTGACTGCAATAAACAAAGTTGCATAAGCAGAAAAACACACACACACACACACACACACACAAACACATACACTACACAACCTCCGAAGCTTCTGAAAATTATGCGGTAATCAATTATGCACCTGATGAGGCTCTGCCAATAAAGTATAACAACGTAATTAATTAAAAAAAGCGAAACCCGTTTTATGCAAAGTGCGAAGACAAGTGGTCAATCGTTCTTTTATTATTTTTTGTCATTTTCTGGCGGTGTTTTTTTTTTTTTAAAACTGCTTCTTCATATGCAAATTTTTAACAACGACAAAATGTTCTTTTTGAATTCTTTTAATTTCAGTTTTCTTCAACCTATTTCGATATTCTAACATTGTTTTCGATTTTGTGAACAATGAAAATTGTTAATTACTATTGATAAATATATCTATCCATATTTCAATTATCAAATAGGTATTTATGTTTTTTAAAATTAAAGCCTTTTAAAAAATATCATTTGTAAATACATAGAAAAAAATGGGTAATTATCTTGTCTTCCTATTTAAAATGTTTGTCTAGCAAAATCCGATTAATTCTTTTGGATTGTTTTTTTAAACAAATAGTTTTGTGCATCCAATTTTCCACATAGTCAGTGCCATGTTTGAAGAATTGTGGAAATGTCCTTAGAAGAAATTCTCAAATAGACAGTATCACAGAAATTATAAACCAATTGTACCTATTATTACCTATATATTGTACCTATATTCGTCATGTGTAAATAGTAGGGGAGCGGCGCGGCGTACAATGTGCCTATAGTTTTGAGTTTAGAGCTCTTAAGGATATTTAAGGGAGTTTTAGATCAGGAGTGAAGGCATGCGTTGAAAGGAACTTACTAAGCTTTGTTATTACAGAAGCAATCATTATTCAGTTGTAGATATTTTCGGAGATATAGCTCAAAAACTGCAGGGACCTCTTTGCGCCCCATTGCACGCACATGGGCACAATGCAAATGGTGCGCACTATTAAAAGTGTAAGATCTGCGTGGAAAAATAAAGTAAATACAATAGATTTTCAAAAATTCATTAGAATAATGGGTTAATTATGATCAAAAATTTAAAAATTCTTGATCCGCTTAATCATCATAGTCGAAATCGCAATAAATGGAAACATAGAAACCAGTGGTTATATAATATATTAGCACATTCCAAATGCTTTTTCAGGTTTTCCTCGGCACTAGCAGGAAGGACATAATATGTCGTAAGGAGCAATAAAACATTTAAAAGCTATACCATCTTTGTCACTGAACAAACCTAATTAATGCGCCACTTTGTACGAACCACGTGCGCCACATTGGAATTTTCCTGTTATTTTGAAAAATGATCGAAGTTATAAGAAAAATTGAAGATAATTCAAAATCAATTATGATGCTTAAAAGAGGATATCATAGTGAGTCTTTGCATATAAAGTTTTCATAAATGTCTTAAAAATACTAGATGTTGTGACGGAATGAAATTTTTTTTTAAAAAACTTGAAAAAAGAGTTTTTTGATTTTTTTCACAAGACCTATTAAATGCGCGCTTGATCGCACCTGTTACTTAGACAAAGTTGGGTTACTAACTAACACACTTATAACACCGGACAGATTTCATATACCAATTGCTATAATACCCGAAAAGGCTCTGCGCCACATTGTACGCTGGCGACACTATGTACGCCGCGCCGCTCCCCTAATTATTGTTGGTTTCAATTACAACAATAATTACAAATAAAATATCCTTCAAAATTTTGAATTTTGTTATAGTATTTGGAGACGAAAGCGACATAAAAGAATTCTTTTATACAAATAAATCAACGAAATTCTTGCAGATTTACATTTAGTGAAATTTTTAGTGAAACAGACAGATAAGAATTTATAATTTGTTCTTGACTAATTGATGCACCTACTGCTGTATTCCAAGGACACTGTTCGCCCAAGAAAGCTTTTAGATCAGAAAAAACATTAATTCCTTACGAAATGTAGCTAAATTTATTAATTAATATTAAACAATTTTTTTGTTTGCACTAAGTTCAGTAACCGTGCAGAATGTTTAGTCTTTGAAAGTACAATTCTGGGATGATTTTAACTTCAGCTGGTTTTCCCCTATTTCACGTTGCCATGGCCCATGCTTTTTCTAGGATATAAAAAGAGTATAGGCACTCACGAATTCTTATAAAATTACGGTGGAGTTCTGTATATGGTGCGGAAGTGTAATATTGTAGATTTTCACTATGCAAATGCAGACAGCTGTTGTAAATCTACACTGAAGAATAATTGTACAATCCAAATTCTGTTGCACTAGACTGGTGGAGAAATGTATTTTTTGGAAAGATAAAGTCCCGAAAAAATTAATCTATAGAAGAGTTAGTAAAAAATATTGAATTTTTGCAAGATAAAAAAGAAGTGCTTTATTACAACAGAGTACAACCAAGTATGAGAAATCGTACATTTCTACATTAGTTGTACATTGTACAACTAGTTGTCAATATTCAATATTTATTTTATATCGGTCTAGTGAAATCGCCATAGGGTCACTTTTTGTGAGAGTTTTTGTAAGGGTTGCCACAATGCCACACTCTAGGAGTACTGGAGTAGTAAAAAGGTTTCGAATACAATTCGCCAAATTGATATTAAAACATTCTACATGAAAACAAATCTTAGCGGTGAATTAGATCAAATGAAAAGCTAGAGGCAGGTATTTTCATATTTCTATTCCTATTAAGCATTATTTCCTTGTAAGTTGAAACTGCATCGCTTTAAAGGTTTCGCATACAGCAATTCTCTCTGCTATTTTTTTTTTCGTAATCACAATTTTCTGGGATTGCGTAGAAGAGCTTAATTAGGTTGGTCTTACCAAACTCAATTCTCGCTAGGCATGTTCATTGTTCAACATTGCCAAAAATATGGCCCATCTTCATTCCATTCCCAAACTTTTGTTGTTAGAGAAACATACATAATTAAAATCGACATTGAAAGAGGATCCAGTGAGAACAACAAAAGCATCGCACTATCGTGGAATGCAGTTGCAACTTCATGGTACACACAACAACCCACCCCACCACTGCCCGCACTGGCTGCATCCGCGTTGTTTTGCAGCTAGTTGCACTGAACTTTGTACACCTGGGCGTGAAAATTAGAATTGCTCTCCTCATGTATAAAATTTGATTTGACTTAGATACGGAACTAATTCCGCCCACTTTGGGGCGAACGATTTTTGTTGCTTCAAGTCTCGCTAATTATTAATTTTATCTGCCGCGGTTATCACTAAAAAGCGTAATGCGCGACGGAAATGCAAAACTTCAGGCATACCTATCTGGTTTTCTACAGATACTGTGTTTGACTATTTAGAGGTCATTGGAAAACTGCATTTCATCATCGTTGTAAAGATGGCCGCTTTGCAACTGCAGCATAGCAGCGCAGATGCAGTGCTCTTCGAAAACGCCTTGCAATTAATTGAAAAATTATGAGGGTATAAAACATGTTGAAATTATTCTTTTATGAAATATTGCTTTCTCTTCACAACGTCTAAATTCTATAATCACTTCATCCTGTTTAAAGGATTGTGCAAAAAAAACCATACAGTTTTTGATAAAATATGCTAACCGAATGTGAATTTTTAGTACATTGCATCATTTTTACGCACTAAAAAAAACTGAATTTTTATTTTCTTGAACATCAGAAAAGTGTCTGGGGTGTATTTTTTTTTTCTACAAATTTTAATTGTTTTAAATCCGTTAATTGAAACTTCTCCTTCGCACATTTGTTTCATTTCGCACAACTTATTTTCTAATATGAAAATGTTTCGAAAAATCGAAAACATCAAAACGAAAAATAAGTGCAGAAGAATGGAAAATCAAAAGCAGAAAATTGAGACTATTAAAAACGATATAACATGTTTTGGAAATCTAGATTTCTGCATGGATAAAGTTCGACCCAGAACGAGGGTGGTTCAGAAATTTCCCGGAAAAAGGATATTAGTGGAAACGGAATTTTACTGCGATAAATAATTAAAATCGTCATACACCTGTTGAGATTTGTTTTTATCACTTGTTAACATCGTTTACTTCACCGAGGATCATTTGAGTTAAACAAATTTAACACCAACAACAAAATTGTTATCTTTTTACACATTTAATATTTTTCTAATTGCTTGTAATGAAACTGATCGAAAATTGATGTTCTTTATATTTGTTATACAATAATATTTGTATTGGTAATACATAAAGTTTATTTACGTTGATAAAGATTGAGAAACAAGGAATTCGTGAAAACGATTTGGTAAAGTTGACTGCTGGGGAAAATGTCCTGTTTATTTAATCCATCAAAAATGTTGTTGCAAATTTCGAGTTATGTTCGCGAATTCAGTACCTAATATGAGAAATTTTTCATTCAACTCTAACTGAGCACTCTACTCGCACAGACACACTAGCGGATGCTGTCAATTTTATGGAATTTAATATTCAAAAAATATAAAAAAAAAAACATTTAACTTTTTCTATTTCCGATTTGAGTATTTT
Organism: Leptogaster cylindrica; assembly: GCA_963082835.1. Lineage (NCBI taxonomy): Eukaryota > Metazoa > Arthropoda > Insecta > Diptera > Asilidae > Leptogaster > Leptogaster cylindrica. The sequence continues at coordinate 22,454,817 of OY720109.1, read as the reverse complement.
AGAGTTTTGGATCCAGTTTTATTTAAACTCGGTTACGTTCTAGTAAACTTCAGTTTCATGAACAAATAAGAAATTGCAATAAATCACCTTCCATGTTGTTAATTTTTTAATTTCGTTTTCATCGTCCTTTCATCGACACAAAAGATTTGCGAAGAACGCAAAACGCCCGCGTTGAAAAGGGATTGAGTTATCGCGAGACTTTCAGAGCACGATTCGAGCTCTTATTTAACAATTTACGAGAATTGTTGTCTCATTTAAATATGAAGAACACGATAATTGCCGGCGAATGCAAATGCATCGAGTTGCGTGCCCATATGAAGACATTTGCAGCAATTATGCAATCGCAACGGCCAATAATGCTCTGTTTTGCCTTGTTTGTATGCAAATTGTTAAACATGTAATTGAAAAAGTACATCGTTGAAAACTTACGCACTTTTATTCGCTCAGTGCCCACGATTAATTGTTGCACATGAAATTGAGTCGCGGCCAGGATTCAGGCCGATTCGGAGGGAGGTGCCGCAACCCTTTGACTTTGAAGTGCTCGATAAATAAATGCCGGATTATGGAAGCTAATGAAAGAGTTAAACCTACGGTAATGCCTCATAAATATTTGAGATTGAATCTCTTACATTTTCAATTCCCGCCGCAAAAAGCAGTGACGGAGACTGGATCCATAAATTCATCTAGTTCTGAGACTTTGCATGAGTATTTAAGAACAAACGGCTTTTATTTATAAAGTTGCAAATATAAAATGGAACAAAATTCACTCAAAGAACCGCGTAAAAATTCAAAATGTTGGAGTTAACTTTAAAACGAAATTCGCATGAGATCAAAAAAGAATGCACGGATAACAAAACTATACTAAAATTTAGAGCGAGATTCTTTTAACCCTTTAATAAGGTAAGGGGCGCCGACTACTGGGAGCACATGCTGTTTAAGCCCCCCCCCCCCCCCCCCCACACACACACACACAATTCAGGTTTCTCATTTTGTTACTCACTTTGATGGGTGACCCTCCCCAAGTCCCCACCAAAAATGAGATAGTTTAAGGACCGCTTCACTATTTCTACACCCAATTCTATTTTACACGGTTTCGATATAACACGGTGTAGAAAAGTAGGTTCAAATAACCGCCCTTAAAAAGCAGTGTTTACATAACACCATTGAAAAAAGTTATCCAATTTTATTTTATTTTTGTAGAATCATTCGCTTTAGCACGGTTAAAAATCTGATTTGATTTAATTTTTCTACATTTATAGCGAAAAAATTCTATTTTAGCATGGTGCCTATTTTTTAGACGGTTATTCCGGTTCCAGAACGTATCTACCGTGTTAAAACGGAATTGGGTGCAGTTTGAATCTAATTATCACATCACGTGTTTCATTGCGGTTAGGAAGGGGGAAGTGGGCAGAAAGAACAAATTTTGTGTTCTAAATAATAAGATATTATTAAAATTTCATAATGCGTAAATTACATGCCGAATTGCGTTGTCCTTTGAATTGGATGAAATATCCTTTGCCGCTTACGACTGTTATCTATTACGAATCTTGCAAATTCCAAAGACAATAAATATTCTACATTCCTCGAATATTTATTTTTTTTTCCTGAATTTACACTAATTTTATCATTGAATTGAAAAATTCAGAAGAACACGTTGACGACAATTTCTTGTTCTTGTTGATTTGATCCCCAACTTGTACCCCTTCCCAACTTGTAGCTTCCCCTTTCCCAAGAAAATAAAGCGCAGTTAAGCGATATTTTATCCCAGGACAGTGAATAAATGTTAAGCATTTTCCAGTATAATTGTTTGTTTTTTTTTGCTCGAAACTAAAAATATAAATTTATAAATTCTGGAATTGTTTGCACTGCACTTAACAAAAGGTAAGAATTGATACGAATAAAAAGTTTATATAATCAAAGAAGAAAAAAAATTATCCACTCATGATTTTCTTAAAATCTCAATAATCAAAAGCATGATAATAAAATCATGATTCTCAGTAAAAAATACAAAAACATATAACCAAAACAAATGTAAACTATCTGCATAGTTAAAAATATTTACATAGCTCTCCTGAAAATTTGTGACTTTTTCGTGTGCCTGTAAAATACCTATAGTTATAGGGTTTATCTGTGGTTATTGGTTTTATTTGAATTAAGAACAGAAATTTTGCGCTAAAGTTTCGAAAGAAATCAAAAAAGTAGCAAAAAATATCAAACTGAAAGATTTCCCAAATTTTAGAAAGTATAGCAGAAGATTTTCGATTACCATTACTCGAATACCAAGGACACCTTCATAACAAGTCTGTTTAGACGCCTCTTCAGATGCTTGCTATCAAGGTTCTACTGTAGATATTTGTTTTTATTTTATCTATAACTATTTAAATGGAAAACATTCTTTGAAAGGCTTCGGTAATAATCGGTGTTTATAACAAAACTGCAACAATCCTTTGCATAACTAGAAATCCAGAAAATATGCTTCAAGAATGTGCATAAATTTAAAAAAAAAATTGTTTGCACGAATAGTTTGCAGAAAAACAATTTATTATTTTCTTTTGTCCTTTAAACTTTTAAGAATTTTGAGACGATAGTTTTTATGGCCATATATTTCCATTCTATAACCAAACTATTTCAAAATTACTCAAGCTCCTTTACTATTCAAACTATTCTAATGTACACCCCACTCTTCCCCTACATGAATGTTTGCGTAACACATTACTAACTACCAGTAAATGCAGCAATTCCTTCTTCTTGGACCCGTCAAAAAGAAATTAAAAATCGATTGCAGAGAGATTGAGGATGTTTCGAAATGCTCATCAAGTTCCATCAATTGGGCTTGGATTCGTGCAAAAAACATATGACATGGTACTTTAATTTAATTTGAATACGTGGAAGACTTAAGGTTCCTTCTCCACCGTATAAGACTGTGCAATCGCGACCTTAAACTTCCACCATTCGAAGGGCAATGTTTTTATGCGTATGTATGTTTTTCAAACTAAGTTGAGTGTAATTTTGTTGAACGGAGAACTGGCAATCCTGAATCCAGCAACTTCAAATTCCAAACTGTACGATTGCGCTCTGCTTTTTAAACTAACATTGTTAACGGTACTGTTTTTCTGTTCAAAGGCCATAACGGTAAATTACCTATGTTGTGTTGATTATGTTGCAGCACAGATCCAAATGCCATAAGATCCTTGGCCGGGGGTGCACGGGCACCGAGGGCGGAAAAACCGTCCCCCAAATAGGACGCCAGTGCGACAGCCCTAGGGGGCGCTTTGGAGCCTTCGGTCAAAATTTTGAGACTTCGCTTGGCACTTTTGAACAATTTTCAATTTTTCAAAAACTCAACACGCAGCACTAACCGCCCTTCCGACCGCACACTTTGGCCACTGCCGGACGAGAACACCACCGGGAAATCCAACAGGTTACGACGGGGCTGCGCCAAGGAGGTGCCGCCCGCACTTTCGACAGCGCGACAGAACGATGCCAGCAACGCCGCTCACTGGGCTACGGGACCGTGACAAATCAAACAATACACAGATCTGTTCTCGGCAGTCCCGACCGACAGAATGTCCTGATAACCGCCAATCGTCCCGCACCAGAACTAATGACAGCCACTGATAAGCCGCAGGCGATCTGCTCGTAACCTGCGCTTGCAACTCGGAGAAACTCGCCACAAAATTTACTACAAATCTTCACGACAGCTCAGCGCCGACTGGCCTCGTTGCCCGCCGCAGCAGAGCAATTTGGTGTTGGCTGGCGCTCTGCAATCGGGACCAGTCTCGCCCTTCGCCGAACAAACGAAATGTACACGATCGGAAGGCGTTGCCTAGCAACGTGCAACTGGTGCCAGTCGAGCTCCACCAATGGAGTACCAAGTTGCCCGTAAACATCCGCCCCTCGAAGTTACCTAGCGAGGTGTGACTCTGTGAAATGACTGCTCGGGGATTTTTTGTTTAACTGCGGGGAGTTTTTTGTTTCTGCTAGCCTGCTTGCAATGCGGGGCAGCACGCAATGGAAAGCGCGAAGTCTGTTGATATGGACGCCGGTTGGGTCTGCTCTAGAGCGGATTTCGGGGATTTTCCCAAGAGCAGTTGCTGTGTAGTGTCCGTGGAGGGGAGTGCGATTTGCTGTGTTGGAGCGGTGGGGCAATGGTTGGTAGGTATATGGCAACTCGATACGAGCAATACAAAGCCTAGCGAAGGCGGTTTGAGTTGGTTGGGGTTGTTTTAGACGAGGGGAATGCACTGCAGGCGGGCGCGAAAGGCGGCTGTGCGGCTGACTGTGTGTGTCGCGATTGTCAAACATTGGTAGAACGTCGGGTATTCCGCTTTGTGCAAGGTGGAGGAGGCGTCAAAAGTGTGTCTTTAAGGGAACCAGGTGGGGGCGCTGCCGTATCGATTCCTTGGGCTAGCTTTAAGATATTGATGCTTAATGGCTTTGGACGGTAGCGGGTTTTTGCGAGAAACTTGGCAAACTTTTTTCTATGAGAGAAAGTTTTTGTGTTTTCTTCGCGTAGGAAAATGCAATTTCATAAATGCCCCAGGTTCTGAATGGAAATGGAAATTTCGAAATGACAGTTGACTTTTGTTTAATTTGCAGAGCAAACTGAACTCAACCGGAGACCCCCCTCGCGGCACAAAACCGTTGAATTTCTTGGTGATTTCGAAAGACGACCAGATACAGGCATTTGCTCCGCAATCCGCGCTGCACTCGAAACTTTTCCTGGATTAACCTGGCCTCGTCAGATTTGAACATGTTTCACGCTCGTTTTCCTCGAGTGGGATCCCGACTTGCCAGCAACAGCACCGAATACGTTTATAACGGAACACAATCATTTGCCATTTTTTGTACGCGCTTTTAAACCGATCGATGACGACGGGAGGGGGCAAATTGCTGGAGCAAGTACCAACGTCCAACAGTTTAGGAAGCATTGGCTTTGAATATGGACAAATCTTGAAGAGTAATCCGAAAAAACAATATTTCCATATCATTTTTTCCCTTTAAGATTTATACCTGTGTGCGTGTTGAAAACTGAGGAACGTGAATATAATATATTATCCATATTATGCCTGAACTGATCACAATTGCGTAAAAGAGGAAGCAAGGGACGAATTTTAGTAGGCACTATTTACGCTAGAAAAAGTTATGAAAATGAAATGCTATGTAATATGTTTAATCCAATTTATACTGTTATACAAACAAATACCGGCGATCTGTCGGGAGGTGGGGGTACGAACGGTATACAAATTTGTGACACAAATATTGTCACATTTTTAGAGAATTTAAAGTAGAAAATTTAGGCCATTTATAATATTCTTTGTTGACTTTTTACTTAGGACTGTGAGATACTGTGCTCGGAATTCGCCACATGTTCATTTCTCCGTTTTGAGTTCGGGAAAAATGTCAAGGCACAGGCAGGCCGCACCTTCTCCTTTTGTCTGTCAATAGTCAATACTATGCTGAAATCTTTTTTATTAATGTATTAATTTTTTTGTAGGTATATTTATTTTTAAAATTCGTTTTTTAAAAATATTATTTTTGACAATACAAACCTAAATTGAGTGTATTGTCCTCGAAGATATAACTATGTACCATACCAAGTATTAGTTAGCTATAGGTTCAAGGGAAGTGGGGTAAATAACAATAAGGGAAGTTAATACAAAGCATGTAAGACATATATTGTAGGTACCCAAAACTTTACCAATTTTCATCTAGGTAATAGAAAAACTAACCGGTCAGTTTTTGGCATCTAAAAAATTTCAAGGTCGCATAAAAAAAGACCGTGTAAAAACAATAAATCCATTCAAATATAATTAGTAAATTCTAATACGTAGGTATTTATAAAAAATATTTAATGAAAGAAAGTTAGGTAAGTAATATTTGAATATTACGCAAACAAAATCAACATTTTCGTTAAGAACTGATTCAGATTTATATGGTAACACTACGAAAAAGTTCCCCGATTTGGCAAATTTTAACGAAATGTTATTGTATCTACGAAATTTCAATCCTATAGCTACAAGCGCTCTGGAATTATCGTCGGTCAGGTATATAGGTATACCTACATATTACATGGATACCAATGAAAATGAAAACAGTATGATGACCAACAGATTAAACATTAATCTTTGTACCTATCTAGAAAAATAAATTGTATTCATATAAATTGTAATACTTTAATTGTACACTTACATTTTTAAGCTTCCAGAAAAACGTATCTCACAGGGAAGGGGGCGGGCGGCTTTGGGAATGAATCTTCCTGAAAGCTCAAACACAACACACATAAATTTTACATTTATCTTTTCTTTTAAAATTTTTAGATTATGCTGTTATACAATAACAATATTGTGTAAAAAACCAAAGCATTAATTTTTAGGCGTACTAATAATTACTATAAAAAAAATAATGTATAATTCCGCTATTCTGTTTTGCAAAATAAGTAAAAAACATTAGTCAGAATGATCGTACGCTACCAAAAAACTCAAATAGTGTTTACACGTATAAATAAAATAATGGCGATATAAAAGTTTTATAAAAAATAAGAACAATTTTAACATCAATTTTAATTTTTATGAACACGTCGACTATGGTTGTTTTTGTGGTCTGTTTTTATTAATTCAGTCAGTTATATCCGGAACAGAAAGAGAAACGGAAGTGGATCAATGCTTATGCTTTGGTTCACAATATTCTTTTCCATTTTTTATATCATCATAATATGCTGAACGTATTATTGTCTATGATGACAGGATCCGGAGTATCCGTCGCATACGCAGCCTTCTCATTTTTGATATATCTACATACCAAGTTTTTTTTATTGCTTTTATTGCCTAAACCTTTGGAGTTTTCCCAATTTTCTATAACATTTTGAGTACCTAGTTTCTTTGAGTACGTCAGTTACGACTTATCCAACCCAGCACCCCTCCCAGTCATGTAATCAAGTCCACGTGGAATTTCACCTCACACAATACCAATACTCACCTCACTTGGTAATTGTGAGCTTGGTTCAAAATAAAGTAGAGTAATATCAACGTGGTCCTGCAGATAACGCGGATGAATCTTTTGGTTTATTTCCATTTTGCTACGGAATCGGTCAATTTATTAGTCACAAACGATAGTTTTGGTTTCTTACATGTGGACCAGTAAATATAATATTTTTGGGAGGACTTATTGATTAATCAAGACAGTGAGCCGCGATGAGCACAACATTTTCATTGATCAATGAACCTGAACACTCTTTGTAAAACTTTTCTCGTTTAGTTTTTGCTTTGCACTATCTCTTGAACTTGGACAGACACATGAAGGTATGCACAACAAATTTGTATTTCAACTCCGTAACAAATGAACCATCGACATTTTTCCCCAACACCACAAATCACAAAATAATGAACAATATTCTAAACATTTTCGAAATTATAATGCGAATAAGCTTTAGAATCGACTTTATATACCTTTTTTAATATTATTTTTGCCATACCTGAAAATTCGCAAACGAAAGTTCAAAGTTCGCTCATGTTTTCGAAAAAACTGTAGATTTGTATTTATGTATTACATGTGAACGAACGTTTGCAACGCCATGAAATACATAATGGTGACAGAAAAAAGGAATTAGGTATATGGATGCCCGATTGTCTGTTCGTCTGTCTGTCTGTCCAGACGATCAACTCGAGAACGCTTGTCGCTATAGAGTATTGAAATTTGGGACAATAAGACTTCATTGAAATAATAATTGTAAAGATGAGCAAAATCGGGCGTCTATCTTATAGGTGTTTCACATTTTTAATAAGCTTTTGCAGAGCAATTCTGTATCAAATGATCTATTTGAAGAGGAAAATGTTTTTTTTTTTTTTTGAAATGTTAAAACTTAAAATAATTATATACCTACTCCTATAGCAGATTTAAGATTTTCAGATAAGTGTTTTCAAAACATACATGTATGTATGCGCTTCTGTAACCCGTTGTTGGTATTTGCAAGGAATGTCAGTTACGGATGATGGTGATCTTGGCGGGAACCGGGACCAATAATGATTCCCGCGACAAAAGAGCGCTCTATGAGCGCAACCGCAAAGTAATGCGCCGAGGTCAGTGCGATTTTTTTCCACGGTATGCTGTGGGTGCGTCCTAATTCGGCTGGCTGGGAAGCCTTGCCCGATCGTCGACGCAAGGGCGGCCGCTACAAAGTCACTGCGAGGCACAAAAGAACCGCAAGATCAGTTTGTAAATCAGCGCAGAAGCGACTGCTGGGCACACCGAACCGAAGTGGCCGTGCAAACCGCGATCGCGCATTATTTCACGATTCGTTGCGGCTTCCAACTCATGGATCACGCCGCGAATATCGCCCACTGAGTTACGTTGGCTCCGTGCGCCAATGAGGGGCCGCGATTTGCATAGGTGTCGCAGGGATTTGTGGTAGACATTCCTTGCGCAGGGAAATCAAACGCCATTGCAGCCGTGAAACTGCTGCCGGCTAATTCGATCGCGAGGACTCTAAAGTTGCGGCGTCAAGTGTCACATCAATCAAAAATTACAACAAACGCTTATATAAAAACCTAAAGTTAAAACAAACTGACAAAATATAAAATCTACAAATAAAAATTAATTACAAAATAATTTAATCTAATGTATTTTATAGAAACAAATTTTTTAATTAATAAAAAACAAAATAGAAATGCACAATGAGGGAAATTTATAATGGTCTTACATTGTCTAGAACAGCGTTCAGTATTTATTCTAATCTATTTCATTTTCTATCGTTCCAAAACAATTTTCATTGAATGAATTTGTGGGGAATGGAACCCTACAGGAGTTGTGTTCCACATTAAAAGCATCAATGGCAATGGGTACGCATTTGAGGCATGGCTATTTTGAATTAACTTAATTTCAGTCGATCCCAAACTTTAATATTGGGAACGTCAGACAGAAGAACCATAGATAGACCATTGGAGGTTTCTACAACGGAACAAATGCACAAGTGAGAAATAATTAAATTGACTTAATTCGAAAGTTTGGACTTGGGAAAAACAGAACCTCATATCTTTAGTAGGACTTAGGATGTATTCAATTCTCCCCATATGCTATGGAATGGATGACTAGTTCAACCTGAATCCGCTAGAGTACGTCTTACCATCTAGTCTTCTAAATTTTATTAAGATTTTCTTTACAGTGAAAAGCAGATTAAGATCTTAAGAAACATTATTTACGATGAAACATTATTACGAATGCATTAAACAACGTTATTTTTTGTAAATATTACTGCATAATTTTCTTTAAGTTTTTTATGGTCAAGTTCGATCACTGGGGTGGGGTTTACGCCTTGCACATTGTCGAACGCAAATCCTAATTTTTTGCTTATTGTGGCAGAAAAAAACTGAAATTTGAACTTGTGTTTTAGCGTAAAGGTAAAATACTTAAAATTGATAAAAACGAACGTACCCAATATTTGTCACAAGTAACAAAAAATCATCAGTTTCTTTTAATGACTTTTCAACAGAAAAACACGCGAGCCCTGAATCATATTGACATTTAAAAAATCATATGGCTTCACAAATGTTATAAAAACAACACTAAATGAAATGTCATAAACGTCGAAATTTTAAATTTATAGAAAAACATAAAAACGTAATTATTGTAAAACAACTGAATAGTTACTTGAAGAACAAATAAATTGAGTTGGCAAATAAGAGTTGCTCGTTGTTCGGACGACGAGAGCCTTTTTGTAAATGATAAAATTTTTATGGCAAGTACCTATACAATATACATTATACATGGATATTCATCGATTACCTTTTGAATTGCAAACAGCAGCGATAAACCATAATCTTACGTTTTTCTAGTAGACTTAAATTTAAGTGTCGCAAATGTATTTGATACGTATCTAATAAACTGTACATAAACAAATAAGAATTCAAAGTATAAAGCGTTTCAGAACTCTATTTTATTGTAGTAAAAACTTTGTTGGTTTTCAAAATGTTGCTTTGAGAATGCTCTGTTTTTGTTGCTTATTGCTTGTAAATGAATTTATTATTGCAACACTCTGGTGTCACCAGTAGCAACAAACAACAGACGCGAAATTTGTTGTGCAATTATTATTTTTATAGTGTACTTAAAAGAAAAAGAAATTGCCTTTTTGTCGCCTTTTGCAAATAAAATGGCTTCGACACAAATGAACACGAAGCAGCCGCGGAAGCCGACATGCGAGGAGAAGGACGACAATTTACGAGTCGATAATCGCCCACTGCCAAACATGGAACGTGCGAATTCACTTGTCGATGCCATTTTAAAAAATTTTCAAATGTCCACATTTTCTCTCCAAATTTTTGCCTCATTTCCTCTTGGAATTGTTTTGGATTCTCAATTTGAGATCCCCCAATATTTTACAATATCCATAATACATTGCGAATATTTGAATTATTTATAACTCTTTGAAAATTTATTTGTTAATGCAGGACACCCAATATGTTTAATAATTACAACAATCTTAAAAACTATTTTCTAAAATTTTGAAAATATTTTTGAATGCTGTTGATTCTATTTCTTGATTATATAAACCATCCTCTCGGTTATTGGAAAAGGGGTCATTAATGACCAACAATGTTTTTTAATACATTTTGCATTTTAATATATTCTGGCAAGTTTTAACACAGTTTTAAATTTAAAAGTTTGAAAAAAAATAAATCTAAAAAGTAGGGGAGACCGGGGCACGTTTGCATTTTATTTTATTTATGCTATTTTCTTTCTTAATTCTATGTCCAGGTTAAAGTATTTTCAATAAAAAATGGTTAAGTCTGATCAATATTGATCATATCATGTTTGAAAATTTACCACGTAAGCCGGGCAAGTTTTCCAACCTATTAAAAATGCAGAATGCTATAACATAACCTCAACGAGTAACGGTGCAAATTATTTGCAAACCAATCCAATCAGTAGGCGACGGAAGAACTCCATTTTTGTCAAAGCAGTAAGCTTAACACTAGTATACTTGTACATTAATTATAATTAATTTTAAGTTTTAATTATGAACTTGAAATTTTACTCATTTTTGAAAAACTGATGAAAACATCGCTCTTGATGAAGAATCTCTGAAGTGAAACTTGTATGAATGAGGTGAAAACCGTTGTTGCCGTTTCATCCACGGATAAAGAATCACACAAGGAGTTATTACTATGACAGGAAACTCTGCCATGTTTTCGCAAAAGTGACGTCACTGCGGCAGAAGTGGCACCAATTAGTATGCGGAAAACAGTGAAGTAATTTGTGTTGTAAAATTTAAGAATTTTTGAAAATGGTTAAATTCAGTGTAAAGGATTGTGGAAACTAATTGAGTCATACCATGTCAAATCAACACACTTTTAAGAAATTTTTGAAATGACCATTTTAGATTTTGTTGAATAGAGGTAGTTTTCATTAAGAATAAGCAAAATATGTAATTTTGTTGCAACATCTTAACCCGTTGGGAAATTATAGGCATGTACAGTTTTCAAAAACTCGACAAAAAAACGGAATTGAACTCTTTTAAAATCGCTCTAGGTATAAGCCGAGCTTATTATGAATAATAAAAATATTATTATAATCTAATAATTTTATTAACGTGTCTTTACAGCTCTTGAGTTCCTTAATAACTAACTTTTTTATATTTTCCTTTGGCCGATTAGCTTAAAAATAAACCTTACTATGTTTAACATACAGTATTAACTTATCAACTTATTACACTAGGAGCTGGCCTTATTGAGCTAGAGAGGTTGGAGAGGTGTCATTTTGCAAAATTCCTTAGGCTCTTTCTAATGTTATATAACAATATAACATGACATGGGTACTAATTTTTTTTTTTTTTTTTTTTTTCAAAATACAAATTAAGATTTTGATTTAATTTTTTTTTTTTTAAAAGTACATATGTATAATTTAAAATTCTCAAAATGTTTCCATAAATACTTAGTACTGTTGTTAATCAGCTAGCAAAATATAAATATGGGATGATGATGGGTTCATTGTTAAAACATTCGACACATGACGCTTGCTTTTGAATAATAGCTATCCTGTATGTATGCATGCTGATGCATACTGCATAGGGTCTATGCATGTCAAATCGTACAGGCACGGTTGCTCGACATTTTTAATTTTTTCAGGAGTTTCTTAATTTGTTCTAAATATCACGCCATAGGTAAATAAAAAATATTTCTCGCTCTTTTTTTTTAGCGGCCATTTTTGTTTGTGTGCGTTGGGTTGGTCTTCTTTCACAACAATCGTCTTCTAGGATTATTCTAGCTTATACTAGCTATTACTATTTCATGGGCCAAATGTTTTGATGTGTCTGCCGGCATTGTTCATCAAAGATTTTCCACTGAATACTCGCATATCTGCTTCACTTTAGTGGATACTCTGCAGAATGTGCTGCCTTATTGCTGGACCATTATATTATTAAAAATACGGTCTTTCAAGTTTCAACTCTAATCGTTAGAGGATACAGATAAAAGTAAAGGATTTGTGCAGCAGCGACAGGACTGTGTTTTATGTGCAATTGTTCACGCAGCATCAGATTGTCTTTAAACCTCTCCCACAACCCCCGCGAACCAGGAAATCGAAGGGACTTTATTTTACAAGGCTTAGGGGACCCTCCCCTACACATTCCTCAAAAAATTATATTTTTATTCGGCCATTTCGACATTTTTGGTCTAGTTTGCCTGGGCTATAAGTTCATGTTCTCACAAATAAAAGAAAAAGAAAACCGAAAAAGCTGTTCTCATGAAACCTGATGACTCATTGAAAAGGGAACTCTTTGGTCTTTAACCCTTTCAAACACTGTGATTTACAACGTTAAAGTGCGATTGCTGTGAGCTGTTCATTTTTTGCGTACGCTGAACCAATAAGATTTGAAATTCCGATTGAAAATTCATTAATTACAACCAAAATAGTCTCAATAACATTATATAAGTTTGGGGAGGTGAGGAATCAAATAAATTAAAGAGTTCAAAATGCTTTCGAAGGGTTAACATGTTTCCTTTTCCACATTTATCAAACATATGTAGTACAACATAAACATTGTCATAGCAAGTACATCCCATATGCAGTACAATATTGTTGAGCAAAAAAATAACACAAATTTGTTTAAAGTTTGCATTTGCCAATCTAGACGAAGGATGCAAACAATTCAGAGCAGCACAAGGAATCTTTGGGGCCTTTAATTTAATTATGAAAGTCAATCAGGATGGTTTTCCTTACACCCTTTTTGCGGAAGTCAATTATACAAATGATGTAGGTATGACATTGCTAATTACCTATGTTGAAGGACACAAAATAGTAATGGATGGATTTATGGATACTCATTAACTGCGACTTTAGATTTCAAAAATTGCAAGTGAATTCCACAAAACGAGGGTTCTGAAAGTTGAATTACCACCTCCAATGAAGCGGTATTTTCGATTAATAATTCCAGTCACGTGCAGTGTTGGGGGAATCCCCTAATTTCCAAATCTGATTAGGGCGATATCATATTGCATGGGATTTCCGCTGACTCTTCATCATCTTACATGGAATTGGAGTGGACTTTCGACTTGAAGTCACAGTAAATAGAAGTGATTTGATTGGCTAAATGTTTCATCAGGTGACAAACATATGAAAGCGCATAAACTGATTTCTGTTGGTCTGATTGCAGCTGATAGTGCAAGTGCTGCATCCTGTAATGTCTTTTTAACTTTATTTCGATTTTTCCGTGGATCTTTGACAACCAGTAATCGGAATGCATCGCAGCAAAAGTGCATCACCATAAAAGCAAATAGGTATAAAAAATAAAATAGTCCTCAAGTTCTTCGCCCAGCTGGCCTTCACCCCTGTGACTGCTCTCCGGTCGAAGTGCTCTTGTTGTTTTCCATTAATTTTTAGTTTCCACTACTTGCAATGCAGGATGGCAAATGTACCTCGAGTACGGATGCAGAAAGGAGGCGATACCAAGCCCCAACTTCGCCTCGGATGCTCCTGGTACACAAGCAGGACACGAATAGATGAGAAGTGTGCACTGCGAAGCAAAGCTCCAGCCCGGCATAGGTACAGATCAGTAATAACGTTGATACTCTCCTGATGGAAAATTATACGACAAAGTAATGAATATGGGGTTCCCAAAGATGCCCTTCGTCCCTGGCCAAGCCCCCTCCATGGTTGGCTCCCGCCGGGATCTGCCCGTGTACTCGGATGAATATGCATAAGAGTGTGCAGGTAGAGAATGAAGTGTAATCATAATAATAACGTCGGAAGGAATTTTTTCTTCGTTTTCCTTTACTACTTGAAATGAGGAGTGAAAATAAAGCGACCAGAGACGGCAGCATCACGGAGAAAATAATGAAGGAAAGCTCTGGAGATTACGGGGCAAACTGGCATCAGCAGCGGCTCTCGGTAGCGAATCATCAGTAGCCACAATCCAAGTCTGCGAGAAATTGGATTCATTATTTACGACCAAAATAGATATTTTTCCAGATTATTTGTTGAATGGGTTTCGTGATAATATCCACCGAGAAAATTGTGTTTAACTTTATACGAGCGAACGAAAAATTGCGATTGCTTCGTGTTCCTCGACTCCGACGTAGAAATCGATTTGCTGAGCAGTAAATTGGCACCCAAAACGCAACCTGCACTCGCCAATGGAGTCCGGCGTCTTCGTCCTTGTGTGGCGAGTAGTGTCGAAGTTCGCGTTTAATTACCACCAGCGGCAACGGGGGATTGCCGTCACTTCCATTGACCGCCGATATTTGGGAAAATACGCGTATTTGCTGTCAACCGTCTTCGGGATCGAGTCCTTCCCCAATCGGAAGAACCTACTTCGGAAGAGCTGTCCTTGGTCATCATTAGGTAAAAACAAAAACAGGGAAAAGCAGAAAATACGCCATTTTAAGAAGCATTGAAAGACTCTTTTTTCACAGCAGATTCCTTTTCCTTCTCATTTGCAAAGAATATCCGAAGAGTCACATTGTAAATTCAGAGAAATAAATAACATTAATAACAAACAACATAAATTAAAGTTTGTATTGTTTTGTTATCTATAACCTACTAGTGTCGCTTTAATGCAGGTACATTTTATTTATTTTTCAGTATTTTCCTTCATTTTGTTAAAAGACAGTATTCTATGATTCTCTAAATTTCAGCGTTTTCAAAATTGTATTTAATAACCGTGTAAAAATTTTCGTAAATATATAGGTAATATTAAACTTGATTTTGTATTGTTAGTGTAACTTTAGAAAACACTATAATTCAAAAATATTGCTAAATGTTATTTATCATTTGCAGAAAAAAAGAAGCAAGGATTAACTAAAAAATTTATTTTCGAGGAAAAATTACTACTAATAGCAGCTTTTAATTAAAATTACAATAAATAGAATAAATAAAGAAATAAGAAAAGAAAAGGAAAGAGGAACATCAGAGCTTTCAAAGGCTGGTTTGGACACATTGATGGGACTACACCTAGTACCTACTATATGGTTCGAGTCTCGCAAATTTTTTGTTGCACTGTCTTCATATAAGTAACCGAAGGAAGTTCTATTTTAAAATGTATGCCTAATTAATAAGCATTTTGCAATTTAGATAAATTTTGCGCAGAGAGTTTTAAACCAATTTCAATTTGAACTTATTCACGCAAATTCATTGTAATTAGGGTTTTCAAATAAAAAGAACATCATGTGTGATGTGAATGGATTAAGATTTTGATGAATTAATATCAAGTTTAAAAATCATTTAATATTCATTTTACGTAAAATGATGAAAAAAACACTATCTACATAATTTGTCGAGAGCGATTCATTTCATGAGTTGATGTAATAGAACACAAATTTATTAAAGCTATTATAAGCGAATTAATATTAATGACATACAACATTTTAGTTGTCGTAAAAATGTAGAAATAAAATTAAGAAATTAAAATTAATATGCACAGAAGAACTCGAACTGCTGTCTAATAAATTAATTAATTGGTAATATCTGAACGGTTCGATCTATTGCAAAAAACGTGACGCTGAAAAGAGAAACTGTTTAACCATTATGGATTTCTTTAGATAATTTATTATAATAAAATACTGTCTACAGAAATATTATTGTACTTATTAAATTAAACACTTTAACATTTAAAGAATACAGGGAATCCTTGACTTACTTAATATAAGTTGAAAACGACGTTTAAATTCAAACGAAAATTTTCAGAAAGTATAAAATACTGTGAAATACAAACCTATAGATATAAAACATATTAAGTATTTTTTGGGTAACAAAAAGATGGTCTAGGATGCGCTCTGCGCAGGTTGTTACATCTTACAGTCACAATCACATTTGGATGGTTTGTTGCACATGTCATGAAGTATACAAAACTTTTTTTTTAAAAAACAAAATGGCGTTCCAGCGGTAGGTAGCCCTTTTTTTGGGGGCCTTACGCGGGCGGAAACATAATTTACGAAGAGAAGTAACTGACGATTATTAAAAAATATTAACTTTTCACAAAATGGCAGAAGTTTGAATAAAAGTTTTAAATTTTGGTCGAGAAATTGGCCGTAATTACTTTAAATATAAAAATATTGTTGACCATTGATCTTAAAAATTGTGTACACTACTCTCTTTTTTTGTCGATCTTGAAGACATGATTTCGAGAAAAACGCGTTTGTCCATATTAAGGATTGTAATTTCAATCCATGATGATGATTTGACAACATCAGCGTCCCAAATGTATTAATGTACCTACCTAATATGCGCGAAATTTTTCAAGTTCAACATTATTCAAATAATATTTCAGAATAATATTGAAATCACTAATTTTTTTGCAAAATTCTAGTCACTAAAACCGAAAAACATGTTTAGACTTTACTATTTGCTTTTTTAAACTCTAACGTATGCGAAAAGTGTTTTGAAAATGTTGTAATTGGAAGAACCATGAATTAAAATGTTATTGTAAAATGTGTTAATATTTTGACGTAAAGCGTCTTTGTTTAGGGTCTATACGAAGTAAACCGTTACGTTACACACTGTTATCATTTACCTATATATTTGCGAGCGTGCCGCCCAAGCCATAGTAATACAATACTACAAAGTAGTTGAAGTAGTTGCCCTAGTCGATTACTTTTTATTTGACTTACCGGAAACAAATTCAAACGCATCAAATATCCGCACTCACGTAATGACTACTTTTAAGAACTTTTGGCTCAACATTTCCTGAATGAGAAGGCGATACCGATATCCTTCATTTGCTTTCATTTTAAAACAATTTACCTACTTTAATAATTTTTTTTTAAACAATTTATCTATTTTAAACAATTTATTTTAAATTAATTTTTGTTTAAATACAGATTCTTTGCTTTTCTAATAGCCGCAATTAACAAAATTAAAGAAAAATTAAAATTGATTCAAAAATAGAAACTCAATGTTTTTCACGTCGTGGATTATTTCAGAGATTATAAAAATACATATTATTACTTTATTAACTCTAGGAGCTTGCACTTCGGAAGGCTTGCAACATGGTGAATGTAGATTGTAATGTAGAAGTCTAATGGACTAATGGTAAGACCTAAGACCGAAAAGGTTTGATTGAGGAAAATGCATCAAGATTGCGAAATTAGATAATGCAACAGAAGGAAACAATTTGATGATATTTTTGTTGGCTGCAAGTGCACGCTTCAGCTTTCAAAGTACGATTTCCATTTTGTTTGAAAGTGCATTTGTGCAATCAGCCTTGGAATGAATTCACAATCAAGCAATGACTCACAGAGCTCGTCACCGCGGATGTGAGTGCGCCATGTTTTGATTGCCCAAAAGTCCGAGCGTGGGAATCGCACGAAATTCGGGACTGCAGGTTTCGATTCTTCTTCTCGCCGCGGCACACAAAGCGCCAATATTACAATTGATTCAGTCTCGTTGCAGTGCGCCGTGTTGGTGCTGCAAGTGCAGTGGGACGCCGCGCTCCTGAATTCGTCAATCGACGTATGGCGGCACAAATTGGTGATTAAAAGCAATCTGCTCGGCTGTCATGACTTTGATTTCTTGCTGTAAACTCTGTTGTGACTAGGACCTATCAGCAGCTGGTGGGACTCTCGCCCTGTTGCACCGTCATGCAGATGATATCGACTAGATCGTGCGGGGACCCTCCGCGGACTCGCCATTGTCTTGCCGGACTCGGACGGTACACGCCCGCGGATAGTTAAGGTGAATGACGGCAGCGGGTAGGTAAGGTACGTGAAGGTGAGCGGCAGGTTCGCGGTCCGAAGGCGGTTGCTATAAATTTAGTTATCCGCGTGTTACACTTTGTTCGTCTGTTTCGGGAAGAATGTTATTTTTAATTACAAAGTTGCTCCTATGCGGACATCGCATGAGGACTGCAGGTACGCCTCTCGTGGCGGTGGTGCACCTTCGGCCCCATTACAGTTTTGCTGACCGTGGTTCAGGGGTATCTTCAGAGGCGCAACAAATGCCGACCTAGCATCGGTCTGACCAACGCGGCTTACTCCTGTGGAAAGGACCAGGACTCGGACTCCGAAGACCGCTGCATCCTGCACTAGCATTTCTTGGGGCAATCTTTAATGAATTAAAACCCAATAAACTCACACATTATATTCCTCTTCGACCATAAAATGGTATAATCGCGATTGGTCACATTCGGACGAGTCGCGCAACATCTCCGGCTGGCTTCCTTTGATTTATCTTGGCTGCGAAAGGGTTTTGCTTATCGTTGTCTCGGCTGCCATAATCCACGAACGCCGGCGCACAAAAACGTTGCAAGCGAGCAGCTTCATTCCTCTTTAGAGCCCTCAAGTGCTCTTTCAGGCTTCTTCTAGTTATTAAAAGTCAGTCTCACTTGACGTTTTATAACGATCAAACAATTCGTTGGATCTGTGGAACCTGGACAATACGCTGCCGGCGAAATATTTCAAAACATTATAACAGACAGATAAAATGGCGCACACCATTCGCGATCCTCCCGAGGAAATCCCTGTCTTGCGCGATGCAATCATAATTTCCTGTCGACAGTTATGTACAAATGCAGTGCAAAAACGAATTAACAAAATTTTATGTGGAAGCTGCACTATCAAATAAATATAACTCGGGAATTAGCATACCTCGGTCTAGGTACTTTCCTAAGCTGTTGGTATAAGTTACTTCAAATGGTGAAAGCGTGTACGAACATCAACAGGAATCGTAGTTAAAAACATTTTTATGCATTTACCATCAAAACAAAATGATAAGAAAATGCAAAAGTGACTAAAGTTTAATTCTGGCCATCTAGAAAAAAATATTTTATTCAGATGATTTTTTTGTAATTTTACTTCTAGTTAAAATAATTTTGGTTTTCCTTTCAAAGAACTCCAGAATTGTTATTTTAAGTTTGTTTTATTAAAATGTTAGTCTAAATTCATTGTAAAAAATAAGATAGGTAATGCACTCATACTACATTTTAGATTATTTATTCTTTTCGTATTTTTGTAGTTCTATTAGATTTATGATTAAAAATTCTTATTTGAAAAATATTCTTGGTTTGCGATCTATTTTAGTCTGTTATTTTTAATGTTTACTCTCAATAAATAATAAAAGTCAAGCAAATTAATTATTATTATATTTTTTAATTATACTATTGAATTATTCTTTCACATTATTTCATATTGGATATTAGTAAATGTTTCTTTTGCTTCTGCGGAATTAGAGTAGCTTACTTGCCTATTTGGTTTTTACAACAAGTTAAAATATTTCTGCAATCATTGTACGTCATTAAGGGAAAGAGCTCGAAACAAAAGGAATAGAAAATATCTGCTCCTGTGAAAATTTCCAAATCCAAAAACGAAGCGCGGAAGTATCCAAATATGTACCACTCTTCTCTGCTCATTTTCAGTTCGTTTTAATTGAAAATCTTCACAAAAGTTCGTTAACTTTTCGTTACTCTTTCTTACTATTGTTATTTAAAACGTCATTTTTAAAAATTACTAACCACTTTGGTGGTCAAATTTCTCCTATTAATTTTCCCATCATTGGTGTTGCAATAAGTGGCGACTCTAATGCATCTCTCTCACGTCACAGGAACTCGAAATGGAATGCAAATGAGTACAAATAAAAACTGGCGCGTGTTGCTCCTGGAAACTTTCCCGAAAATGGCCAACATGTCCGCCCGCACCCTGCTCCTGTTTGGAGTTCTATGATTAACACAATCGCCGCATCTCCGTAATGTTGGAAAACGCCCTCGTGTGTGCAAAAACTTCGCATTAATTTCACCTGCTCCATAAAAGTGAGTGCTCGAGAATTCGGGTCGGGGTGGAGTGCCTTGCGGAACACCGAAGGGGCAGCAAAAGTTTATGATTCAGACGAACAATCGCCTCCCAGCGCCCGAATTTGTGACAGGTTGAAATGTCCTTTAGCACATCCTGTTTAATGGGTTTATAATTTACTTTTCCGTGAGGATCACGTAAATCGCAGCTTGACGATGGTACAGCGACTGCACATTAACGTTATACATAATTCATAAACGGACTCTTTGCATTTTTATTGGAAAATGTCGTCCTCGGCTCATATGGCAACCGCAGTCCTTTTGGTGGCGGTGGCGGCGGGCGACGGGATCCCGAATCGCTGATGCATGCAGTGTTAACATGACAAACGACAGCTAATTTCTGTAGGAATCTCGGAAATTTGTCATTTACTAATTAACACACGGCAATTCGGCACTGTGGCCACTGACAGTCGGCGCGGGTCCTTTCTGCGTCGGTCCGTGAAATGGGATTTGGAATTCGAGGCGACTTAACACGGAAACGTAAATTAATTATCCCATGCTGCCGCGTAACTCAATCCCAATCCGAACCGAGATCCTCATCCTTCGTGGACGCTGCTCTCGCCACCAGCTTCTTGATGGCACAGCTTATTCTAGTTGTTTGACATCTTCCTTTTACATTTTTGTCCTGACATCAATTCCAGTTTACAGATGCTCATCTGGGATTTAGAAAACATAACACTCATTAATCACTTAATGAATACAGTAGGTATAATATATGATATAAAACAATACGCAAAAAGTCATTCCAGTTTAAAGTTGCAATATGGTTTTGCGGGAAAGAAACAATTTCAATTCTTCATTCGATTTTTATGCTAAATTGAGGATGTTTTTTAAATATTTTTACAGGTTTTGATATCCCACAATAAATTACATTTTAAATAATAAAAATTCAGCCATATAATGAAATGTACTGTTTTTTAACAAATGAAATATTTCTTGCATGCAAGAGTGAAGAAAGTTTTCTATGTTATTAACAAATTGTCGTAATATAGATTATAGGTACTTATCAAAATGAATAACTTTTTTTAAAAAAAAAATCGATTTATGGATGAGAAAGATCTCTAGATATTACTAAATTTTTTATTAATAATATTGATGGTTATTAATGTACCCATTAATATATTTTTGTTTTTCTTTTTCTTTTGTGGTGTGGAAGTGGAAACATTTTGAAAATTGCTTTACATAGGTAAGCATTGCATTAGTTTAACGTAATATTATGTAATACAAAATCGGTGTGGGACTTCGGATCAAACCTGCGTCTTACAAAACCCTTTCTATTATGCACTATTGCAGTTAATTCCAGTTATATGAATCGAAAGAATTTAACAATATTTTAAATAAAGACTTGAAAGTGGATTAAATCTTATCGTGTAAGTTAGTATAAGTGTAGTAGTAGTGTTTAGACGCTTGAAACTCGCGCGTAAATTGTTTGGATTTGCCAAAAATTATTGTACAGTACAACTTTGATATAAGGAATTCCTCAACCTCGATGTAACGATTTTTGTTTTAAATCCCCTTGAGCTTACCAATAGGTCCAATGCTAAATACATAGGTACACGAACACGACAGCTCTAATCTCAATATAATGCACAGAACTGAGTTACTAACCTTGATCCTATATTCCTATTGGCCTTGGTAATAATTAAACACGTCTATGTAACGAATTTTGTCCGCGAACAACCTTTATATTATATAACGAACTAACTCTCCATACAACGAATGAACGAACTCCCTCAACGAAGATCTCAGTCAGTGTAGCGAATGACAACAGTGCATTACAACAATTAATCATGTCTCGGGCTCTCGGCATAAGTCCTTAAGAAGATACATATAACGATCTCCAATATGTATAACGACTTTCTTGTTATAACGGATTTTTTAATATCCCCTTCACGTTTGTTATATCAAGGTTGATTTGACTGAACTATAATGTACATGTAAGCTACTTTTAGGACTGGATGAATTCCACAAGCCAGAGTTCCTAAACAAATCTTGAGTGCTTTGATTTGTGTAATATAGCATTCATGCTATTGTTTCAATTGTAATATATTTTGTATAGCTGACTTTTTATTTCTTCAACGCCCTTGTATTGGTGTTAGTGTATAACATTCTTTTATTCCTTGACGTTTCCCTCATCTTCCTCTTTCCATTATTAAAAATTTTGCGTTTAAGTTCTTACTATACCAGAAATTTTGTTTCAAATGTTTTTTATATTGGTGTTTAACCTATTCTAGATAATGATTTTAATTACAAAAATTATATTAATAATAACAAATGTCTACCTGTGACTGTTAAGCTTTTCTTCCTTTTTAGGATTTTTAACGGAATTATTTAATTTTACTAACTACTTACTCGATACTTATATTTACATATACGATATAGTGGAGTACACAGAGACATAATAAAAAGGACATTTGCACTTCCTCGAATAAAGAATCAAAAATTTATGTCGAGCAAAGCAGAATTTGATATAACAACAGAATCAGATCAGGATCAAATAAATTGAAGCTTGTCAGAATTTTTGCGATTAGATTTTCCACAAAACAAGCAACCGACCAAAATTCCTATATGAAAGACTCACTAAATGTTGTGGAAAGAAGTAAAACTGATGGTGACAAAAACAAATAAAAATAAACATGCTTATGCTTTAACGTATTAAGATTGGTTACATTTTTTACCTCGGTTTTGATATTTATTTGCAGCGTAAACAAAAGATCTGACGTGTTGAAAAATTGTTGTGCTGCTTCCACCATTTCTATTTCCTTTATTTTCCTTCCTTCCATTTTCTTTTCGAGGTTGAAATATGAACTCTAAATATGAATTTGAAACAAAACAATAGAAAAAATTTTGGTTTTTTTTCTTACCATTTAGAAGGTTTATAGTAAAATTATAGATATTATTAATATTGAATTTGGTATAGTTTTACGGGTTTTCTTTTGAAGCAATTGTTGAAAAAAAAAAATAACATTCTGCTATGCAATAGAAAAATCTCGAGAAAAATACTCTTAGGAATGTCTTTTTTTTTTGTTTTCTAATAATTTGGCGGAACTTTCTGTTATTTAGGAATTGGTTTAAAACTTGAGCTCGCTTAGTTTTTAATCACAAAAATTATTCAATAATTGTAAATACAAGATTCACCAGTGCCAAACGCAAACAAATCCTCAAATTATTACGATTGATATAAACGT
The DNA here is from genome assembly GCA_963082835.1 of Leptogaster cylindrica. Lineage (NCBI taxonomy): Eukaryota > Metazoa > Arthropoda > Insecta > Diptera > Asilidae > Leptogaster > Leptogaster cylindrica. The sequence goes on along the minus strand of OY720109.1, from coordinate 22,431,363 downwards.
TCACAGGGCGTAATAATGTGAGATGCCCCACAAGCAGGAAGCACGAAAAGGATTGCGCTAATTGAGGTCATTATGTCTAAATTGGCGCTTAGTCCCGCGTGTGGATATTACAACATAATTATTGCGCTAACTCTCCCGGCCGGAGGAGTCCTTTGTGCCGCCGCCCAGTCGCACTTTGGCCTAATTGAAATCACTTTTGCAACCAATTAATGGGAATAATGAACTATCAGCGGTTAAAATTCCCAGCGAGCTCGTCTTTGTCCTGGAAGCTCTTAAATTGCACTTCTGACAATAGCAGGGAATGCACAAAGCTGCGTTTGCCATTAAAATGTTATACTAGAACAGAATCCGGATCGGGCGCAAGGATGCTATTTTATCGGGCGGAGATTGCCCTCCATAAAAAAATCACTCCTGCTTCTTACGTCCTGTTCCGGGTTCTGGAAGCAGGTGTCCAATGCGAGAATTGCAATTTGAAACTCATTTTAGATTATTCAATTAGCACAAAAAGGAAAATGCAAATATACGTAATACCTATTTAAAACAAAATGGAAATTAAGTGTATTGTTTTATTTAATTTTATGTTTCTGCAGGTTATGACGTATGCACACTTTTTAAAGGAGAAAGGACCTTTACTTTCTGGACTTAGTTTGGCAATCTGTTTTTTAATCACATTTACATAATTACGTAAATGTAATTTCTCAAAATTCGATTAGGTGCTGCATTTAATGTAGAGCAATTAATAACAATTAATATTAATGTAAAAGAACATGACATTTATTGGTAAGAACACAGCAGAATTAATATTTTTTAAACATGAATAAATAATTAAAGAAAATCATCCTAAACAGTAGCAAAGCAAGAATAGGAGGAAAGCTGAAAGGTTTTATCTAAATGTTACTAATTCTTGTTAGCACACTGCCAATTATAATATGATTTTTTATTGGCCCTTTTTGTCTTGTTCCGAATCAAATTTAAATCTTTGATAAATGTAATTACTGTAAGTTATACTTTGAGTCTTTTTGTGCGCTGATAAAATGGAAAAATATTTATGAACAATTTAACGTAAAGTATGCAAATTCGATAAACTTCTGTTATTAAATACAGGCTTCAGTAAGTAGTTGTAAATATATTTCTAAACATATATTAATGTAACAATGTAACAAGAATAAAACCATGTTAAGTTTTTCCACATCCGTTATTTAAACTATTTCCAATTTATTTAATACAATTTATTTAGAGTGGCATAAATTCGTTCGTATACAAAAAACTATAATATCTACATATCTACAATAATATCTATATTGGTTGGTATTTAGTATTAAAATTAATTATTTTTCAACAATATTGAATTTCAGAAGTGAAAACGCGAACTTTGGAAAATCGCAATTCATGAAAAATGCAAATGCAGCATTTCACCAAAGTAATTTTTGTGTTTGGATGTCTTGTGTTTTTTAAAACTTTACTATTTTGTGAATCTTCTCTTCGAATCACTGTTTGAACAAAAGGGAAATTTAATTATTGTATTGTAATTTATTAAAATTTATTAACTCATTGCAATAAATTGTAAGAAATGCTCATCTTTAGTAATCCATCTAAAAAGTTGTTTTTGTCAATATTTGTTTTTAGAATCAAAGAAAAGTTCATCCGAAATAATCGATTTATCTAGTGTAGATACTTTTAACCCTTTGTGTACCTTAAGATATTAAGAACTTAAGATATTAATAAAATTTGGTGCAACTTTTTTTAATGCAATGTGCAAAAAATGTTTTCAACAGATCTCTTAAAAATGATATGTTCACAAATACTACTTAATTTAATTAAAATAATTTCATTTTTTACCTTCTTAAGCAGGATGATTAACGTTTAAAACAGCAGTAGATCATTTTCCTGGAATTGGTTAACCTTATCTAAAATACATCCGCCTTGAATGCAATATCCTTTTGCAGTACTCCCAACGATCGCCGACGGATTTCGTCCATCCGAAGGTGTTTTCTCAGGTGATGACTGGAAAATGGAATTCCGGCTAAACTGTCGGTGGCAGTTGATTTAGCACGCGCTGAGGTGTTTGGAAAACAGAAATCCGGCTCGAAAGCCAGTTAAGTTAAGCCGGACCAACACCTGTCCATTAAGTAATGCGGATAATCGGGATTGCGCTGGGGTGCTGGTGTCTTTTAATAGTTTTACGGTCGCTGTTAATCTAAGCCTTTCGTGCCCCAAACAAACCGAGACAAAGAGGACGGCCAGGAGAGGCTTTCAATGATGGCCGTTCCCTGGAAGCTCATTACCGAATTCAAATCTGCCGACGCATTGTCTGTATGGAAATCCGTCCTCAATGAAATATGAGCCCCGTCTAGATGCCCGGCGGAGGTTTTCTGGTACAGGTCGGCTTCGGGTGATCCCTATCGATGCTACCGGATTAAGTGTGGGCGGATGGGGCAAGGAATCGAGATCGACATGTTAATGTCCCTCACGATTAGAATCGCTCAATCCATCAGCCACGGCTCGCGCTGGCGGGACAATGGCTCATCGGAGAGCCAACCTTAACGTGACGACTTCCTCCATTAAATGCAAATTTTTCTTCTATCCACAAAAGGTGCGTGGGCTCCCGAAAAATGTGCCTGTCTGGTTACGTTTCAATTACGGCATCGCGACTCGAGGTCTTCTGGCGCAGTAGCCTGAAAATGACTTCAATTGAGATAAAGACGCGGTGATGATTTCTTACTTCAGTCCAACTTCTCTGCCAATTCTCTTGGCGAAGTGATCTCGAAAATGATTAAGACACTTTCGGTTTTCCATTCCGAGGCTGGCACGAACAAACAGTCCTATCAAGGACAATCTCTTACAGAAATTGATGTGACTCGTGCAAGCATTTTGAAACAAGCATCAAGAAAGGAAATCGTAATGTCGAAGCTGCAATATCGGAAGAATGCGATCAGCGCGCTTTTGTTCAACAATCAACAATGAAGAATGGCTTTCATGAATGGTCGATTGACATTGATCAAGTTTTGAACAATTCCGAAAGTAAGAGTTCCGTCCCGTTGCAGTTGTATTGATTTCAGAGTTTGGTGGATTCTGTGCAAATAAATAGAGTAAGACTGTTTCCAAAGTTGCAAGAAAGTCAAATCGCAATTATACATCATTAAATAATTATTATGTTTCGGAAATTCATTTCATGAGACTGAAAGTTATTCTTAGGAACCATTGTACGAAAATCGAGTAGGTAAACCCACATCCGATAATTTTTTTTATAAAACAAAGATAGTCAATTTATGGATATGACTTCATTTTTTCAAAGCATTAATTAATAAAATTTGAGCGTTTTTAAACAATTGCTACTTGCAATGAAAAAGTAAGAATTCTGAAACTTTGTGACTAACCAGTATTTGAAAATCCTTTCGTTCTATAATTCAATCATTTCGCACTTTAAATAAGCTATCATATATTATTATCTCAAGAATTATATAAATTATTTATTAATACCTATAATAATTTGTTCATCAAATCAACTAATTTCAAATTATTCGAACTATATTCAAATTAATTTCCAATCAAATTTTAGAGAAAAAAATTTTGCTGTTTTCAAGGAATTTTCTGAAGGTTCCGACGATTTTTGGATTTACTAAATTTTCAGAAATATTTTCCAACCACCAAAAAAGTTGTGGCTTGGTGTTTTTAGCTTTCTTATTTTCAATAGTTTATACCTATACAAAAAGAAAAGAAAGTTGTGTTCATTCTTGCTCTTCATTTTGTTCATTTGGCATAATTATTTTTAAGACAGTTTTTTTTCTTTAAGGAAATTCGTAGTGGAAATTTTTGAGATTGAGATATCTGGCATGAATTCCTTGATTTAGGTTAAAGAATTATGTATGGATAGCTTGAAATTTGTAACCGGAAAATAATTGACCCTGGAAAAGGGTTGAGCCAACACCAAATCGTTTTTAATTTACAAATGTGGTATAAGTAAGACGTAGATAAGATTTGGTGTTAATGGAAACTCTTTTTGCAAGATAAACTCCAACAGAAAACTTAGAGAAATGGTCGTTACAGTGCACTTTTTGCCACAACAATTGTCTTAAAAAATGCACCTTTGCTATTAGTTGCATTCGAATTTGAAAAGACCTTCAACGGTCGATGAGCGTGGAAAGGGTTCTCGTCTCATCTGAGACAATGAGCTCAAGAGTTCCACCACAAACCCCAATCAACGCGAAAAGGAGTCCACGTGAAGATGATTCTAAACCGAAGCACATCATCGGCGCAGAGGTAGTTCGATGCACCCTTCTACCTGAATTTGACGCTCTTTATTAAATATTAATCAAAATCGTTTATGATTTGTGATTTCCTGCTGCTAAAAAATCCAGACCTTCTCCTGCTAATAGTTTATGGGGATACGTGTGAGCCACGTTATTAATCCTTGCCTCAAATTTCGTCTTCGCAAACTATCAATGGGCCGCCACGCAGAAGAGGCTCTATGCCAGCGACGGGAAAGGGTTAGGGCCAGGATCTGATATCGAATGTGGAAGAATACTCTCATTCATAAAAGTTTGCGCCGAAAGTCATTAAGGTCCGGAGCATGGGAGCTGTCTTCCCTTCGTCCGCATGTGATAAACCCATGTCGAGCTGAATAAGTTGGGGCACAGTACAGGGCCTGTGCACTGTCTGCCCACAGCACATATGGGGATAATAATTGTTTCGGTCCATCTCCTCCGGGACTGATATCCTCTTGGCATCGGACTGCCTCACCGTCTTCCAATCCCAAAACAACCGCAATCTCATGCTCTTTTTATTTCCTGTTCGACTCGGATGAAGGTCTGCGAATGAAAACAAAATAAAACAAGAGGCGAAATTAAATAATAACAAAACAAAAGGAGCAGTCGATGTCGGCAATCGGCCAGCAAATCTCTCGAAAGCGGAATTGTAGAACGAAAGCAGTAAAAAAGCGATGAACAAGATGATTGATGGGACCACATTAGGAATTGAGGCCCTTCCAGACTGCCTTCCTATTCCGCCGTCTAGTTTCCAGGTAACTCAATTGGCCTCAGCGGAGTGTCCTTATTTTCTGGGCACCCTTCACATAAAATTTTTATGTGTGGGTAATTAAAGAAAATTACTGTAATAAACATTTTAAGGGCGGAGGTGAAGGAAGGAAGCGTTTGCCTCGCTTGCTTTGCTTCCGCCAGCAGTTTACTACTGTTGCACACAGTTTGAGGAGCTGGACTGGTGCATGGGACTCTTCGATTCCTCCGGAGGGTTCGCTGCTGCATGTGCTAATTACCGAGGCCCCGAAGATCCAGTAATAGATTTAAATAAGTCAATATTTGTGGAGATTCCAAAGAACTTCATTTCTCATGCCACCAGGCTCTAATTGCGCACGGGAAAAGTGCTGCACAAATGTGCGATGGTCGGGGGTCGATGGGTGTGAAGGGAATAGGGATGCACCCGAGGATGGATCTCCATCGTGGAGTTCTTCCGAATTCTCATTTTGAAATTAATGCGCGATTAATATTCTTCCTTCACTTGTGGATGACGGAAAAGTTGAAGGACGAATAGGCACCGTACTGCCATTTTAATTTTTAACCCTTATCTAACGTGAGTGTTATCCACTTAACTCTCCACTTAGCGCATGTGTATAGCGAGACTAACGGTCATAACGGACAACGGTTGCTTTATTTAAAACTGAAGGCTTACAAATCTTAATTTAAGCACAAACTTCGGTGCTCTAAGCCTTTCCGTTAATTACTTACTGAGTTTTTTCCTTCGAAGACGATAATCTGTATGTTTAACTTAACTACATCATAATTGGTCGTCTTTACTTATTGTAGGATTGTTCAAAATAACTGTAAACAGTATTGTCTCTCCTCAAACTCATTGATTTATTAATTAATTAATATTTTATTTACTGAGTTTAATATAACTACAAATATTTAGCCGGCTTACTTATGATAGGTATGAGTGATGTCACGTTTGGGTTATGATATTGATAATTATTGTACATAACTCGCGTCATCAGTTGACTTACATTAATATATCAAAGGTTTAATTGTTCACGTGCATGATACTGTCCTAAAAGTTGATGAATTTTCTTATTATAATTGGTATGATGTGAAATTTGCCAAATATGTCAAGGACAGTAGTACCAACCTAAAAAAAAATTATTCCACAATACCCCCGAAGTTTAAATTAAAAAGTCACCTTACTTTTTGTTTTACACTATAAGAAACATTATTCTAATACTATTTTCGAGAAGAACACAAAAACCAGAGCCAATCTTGACAAACTGACAACGGATTCGAATTCAGCGTCCCAAAATACGATAAGAATGGCTTTCCTCTTCTTGGGTCCAAAAGTTGACCGAAATTTGTAAACCAGTGTTATTTTAATGTTGCGAAAAGTCATATTGGCGTGTTAAGAATCTCATTTGTATGTCATCAACACACAAGTTCGCGGCGACCTTTCTAAATTTAATATGAGATCGTACCAAAATAAGAACCGATTCGTTATGAAAATTAAAAAAGCTGTTTTCCCTTTAAAATTACGAAGAACCAAGGTATATTTTATATAAAGTATAGTACGTATGAATTTTTGCAACTTTCGTGACGTTGCAATTTGTACAAGTTTACTCATTACTTATAGTCAATTTGTACAAAACATTGTTGACTTGGATCGTTTGTGCTTACATGTTTTTGAAAGGAATTTTTACAGGGTGTCTCCCGAAATTCAATTCCCACCGTCAAAAGCGTTCGTGCCCATTTCGGGTACTCTGAAAACTTGTTTTTTGTATGGGAAACATTACCCGAAGACTCAAATTAATGTTGTGACCTTGAGGGGGACGAAAAAGAGTAGGCCGTCAAGCCACCATCAAGACCGTCAAGAGAGAATTTTTACTTCTTCGGTTCTGACGAATATGTTTTAGAGTTTTAGACTATAGTATAGTCTATAGCGGTGTACGCAGTACGCACCCCAATATACAACGACGAAGGCGTATAATAATTTTTGTGTTTGATGTTTTTCTTTTTGAAAAACATTTAAAAAAAACTATTCCAACCGAACCAATGCGGCAATCCGCAAAAAATTAGTATTGTTGCGGTAAAACTTGTCTTCTGAATACAGCAAGGATCAATTTTCTGAAGATTATGTACCGAAAGTTTTCGAGAATTTTGCACGAGTATCTGATTAATTGCATTCAAAACTTACTATTGGTAAATAGTTATACCAGACAAATTTTACAAAATTCGTTTTTTTCTTTATTTGACCACATCTCGAAAAATGTTGAATGTGACGTCAGACGGGTAGAAATGTGAAGAATTTACTGCAGTAAATTTAATAATAGCCTATCAAGGCAAGGAAATCATAGTTTTATTTTACCAGCGAGAGGATTATATTCATCAAATATTTACAAAAAATAATTCTTCAAACGCCTCAAAATGCTCCCTCCTATTATGTGATCCCCCCCCCCCCCCCCCCCCACCGAAAAGTTGTTCAACGGGCTTGATTTGCCTTTTCCTCCTAAGTATATGCAACACATATAATGCATTTTCGGCATCCTATTTTTCAAGTAATGCCCAGTACAAAAAATCTACATCTTTTGGAAAAAATAGAATCAGCTGTATTTCGAAAAACTGCCCCATCTGGTGGGGCCTGGGGAAACTTGGCGATAAATTTTTCTAAGAAAAAATTAAATTATTTCGTTAATTTTTGAATAATAAAATGTCATGGGAATAAAAATGGAAACATAGATAATATTATAATCGACACTAAAATCAATTTTTCCAAATTTTACTAATTTCTAATGATATTTTGCACCAGGTTTTTCCTTTATATAGTTCTTCTTACAGCCCTTTACTTAGCACGTTATGCAATATTATATTTTATGTTAAAAACCTACCTGAACAGAACTGGCAAAAAAGAGTTTAAATAGTAACGCCGTAACGCGCAAAATGGCACGAGTGCGTTATATTCTGTATACCTTGTATTCTTTATACCATGAAATATCCAGTTCCAATCCAATTACCTTCCACCATTTCAATAAACAAAACAAATCTGACATCTGAGGAAAATTAAGTTCAGTTTACAAATTGTTGGTGAAGTCAAAATTTGGGAGCTTCTTTGATTTCACTAGTTTGATTTACAAGTTGTCGTTTAGCAATTTATTCAATCCAAAATTCAAGAGAAATCTAATAAATTCTGCTAATTCAGCAGGGACGACGACTGAAAAATTGAAGAAAACACAGAATCCAACAACAAATCAAAATCACAGATTTCATATAGTAAGTATAGTATAAACAACTAAAGGTCAGGTGGTAAATAATCCCTTCCGAGACAAAAAACTACTTAAATATCATGCACATTTGAAGCGGTACTAATACTAAACATCTCATTTTCTGATTGCTGTCGTAAGGAACCATTTTCTTTCACATTGGAGCGTTGGCGGTTTCTTGACATCACTATCTGCAATAATTGAATATAATAGAATTATTCTATCTTTCAGTTTACTTCTCATATAGCTCGTCGCTTTATTTGCACAACTTTCCAGCTGCGCTTTAAAAAATTGTTGACGGCTTGCATGAAATACGTGAACCTGCTTGGAGAGTTCAGAAAAATAGTGTGACTTTCAATATTGTGTAAAACAAAGCTTAGAACTTTTCATACTTATACATTTTGTTTCTTAAGCCGCAGTCAGACCATAGCAAAAAGTCACACGATAAGCAAAAATGAGGTTGCAACTCGCAGCCTGCAGTTTGCACTTCACAGACGACCGCAGTCCTCCCCGTCCTATTTGCGCCACTGTTATTAAGCAACCTTTTACTTTCAATGTTTCTTTGCTGCAAGTAGTCTTTAAATTCCGATTTGTTTTAGAAGCTTTAGAAGATGGTGTTGCGTACACAGAAGCTGGAAAACCGGTGTTCAACTTGTTCCTGGAAAACTTACCTCATTGGTAAGAATTGTGCTAATTCCAGAAAGTTTGTGTTTAGTAACTTAGAATCAATTTCAGATTACTGAAAACGATCTTCGCGATTATTTCATCCGTGACGGAGATCTGATATCTGTTGAAATTGATAAGAAAGGATCGAACTGCGTGTATAAAGACGGTTTAGTGAGTTTCAAAGATGCAGCATCGGCTGGGGCGTAAGTATTGATGGCATTGATTGATCGATTCCAATTTGTTTTATTTAATTGGTTTAAGGTAGATTTCGAAGTTCGTTATTTGAGCAAAATTAGCCCAAGAGGATGGGCGGTAGAGAGGGGGTTGACATTTTGAAAAAAGTATATTTCGGCCTCTGAGGAGTTTAGAGAAAATCTGTGCATAAATTAGAGTACTCCCTATGAGGCTTACCGTTTACGGCGATACCAACGATTCAGGGGTTACGGCAGCACGAGTGCGGATGGGGGTGGAAATTTGAAATTCTTAAAACCACATCTTGTTGGGTATCGTTGAAAAGCTCTTGATGAGTAGTTTACAAATCCATAACTAGTTTCGCGATTTTGACATAATAAACCACCAAAAATTCCATCAAAATTACTTCGAAATCTACCTCAGCTTGTGAGCCTGCTGAAAGGAATTTGTGTTTGATCCGTTCCAAATCGTTAGTGTATTTCTTATTTTTTAGAGCCTTGCGAGACAGAGTGCACTTTATCTGCAAGAACAAAATCAGCAAAACCTGCGGATAGCTCGATACAGGCAGATTCAGACCAGATGTATCATGGCCGTTCTATTCTTAGTCTTAATGACGACTGCCTTTTGCATTTATGCTCTTTCCTGTCGCTCCGTAATAAAATTAATCTATCGGAAACGTGCACGCGTTTCAGAGGAATAGCAGAAACAATGTGCCAGCACGAAAAGACTTTAACTATAATTGAAGAGGAGCAAATCACGTCGGTGCAGCTCAGGCAGATCTTCCTTACAGCTGGACATTACCTTCACAATATCACACTCATCGACGGAGAGGACCCGACGCCAACTTTGGAACTTATATCACAATACTGCCGAAATTTGCGACAGCTTCGAATATCAAACTTTCCGTACCTTAGTCCAAATCGGACTGCGTTCAGAGACATCGGTTTACAGTTGCGTAATTTAACTAAAATTGAGCTCTCACATTGTAAAATTGATGACTACGTTTGCCAAAATTTACTGCCATTACAGAACTTAGAATATATTAACTTATCGCGTAACTTTGATGTAACTGGAAAATACTTAGATGAATTCCCCAAATTAGTGCATTTAGACTTAAACGGCTGTTTGTCCATTAAATCACATTTTCTCAACAGTGTTTGCGAGAAGAGTTTATTGAAGTCGTTAAAAATAAACTGGTGTCCTTTAAACGATGACCGTTTCTTAGATGCACTCTTAAAATTGAAGCAGTTGGAAGAGCTCTCGTTTAATGCGTCCGTATACTACAATAACAATAAAGTAGCACAAATGAGCCAGCTGGAGAGTCTCAAATCGTTAACTATTAAGAATGTTAAGTATTTGAATGCGGAGTTTTTCACACAGTTGGTTCAGAATAAAGCGGAGAAATTAGAAACTCTCAAACTTAGCGTATTCAACGTAAGCCTCGAAACACGAGAGAGCATTTATGAATTAAAAAATTTAAAAAAACTTTACTTCGTGTTCGATAGTGTTTTATGTGATGCACTAGTCCTAAGACTCGAAAACTTAAAACAGTTGAAGTTTTTGGGCTTAGCTTATTGTCTCAAGGTCAATGCTCAAGCTATAGTAAGTCTGTTCGAGAAGTTAACAGAAGTTAGAAAGCTCGATGTTACGGGAAATAAGAACATTACAAATTATTTCATTGTGGAAATAGCAGACATAGTTAAGAAAAGGCGGACTAAATCGCACTGTACTATCTACGCAGGAAGGACTAACGTATCAAAGGACATTATGGTGGTTTGGATATAAACAAAGATGAAAGTTTTATTTTGATTTTTCTTGTTAATAGGACAACGAGTTCTTGGAGGAGTACAGACCATTTGTTTCAGTATCATTTGAAACCATTTATGACGACTGCTAGTTGTTTGACAACTCCTCTTCTGTTTTTTATAACCTGGACAGTGGACATGGAAGATTTCTATGATTTGCAAGGTAAGAATTGAACGTGTTTTAAGGTTGCCTTGTTAATTCCAAGTGATTTATTTTTAGATGACGGTTTATTCTTATGAAAAGGGACCATGTACATCAAATGAATTTAAAGCAAACATTGTCAAATTAATTTAAGCTAATACCAATGCAAATTGATTCTGAACTTCGCACACTTTGTGTTTAATTGTACAATAATATAATCTTTCATAAATATAGTGTTTTGAAACTTCAAACGCACTTAAAGGGTATGTAAGGCCACTCCAGTCTAGAGCAAGCTAAAAAACGACATATCAAATCAAATCAAATTAAACACTATAACAAGAATTTTTTTGGATGATGATTAAATTCAATCCACAGCATTTTTCCGATGATGCCTTTTTTTGTAATGGCAAACGAACTTAAGCGCTGCTCCTGCAATTTTGAACTTAGGATAAAAAACCAAAACGGTTTTGAATGTAGATGAGAACAGCTACGGAAGTACGGATGATTTTTTTCGATATATTGATACTTGCACAAAATGGCACGTGTTTAAAAAAATTCAACATTTCATGAAAAAATCGCCAGAAAATTATTTATACAAGAATTACGCAATATAATAAAGAAATTCTACGTACTTCTTTAGACAGTATAATTTTGAATCTACAGTAAAATTTTCAACTTGATAGGCGAAGATTTCTTTGGGTTATTATTACGCCCAATTTGGAAAATGTAGTTTTAAGAAAAACGCGTTTAAAGTGTGCAGAAGTAAAAAACTATCATAGAAAACGCTTGTAAGCGCTGCGTTAGAATTCAAAATTCGAGTACTTTGAGGCATTTCCCGCCCGTAATATTTTGGAATATTATTTGTAACATATTAAAGCACCATTTAAGGAGAAAAAAATTTCCGCTTTGGCAATTTGAATTTTTTCTGTATAATTTACTTGTTAAGGGATTTCTTATTTTAATTTCAAAGTGTAAAAAAAGCGTAAACATATATTTCCAAAAATGCTTGTACAAATTACTAACATTTAATTTCAAACTTGCACCGTTCGAATTTGTTCTAAAATGAAATACCTAATCCTAAGTAGATGATTACATCAAAAAACATTGTTACAATTTCTTCCGTTCAGTGTTGTACAGATCAGTTCTGCGTTGTATAGAAGTGGGAATTTGTGTTCGAACTTTGTCCACTAATGAGAAGTCTGTAAGAAAGTTAAAAGGATAATATACATTTGCAATGCCATGCAAACTTGGGGAGCACCAACCAAGATCAGCAACAATAGTTTCTTCAACTTCTCCGGCACTGCTAATTACTTTTCCCCAAGGATCTACAACCATTGAATGTCCCCAGGCTACGTATCCGGCGTCTTTAGACCTGGCTACTGAAATAGTCGCTACATAGAGCTGGAGGTCGTTAGCTCTCGCACGCTGTAGCAATTCCCAGTGCAAGGGCCCCGTGGTCATGTTGAAAGCCGCAGGGAAAATGAGCATTTTGCAACCTATAAAAGGATTCGAATAACAAAATGTTAAATATACAATTCCATACAGTACCTTCATTTTTGTAAATTCGAGACATTTCCTCGAAACGAATGTCGTAGCAGATTCCAAGACCTATTTTGATACCATCGACTTCGACGATTGTCAGCTTATCACCTGGCGAAAGGACGTCGGACTCTTTGAATCGAACACCCCCTGGAATGTCGATATCGAAGAGATGTACCTAAAAACTTGATATTTCTTGTTAATTAATTTCACTGAAAGAAAAAAACCTTTCTATGTGTGGCCATTAAAGATCCAGTGGGGCTCCACACAGTGCAGGTGTTGTAGAGCTTGTCGCCACTTTTTTCCGGAATGGTTCCACCAATCAGGAATATTCCATATTCTTTGGCTACATCTGACAAAATTTTCGAGGTGTACCCATCAGGGATCGTCTCGGCGTACTCAGGAAAAAATTTGGTTCCATAAGGACTATTAAAACACTCAGGGAGCGCTACAATTCTGGGACTGTGAGTTTCCACAGCACTTTTAATTCTGCTCACTGCATTTTGAACATTTTTGATTTTATCCTTTCCCACGTTCAGCTGCAGCAGAGCAATTTTCAAACCTATTTTAATCGTTTTCTCTATATAATACGTTTTAAATTGAATATCTATATTAATTTGTACTTACATTGCGCGACTTTACTCATTCTGAAGCCGAATTTGACATTACAATAATAATTGATAAGAATCAGCTGACGCCTGACAGCATCAACAAGGTCATTGCCGGTTATCAAAGACAGTTAAGTTAGCCAGTATATCTCTTTTAATTTTTAAAGAAAGCACGTCCTCTTTTTTCGCGCAGATCTTGTTTTTAACTATTTTTCTTATACCGGATCTTTTTTGTCCTCTTTTTTATAGTTAAGATCAAAAAGTATATTTCACATTTAAACTTTACGCGCCACAACATGTGACCTACTACTGCATTATAAAAATATGAAAAGGAAACTGAAGTACTAAGTCCATTCCATTTCCATTTAATATATTGCAAATTCAATACACTTATAAATTACATATTGTGTTTTTCATACATTTCTGACTTAACTGGATTATGTGGTTGCGCTCATTAGCGATAAGATGCAGTGCAACAAGATTGTATCTCAGTTTTAAGTACTAAATCATATGCGATGTTTGTGCGATGTAATTTTCCAACCTTGTTCATCAAAGTTTGCATTGGTATCACTGATTTTTCTCAAATGTCACTTCAATTTTTTCGACTTTGAATTGGTGTTGTATTTGCTGAGACTGTAAAATCTGCCCCGTTTAGCTCACGGGTTGCTGAAAACTATGAATACAAGCAAAAGAAAGTGTGTAAATTTTCAGACGAATTAAAAGCACAATACACATGTTTTGAAGACGTTGCTTACTGCAAATCAAATGCTTTGTGCACAATTTGTAAGATTATTGTTTGTGCTGGAAATAAGGATAAATATGATCTACAACAACACATAGATTCAAAGAAGCATCAAATAATCGTTCGGTCAATAACAGGCACATCCAACTTTTACAGCCACCAGTAAAATATACTTTGTTTTTTTAATTTTATTAGCCTCTTTTTGTCTTTTTTTTTTCTTTGGAGTTTCATCTTTTTGTTCTCTTTATTTTAAACAAAATTTGAATAAATGTTCTCTTACTCAACTTTCATCTTCTGACAGCCCTATCTGCAGTAAATACCTAATTAGAAAGCAACTGAAATAAATATTACATTCTGAATAGAATACTAAGGAAAAAGTTTGCACTGATAACAAAGATTATGCAATATGGTACATAAATAAGAAACATTATATAAGGTAATGGCCTTTTAAAAATTGCAGTGTGTAGAACTGCTTACTATAATAAATTTTGTTTAACGTTTCTACAAGAATCAAACCGTAATAGAATAATTTATAACATCAACATAAAAATTTTCTGATTGAATAATAATTTCTTGGTATAACTGTACTTAAACACTTTTCGTAATTTATGAAAAATTATTTATTTCCTTCCTTCAAGCAACTATAATTTTATTTCGTATTTGAATATTTTCTTGTCTTTGGCAATTTAAGGATTCTCTGGGACGTGGAGAGGCTTAACACGGTCTCTCGTACAAAATTGGAAATGGCTTATCACTTGGCGGCTGCAGCCAGTTGTCCTTTGCATACTCCGTCTTATCAGTCTCTATGACGTGGAACGTATAAGCATGACGACTCTTCTGCGAGCGATTAGGCTCACTTTTGTGAACCACCTGACCATCGATAAGGACGCAAGTCCCTGAACGTGGAGAAATTAATTAAAAAGTTATAACACTAAACCCAATTACCAACCCTTTGAAACAGGTACTGAAGTAAAATTTGATTGAGGATAAATCGGAGCAGGTTTGTCGTAAATTATGAGCTCAGGAGAATCTTTGTCAGGATTACGAATGTATCTGCAAATGTTTTGTAAAGTGTTTTTCTTTGAATAGCTTATTACTTTTAATTTACCTTCTGTGAACACCGCTTTTGTGAGAGCCCTTGATAAATTGCAAACAGCCATTTTGCACGGTGGCATCTTCCAGAGCAATCCAAAAGCCTAATGCTGAGCTGGGCTCAGTGTAAAGGTATGAAGCATCTTGATGAGGAGTGACTGCAGAGAGGAGTCCACGAATCATTATTACACATTATTAAATGGATTTAAATATTTCCTTTACCTTCTCCACCGATGCCAGGATTCTTATAAATATACATGCTTTGAGGAACGGCAGGCTTTTTGTAGCCAAGTTGCCAGCAAACTTCCCTCACTCGATCGTTGAATGTGATATTTTCAAAAACGGGAACTTCAGTGTGTAAAGCATGTCCGACCTTGAAAGAAACTGGTGTTTAAAACAATTATTGGAATACTTACAAATATTGGATTTTTTTTTAATGCTTTGAGTCCTTTTATTCCTCTAACTACTCCGTGGATCAGTCCCTGGTATATGGTATAAGTACAACATCTAATAGCAAACCTTGTTGAGGGCACATGTAGGATTCACCAGCAGTTCTCCGTTTTCGCCGATAGCACCTTCCTCGAAGAAATAGCGAACCTTGTCGCCGGACTCTATGAAATATTTTCCCCTGTTTTGGGCGTCGGAACTTTTAACCGTGCTGAAAATCGTCCTTCCTTCCTGCGGTGCATCCATGCAGAGAGCCCTTCCGGCTGCGTACAATTCTTCTACTTCTTCCGGTTTTAGAAAATCCTCAATGACTACAAAACCATTTTCCTCTAGCTGAAAACAATATTTATTGTTGCTTTTTAATAAATTATAAACAGTGCACACAAGTGTGATATAAAAACATGTTCATGCAGACAATTAATGAAAGACATGGAAATGAAAACTGGGAAGAAGAAAATGATAATTTGCTTTTATTAATTTAATTAGCTATTTTATATTGGATGTGCGCCAAATATGAAAATATTTTTTCACAAATTAATTTCCATTGTTGGTCCAATGTGGTTTTTATTTGCAATCGATTGTGATTTCCGTTACAAAGAGCGTTTTTGGAATTTGAATAGTTCTACTTTTATAAAACTATAATAAACACATGAAATGTTTTCAACATCTATTATATTATTTTCCTTTCCCATAAATTTATATTATGTGAAGTTTTCAAATTGAGTTGCAAACAAATAAAATTTCCATTTCACGATCGAAATATTAATTTCTATAATAAAAAGAAATGGGCGTTCATAAGACACAAAGTATAATAAATATTAAGGAAAATGTGCTGTAATATCGTGAACGCGAAACTCCCCTGGGAAGTGGTCTTCGCACTTTCGCTCCACAGGGAGTGTTAATCATTTCGGTATTTTGGCTGGTCTTAATCACGCGTCGCTATCAGGTGCGTTGGAACCTGCACCTCGGGAGCCGCAATCCTCCGCCATTGCAATTGATGCGCACAGCTAATTATAGCTGTGATTCCTACCTGTGAACGATTTGGAGCCGCGCCAACTCATCGCGACAAACGATAATATTCCGAGGGGTTCATTCATGAAAGCTCCACGGTTTTCGGGTTTCTCTGCTCATAACAAAACCAAAGACCAATTTTATACTAAAACTAATATAAGAACTCCATATACAATCCGCTGCAGAAATAAATTGTGTTCTGTTTAACGTCTGTAACCTTGAAATATTCGCCAATTTGAATTATTCTATCATTTATTTTAAACTTAATCAATTCAGTAAGACCACAAATGTTTTGAGAGATAATAACAATGAGAATTATTAACTAAAGGAGCACCTGCGTTGGCACACAGCATTGGCAATCGTTAATATACAATATATTGTTCAACATAAAAGTGTCGAATACAAATGTATTTTGTATTTTCGTTGCTTGAATAATTTCAATCACAACTACGTCCGGATTCCGGAAATGTTCTTCCCCTGAAACTGTTCCATGGAGTCCGATGGCAAAGTGCCACTAGATTTGAAAAATAGTCAAAATTCTGTTGATTCGTTTTCAGTTTTCGAAGACGAATGGACTTTCAATCAAAACTGCAAAAAATTATTGCGAAATTTTGAGTGTCTCCTGCTTTCGTCGGTTCGAGCAGTTTGCAAAAATTCACAAATTTCTTTTATGCGTATTGATAAATATTTAAGAACAAATGCTAATTATAGAATATGAATGACATTTAATGAAGTAAGCAATAAAATATACATATTTTAATTTCTTAATATAATCAGTTAAAATTATATCAGAAAAATATTTAAAAAATAAAAATTGCAATAATTAGTCGCATTTATACTCAGCTTATACAAATTATTTTTTTGTAATAATTTTGTTCACAAATTTAAACTTTAGAATGTAAGTGAACAAATCAAACGTTTTTGCAGAAGCAGTTTTCTCCTTTAAATATCATAATAAGACTCTATAAGTCTATGGGTACTCCAAATGTTTTGGTTTGGATTTTTCTAAAATAAAATTTTATTTATAGCAAGTTCAATTAATCTTATGAACTCCAACTATGTGCAATAACATAAAAAAAGTATTATCCAATTGATTTAGCAACATTTCCGATTGTATAAAATATATAATAAATTGTATAATACACCGTTGACGAAGTTGGCGATAACAACATATTATGTCCCGATAACGTTATATTTATATTATTTCCAAGTTGTTACTTTGCAAAATTATAATACCACCAAAAAATCCATTTCTGAACGATCAGTTGCCACGTTCGCGTTTGTCGAATTTATTGCCTTAGACCATATCAAAAGCTTGACGCTTGAACGTTTGCATTTAGTAGCTTAATTGAATCCAAGCCGGAGTGTGAGAGGAGATCCACTGGACTTACCTCAGCATACAGAGTATTCTTCATTTTCTTATGAACTAATTTATTCACGTGATTATTGATTATATTGACCGACACAGTTTTCACAAAAACCAGTTGTTCTAGGTAATTTCCGGAGATCGGAAAAAAACACAAAATCACAGGATTGATCACAATAACTTTCGTTTCTATTTTAGATCAAAATTTCTCATTGGTAACTTAATCAAAATTCGGGGAACAACAGTTGTATAAACTCAATGGCGATATATAACTTGTTTTTGTTAGAATAATTTTAAAATAATTTTATGAACACACAACTGAGGAGTGCTGTCCGAAAGTAAAATTCGCTAGCGGAAGACGGCTTAATTAACACTGAGTTGGTGGGAGGAGAAGATTCTGGTCAAGACTGGCCAAGTTTATGGCGTGCAGTTAGTAAGAAGCCGCCTGAAGCAAATTAGTTTTTCATAGCTCACTCATCTTGGTGAGTGGAAATTTCTAAAACGATAAGAATTACTCAGTAGTGATCGGCGCACAAGTGGAACACCAACGCATGCGCATGCGGACCCCAAGGAGCGAAAAGTGCGCAACCGATGTGCGTAGGTTCTGCTTAGAACCACAGTTGCATTTCCTTCAATATTTCTTTTGTCCTCGATGACGATCATGCAATGTCGTCCCGTCCGTGCACATGTGACATAGTCATCGAGGACCATATGTTAACAATCGGAATGCCTTGTGTACATTTTGCTGATCAGCATGATCAATGTTTCTTTGTTCTCTGTTCAAATAAATAATTGATATTGAGTCAGTTGTTCTGGGAGCACTTCGGAGGATGGACTCTGCTCGATCGGCACAATTGAAGTAAAGATTTTGATTTTGGGCCATAGCCATTGAATTATAATTTGAAACCATCATCAGTTGGAAGTTGGAACGATTGAGAACTGTGCCAGAAATTTATCATAATATATGATGCAGTAATAAAATTGAAATGTAATATGTACAAGATTTTTTCTTGTAAAGTTATGTAATGATCATTGCTAAGTAGCGATCTCTCCGGATGCCTAAAACCAGATCTGCGCCACTGACGAAAAGTCCTTAGAGCCTTGCCGAACCGAACCAGTTTAACCATTCTATTAATACAACCAATTAACAACTTAGGAACATCAAGCAATCAGATTTAGACTGAATATTTTATGGTTCCAAAAACACAAATCGTCATAATTAAAATAGACTGGTTAATTGGTTACGCTGTAGTAATATCAAAATTATGATTGAATAACCAGAAAGATAAATTTGTATTTACAGTATAAAAAATAAAATGAATTCAGTACTTTTGAATAAATTAAAACAGTTTCTCAAGGAATGTTGCTGGAATCTTATCAATGAAGTTAAATTGAACTAAACTCGTAAAATATGTGTAATTATACAATATATTATAATTATCGAGAACAGTTATCCGTTGACGGTTTTTAATTTTTATATTGCCGAAATTCTTGTTATGCCTGAGCAAGATCAACATTTACAGTAATGAAGGATTTGTTCTGTTTATTCTTAACCCATTCTATTTCGTAAAATATTAGTTCATTGATCCTCATGGGAGTTCAGTTGGAAAATATTTTTTTCATAATATTAAATAAAGGTAAAATTTTGCTGTCAGTCGCCGATTGGCACGAATGACATTTACCGGTGTCGATCGAATGACACTGCAGTGTAAACAGGTGCTTTATTTAAACGGTACTGAATGACAAAAAACCAACTCGCGTGTTCTTTCTGTTGTGAATGACAATTTTGGTATGGCATTCATCTACCTGTTCGCGTCGTGCGTTTGTCGTTACTTGATGAATTTGTGATCTAATTGTGTTTATTTTGATTTTTGAAACGGCGAATGAAATTTTTCAAGATGTAGAAATGCAAAAGGCAGTTTGTAAATTTGATAGGTAGTCAATTGCGCAAGCTAAGGTAAATAAAGTATAATAATAGAATATATAATATGTAATTAAATTTTCAAAATTAAATAATTTTTGTAGTATTCGGTGTTATTTGAACAACAAGCTGTGGTTGACTATTCTGAATGACAAATTAAATTGATGTGTAATTGCCCCTCGAACGACACCAATCATGAATGACTGTCATCTGTCTTTTCTTAAGTGAACATTTAGGAGCAAATAATGATTCTTTTCCATCTTATAAATGTTATAGGTACCTACTACTACTTTTTCTTGGTAAAAAATTAGCTGTTTTTAGTATAATTTTTAAGCGTAGCGTCTTAACGTTAAAGAACCATTTAAAAAATACTAGTTTTGCAACCGAGTGAAAAGATTCAACTTCACACTAAACAAGTCTTGAAATTTTAATTTGAAATCCCCCATAAACCATATAATCGCATTAGACAGGAAGTCGATTTCATTGCAACCTTTCTTTTATCATACAGAAATGTGTAAAAATAACCGGTAGTATTTAAATAATGAAAAACGCCGTGAGAGATCTTAACATCCGAGTGAAAGTATTTACAACGAAGGCGTGTACCAACTGCAAGCAAACAGTAATTGATAAAGCTCGTCAGATAAAGGAACTTAACTTTTGGGTATATCCCAGACGAAATGGATTAGCGGACGACAATAATAACGAAATAATGAATGTTGCTCGTCAGCACAAGAATTATGTAACTGAAGCCCGGGAGAAAGCATTAATAACTAGCCTCCGATCTGCACAAAGGCAACCCAAAAATATAATAATAAAAAAAAACATTGCAAAAATTTATGTCTGATCGATTCGAATTCCATTAATATTATTTGAAATAATATAAAATCTCTGAAGCAAAAGTAGACATGCCGAAAAGTGGTTGAAGAAAAAAGCTGAAGATCTCGAAGATCATTCCCGATCCATCAAGCCACATCGAGGCGCACTTTATTTATATTTGTGCCTACCGATGGGTGATTAATATAATAAGTGGAAATGCTTGTTCCGATAAATTTGCGTTTTGAATGTGCTTTGATTGCGGCGTGGAAACAGAAACACAGTGGCACCATTGCAAATACTTTTTGTACTCGTTTTGATGTGGCTTCATAAACCTTCCTTATATACTTGCAATTAGTAAAGGCTTGTAGTAGATGATGTGAAATAACTCCCGACTTTGTATTCACTTTTTACTGAAGACGAGGCACGCGGCTTGACGGTAGATTTCCGTGGGGCCGCGATCGTGCTGGATAAGGTGAAATTGCGATCGATCGCAAATAGTAGTAGAAAAATCCTACCGGCTTAGTAGCTTCTTGTATCTGGTCTGCATTCGATCTTTCAAGTGATTTGTACCCACCACGACAACAGTTCATTTTCATCAAAATCAAGTTTCAAACTATCCACTCACCTCTCCCTGTCATTCCTCTGCCATCAGGTCTGGTCCAGTGGTCTCCCCACGAAGAGATTAAGAAATCAAATAACGACAGCACTCCACGCTTTAACCCAGCTCAGTTTTATTTGGTCACCAGAACAGTTTGGATGGGAAAGAAAGTTGCAGCGAATCTAGTTAAATTTTCACACTAGCTGAAAATTCGGGTTAATTCTCTTTTTTAAGTTTCAACTTACACTTAATGCACAGAGAATTAAAATCATACAAATATAATAAAAAATAAGGAAGTATTTCAAACAGTGCTGAATGGTTTCAAAACGTGGTGCTGTGATTTTCGGTCTGATTTGAATTCGAACCGTGACATTTTTTCAACTGCAGGAATTCCCCCGAAAGAATTTCGTATCTGTTAAGGACGATGGCGACCGCACTCAGTATAGGGTTACTATTTTTTGGATTACTGAACGCATGTGAGTAACCTTAGAGATTTAGAGTAGTTAATTCCGCAATCGCAATCTATCGCTCTCCAGAGTTCGTACGATGCGAAAATTCTGTAATTTTCTTGCATTTTCACAAAAAACTAGCAGCGGTTTTTCTTGCATATGCTTTAAGTTGGTCAGCTGCAGCTTGCGGCGCATACCTGTGTAATTATGATATTGTGGTGCAGTTAGTATTTTTTCTGCGATTTGCTGCACTCTGAACGCAAGCGATCTTCTGTGAGCTGTTTATGGCCATTGGCTGTTGGGAAATGAAATTGACTTCTTGAAGTTTTTCAAAAGGATTGAGATCAATTAATTTACTATTTTTAGGCATCGCTGTTACTTATGGTTACTTTAAGAAACTTAGAAAGTGTTATAGATAGCCATAAAAGCTTTAAAAGAGCCAGTGTAAATGAAAGTTGAGGTGCTCGGTGTGATTTTTCGGACAAAAGTAACTGTGGCAGACTTTTGAGTCCTTATGGAGGTAAATCGACTGCACTGGAATTTCCTAAATCAGTATATAAGAAATGCTCGGAAATACTTTGTAAAGTTTTTAATTAATGCTATAAAAAATTCACATATAACTTTGCTTTTAATAGGAGTCCACACATCAAATTATGTAAGAAATAATTTATTTTTACAAATGATCGGCAAAAAAAAAAATCATTCCATTTGCTTTCATTGACTTTTGGAAATATAATATTGCAGAAAAATATGTTAATAAGATGAACAAAATTAATGTGCTTAATAATAAATTTAAATTAATTATAGATTAATTAATTATACATCAGTAACAATAGTTCAAAGATTTTTAGTGTATACATTTTGTTGGCAAACATTTCAAAAACATTAGTTTATACATTTGTCAAGTACACCACCTCCTCAACACATTTGTCAGGTTTCCTTTCTCTTAACTTATCTCATTTTAATATAAACAATATTGAAATATTGCAAGAGAAAAGGTAAAAACGAATTTATATTTCTTTTTAAGTAACAGTTCAAGGTTTCTTTTCACAATAAATTAATGAATATTTTGATGCGAAAATCGAAAAGAAATTTTTATATAAAGAACAATTTGAAATAGGAATCTCAGTTTATAAACATACTTTTTACTAAATTTTCAAAACTTAAATTTGGAAACAAATTAAGTAAGCTCGATCTTTCGTACTTTCTTTCACACCAATTCTTTTTGCTTTATTCACCAAAATTAAAAGAAAGCGAATAAAATCTTACGCAAATACAAAAACCGAAATGTGTGATATAAGTTTTTTATATTCTGGAAAGGAGGTGGAAACTGGTTTTCTAGCCCATGAATTTTTGTCAAGTTGTAAAATTGTGGAATACAAGAAAACAAGTAAGGAAAAGTTGCTCCAAAAGCTTGGACCGATACAGCAAAGTGACGACCGTTTTTTATTTCATAAACACCCGCTCTCAGATTTCTTGAGTCATTCAGAAATTCCCAGTTCTATTTGTGGGCATTTGTTTTAAAAGTTGTTGTTGTTTTGCCATTTCGTTTTTAATTCTAAGCGCCAACATGTCTCGCGCGACAAAAAGAAAAAAACGAAATATATTCTTGGAAGTTGGAAAGAGGTCCCAAAAAACTTCGTCAAAAATCCAAAATATTTAATGTCTCCCAAATAAAATGTTATTCCAGTTTCTGAGTTCATGGCCGAGTTTAACAAATAAAAAAAAATCTATGCTAAACTCTTGGGAACTTTTTATTGGCAAAAAATTCACTAGAGCATATTTTGCTGATGCAGTTCAAGAAATTTGTTGGTAGTGAAAAAAATTGTGCAAGTTGAGAAAATTTTCTTCGCCGCAGAAAATGTATTTTCCAGCAATTAAAACCTTTCAGCATAAATTTGTTAATTAAATTCTAGTTGAATGCAAATAGGGGAAGGATTTCGTCAGTATTTTGTAGCTAGAAAAGATCATCGGTCGAATAAGCGTGAATATGTAATTCGGCCGCGGCGTCACGATCCGAGGTTGTGGGAAGTGGGAACTGATATCGTCTCCAAAGGAAAAGTGTTAAATATGCAAATGAATCAAACAATTTCGATCAGATCCGCGATTAGATGCATTGTTGGATCATATTCTTCCTCGTGGAGCGGCAACTGATTGTTGATATGGTGGAACGATCTGCAAATCCAGACAATGAAGTAAGCAACATTTACTCACTGAGTTGTGAAATGTTGCTTCTGTGTTGTTGGAACAACTCCTTGCATCAGAAACAGAGAACATCTCAACGCTGAATAAATTTAAAAAATACTGTTTTTAGAGACAATTTATATGGAACAATTAACAAGTAATTTCAGATTCAACGTGAGAACACGCGTCTATAAAACGAAAAAGAAAATAAAAGAGAGCAGAAGGAAAAAATTGGTAAATTTATTGCGCTCATTGACTATTCAAAGATATTCTTTGCATAAACAAAGACCGCGTATAAAGCCGCGACTCATTGCTGCCGGGGGAAGAGACAGCTATGATTAAGGTCATAATGTCAAGGACTCGGAGTGGATGGATTCATTCATTCGCCGCGATTTTCTCATAGATCTTGGGCGCAATGACAGCGATTTTGTTTTTGTTTTATTATCCCGGCGCGGGGTGTGGCAAAACGCATTGAAATGCAAAACCGCAATGCAGGAGTTAACAATGTCTTGCTAATTTTTATTTATCCATTTGGCGTCAATCTAAACACTTTCAGTTTCCAGGGATTTGCTTTGCCACGATTTGTAAAAACACCTTCAACTCTTCTGGAGTTATGCAGTGCAATATTCCCAGAGAATATTAACATTTTATACAAAAGGGGGCGGTGTTTACCAAATCACGGTATTTACCAGAGAATTTTTTCCAAAGGTTTACATTAAAAATATCCTATTTCATAAAAAATAAATTGGTGAAAATATTGAAATTTGTATGCATCTCCGAAATGTGTATTAAAAAAAAGCATTCGGAAATATTAATTGTTCTTCAGATAAAATTTTAAAAATAATGCAATAATGCATGTATTTAAAAGTATCATTGCATGATGTTCTTCTGTTTTTTGTCGACAAGGTCCTTTGCAACAGGAAATAGTAGTTTAGTATTGTTTATTTATGTATCTTGTCTTGACCTAACTACCGATTGGAAACTTTCAATTTCACTGTAAATTGCACATAATTCAGTTTTGAATTATATCCATAAATAGAAACCGGTCACCATCTGAAAACATTATTGCAAGGCTGTTGTTTATCGTAATCACTTTATTCAAGAATAACAAGATGCAAAAAATAAACGAAAATCACCTTGTAAACTCAATTGATGTGTGTGTTTTTTTTATAAATTTTAAAGAAATTAACTAATGGCAATGAAAGTCAATCATTCTTCTTGTTCCATAACATTGCACAAAAGTAGTCTAAGTTTGGTTCAAACATGGCGTTTTGTTTTATTTGAAAATGAAAATCATGAGAGAACTGTTGCGGCAAACACAAACTACAAAGGTCTTGTTAATAATCGATAAAAAATCGTGTCTGTTATTTTCCATTCGGAACAAGAATTGAAATGTTGAAACTGGAGCTTACTAACAACCAACAACTAATACCGGTCCGACATTTTTCAGAAAACTGTTTCGATCCAAACAGAACGGCAGTTGCCCTCGAAAGAAAACCAATGTTGTTGTTTCAAAATGATTTTCGTCAAATCGATTCTCGTGTAAATCGATAGTCAGTATCTACGATCGAAAGCAAATGGTACTTGATCTATGATCGTGTGCTCTTCTCAACTGTCGCATTCTTTCGGGGAAATGAAATGGATTTTTCGCATCTAGTCTGCTTGCACCACATTCACCCCTTCGCAAGATCTCTCAAATGCATCTTCTCAGCACGCGATCACCATAATTTAATACACTAACGATCAAGGTAACAAGACGTGTGATAATATCGCAATAATTCAGATGCGATCAAGGTGCTTATAAGATGCCATTGGCATCTGGCGAAAGTCACCAGGTCTACGCGATTGTGGCGAACTCTTGCAGATTGTGTTGTTTATTTATATTATACTCTTTTTTGTCTTTTGTTCCTTCTTTGGTTAGTTGGCTTCAATATACTTGATCAAATTTATTTGCATTTTCTCTGCATAAGATGGCGATTGCCAGAGAAATTATGAGTGCCTCGAGAAAAGCGGCTCACCGAAATGCCACCTACTTCCTTAACGGAAGCTCTCATAATCTTTTTATGGAATTCATTTATTGAGTTTATGTAATAGACCCACCTCTCATGTGATTATATGATGTTTCATTACCATAATTTATAATATGAGATTTTTGTCGCTTTTTGATTGAGTAATTTTTGTCTATTGTGATTAGACAAATTTTATTGCATTTTGACACAATTAACGTGATGGGAAGAAAGTATTTTTTTTGTTTTTGTTTTTGTGTTTTAGCTGTCCGAAAAGGTGAGATAAGTTTTTGCAGACGATTTTTTAAGGAAATTTGTTAAGTCAAAATGTTACATATTAGAAAAGTTATTGAAAACGGTAACAAAGTCAGGGGACTCCACTAAAATGCAGTGGAGACTTTTTACGCTTTATGAATATGGAAGTTCAATATTTTAAATACCTAGGTATATAAATTCTAAATAAGAAAAAAAAGTGGTTTTTATATCAATTAAATAACTTAAAAATTAAGAAATATAGGTATTAGGTATGTTTTTTATTTTGATAATTTTCAAATATGTTGGTAATTTCTACATATATAGTTCTAGATATATTTTTTCAAGAGCCTTTCAGAGTTTCATTTTACTTTATTTGTAATTAAGAAATTACCACTCAAATTTTAAGACATAGGTATAAAAAGTGTATATCCTCGTTATTGCGAAATTCTTTGTGCATTCAATGAATTCAACCGTGGACTCGGCACCCGTATAGCAATAGAATTCTGTTATTTTTAAATGTATAATAAATATTAGGTTATTAAAAAGCGTTTTATACTCGTTTCAAAATAATTATTAAATTTTGCGATGCGCATTTCGGCTTACTAAGCCATCCTCAAGGAGTTACAGAACAGAACTATAATAGAACTAAAATAAAATAATATGTATAATTAATATAGTAATTGCACATTAGTTATGTATTGTTGATTTCACCTCGAAACGATTAATATTAATTCACTTCCTCAACATATTCCCTCCGCTGAAATTCGTGGATCATCGTGATGTTGTTACTGTTTAGAGTCCGCTGCATTAGACACCCAGTCGTCCTTCACATAAAAACTGCAACAACTTTTCCACGCAGATCCAAGGGTACCGAAGTTATTTCTGCAAACGTAAACACTCGTTCCCACCAAAAAGTTTTGCTAATGACAATCAGATTCCACAATCTTCAACTACCTACACTCGCACTAATTGCAATCGATCAGATTACGATAAAATTTATCCAGTGGCCGGAGTTATGTTGGACATCATCGCGATTGCATGTTCCGTCTCCTGACCGCGCCAGGGGAGAAATCCATTTATTCGGAAATGTCAGAGGTCAGTTGCGTGCACTGGCATCCGAAGAGCACCTGGAGACCGGCTCCGATGACAGACTTTCTAATGCTTCTGAAATTGCGAATGCTGTGTCTGCTAGTAATTAGCATAACGACTGTCCCAGGATACGTTAAAAATATCTTCTTATCTGAAAAGGTCATTTAATTCCGCCAGCGGACTTAGCTTTGGACTCTAATGAGCAATTCACATAACGCGGTCTGCGCGCAGGCATTAGAAAGCGATTGCAAGATCAAGTTGTGAATTCTTGATTTATTATTATTATTTATTTGTTTATAAATATTTTCCAATGGGGCAATACATTCATCCTTCACTGCAATATTTAAATGTTTAATTCCTGCTTGCGATAGTTCAGTCAATGGTCAAGATATTTGTTTGTTTTAATTCAACTCCACCCCTTCCGGCACTAAAAATCATTTCATTACTTCCAGATACGACAACAGTGCAAGCCACATATCCTTACTTTGGCTCTAAAATAGGACCTCTCACTCAACTGCATCACGGCGTATCCGGTGAGGTATACGCAGTCGATTCCAGGACACTGTTCATAAAAAACTTCAACTATGATGGGGAGGCACCATGTAAGAACAACAGTGCTCAGTGCTAATATAAATTAAAATAATCCTTTTTGTTGAACAGCTGCATATTTTTATGTTGGAAACACACAGAAACCCAGCAATGACGGGGCGATGCGGTTAAGGGATGAACGCGGAAGTTCCAACGCCTTAACTAAGAGATACAGGAACAAGGACATCACCTTATCGTTACCTGAGGGCAAAACCCTGCGGGACATTAAATGGTTCGCAGTTTGGTGTGACGATTTTGCAGTGAACTTTGGCGATGTCAGAATTTCCAACAATTTAGATTTTCCCCGCCCACAAAAAATTTCCCCCCTCAGTGGTGCACACGGGGTCAGTTCCGATAATATTGTTATTGTTGATGCCCAAACATTGTTAGTGCCAAACTTCAGTTATGACGGTGAAGCTCCAGGTGAGATCTCAAGTTTTCTCTTAAAGTAAGATCTCAAGTTTCTCAAATCCTGAGAGACATTTCTAATTGTTGTTAATTATATAGCTGAGCTTAATATCTTTAACTTTTTTTAAAAAAATTTTTAATCATAGATGCGAAATTCTGGGTTGGACGGGGTTCAAAGCCATCACCGCAAGGGTTGCGCATTCCAGATGAAAATGGCAAAGAGACCCCCTTGCGGAGGTATGACAGGAAGACAATTGTTTTAACATTGCCAGGAGACTTGACTGTGTTCGACATTGGTCACTTTGGTGTCTGGTGCGAAGCTTTCACCGTTGACTTCGGACACATTAAAATACCAGAAGGGTTAAATGTCCCGCCGTCGTTGAAAATGCTGGGTATAAGTCCTCAGGTAATAGCGCGGTTTTAAAGGAACTTCCCTGAACCTTCCAACTATAAGTATATTTAACACATCCCCTTTTCTTCGCATACTTTTTTGTATGCTATCCATTTTTATTTCGTTTTTAAAAATCTTTCGATAAGAATTTTACTATAAGCATCCTGCTGTACTGAGTATTGCATATTTTGCTGTATTTTGTAAATATGTTTTTGATAGAAAATTTATCTCCATTTACCGTTTTATTTGTACAGTGAAATTTTATTATTCATAAAATTCCTTTGTTCCACCCTCCCTTAGTTGTAAGAAAATTTAGTTTGTATAGGACTAGTGGCGCGTAAAAAGTATTTTATTTATATTGTATATTTTTTTTAATTGTTGTTGAAACGAAAAGAAAATTAATGATACTACTGTAAACTTAGTAAATCGTTCTTTCTTGAAATTTAAATACAATCAAATTGAGAGAAAAAATTAAAGTCAATGGAAAAATGCGAAGTTGAATAAATTCAATAATGCAAAATGAAAAATTGTTTTTATGAGAAATATACACACAAAAATTCTATGACACCAAACACAGCTATGCGAAACGCTTTTTGGTAGTTAAATCCGTGCAATATGCTTCTAAATGCTTTTAGTATTAATTATCCTTCCAAAAAAGGAGTTCGGAACATTTTCGGGGAACGGTGCAATGGAGGAGGCATTTTCTCATTTTTAACACGAACTTTTCTAACAACATTTTGATGATCAAAATACAAAAGAAAAGTTCATTTTTAAGTATTTTTTCGTAACATTATTTCCACAAATACAATTTTTCATTTTGTATTTCATCAACACTCTCTTTTAAAAGAAATGCATTTCTTTAGCTATTACAAATTTTTCTTTAACTCTTTCTGTGGCGTGCGTTTTCTTTACTTTTTGTGTATTGTAAACTGTTTTTTTATTTATCAAAAACAAAATTATGTATCATTTTTAATTTGAAATATTTGACTAACAATTTACAATCACTTTTAAACAAATTTTATGTATTAAAATGGTTTCGGTTTGGTGATTTGGTGCGTCAAAAAACATGTAAAATAAATTTTAATTTCAGTCAAAATTGAATTGCGAAGTCCTTTATGACGACCTTGCGTTCGAAGTTAGATGGGCCGTGGCAGGCGAATCGGTTGTCGTGCAGCTCGTGGCGAAATTAGGTAAGCCAAGCAATTAAATTGCTTAAAGCATTTGCAATAACATTGAAATATAAATCGTGAGAGAATCTATTACAACCACAGAAAAAAAACCATATTTGTATTGGGAAATAACATGGCCATTTCTGGACCGAGCTAATTTATGCGGTCGTTGCCCTTTTCTATCAATTCATTAATCGCAAAATTCATTAAAATTGTTAAATGTTTTTTAATTATATTCTACTGACTGCTCATACATTTTTCGACTGTTCCAGTTTTCGCCGTTTGTTTTTTTGTCTTTTATCAAGTCCATCAATCATGACTTAACCTAGTGAACAAGAAACACCACAATTCAGAGGTGAACCTACCTTCCTAAGTTCATTGTTTCATTTTCTCTTCATGATACTGACCTCATGATAATCTCGGATCTTCATAAAACGCAGAATGGAAAATGATCAAAATCAAAGTTTTTATAACTTGTGCGTGAAGAGACAAAAAAAAAAACACTGTCTTAAATTGAAAAGTGTTACCTCGAACTCTTGGTTCAATTCAGATGGGAAGACTTCAACATCAACGTCACTTTGAAATAACATTTCGGAAATAACCATTCAGAATTTGTTGCATTTAGTCTACAAGTAAGAAATACAAATCTCGTCATTTAATTTGTTTATAAAACTTTGCCCGAACGAAACAATTTTCTTTTCATTAAAACGGGTTTTTTTTACTTAGGTACAAATTTTGAAAAATATGAAATCTTGCTGGGAAAATTTCGGTAGGTACTTGTTTTTCGTTCCAACATCCCGCAAGATTTAATGATATAAGAGATCAAACTGCAAAAAGTAAAAAAAAAATGTTGGTTTTTATTTGAAATTTTCCAGCTAAGTTTTCAAACAGTTCTAAGCAAAGCTGGCGTAGTGAAAGGGTCTTTGCTGCTTTTTACTTCAAGTTTTCAATTAACACTGAGACAAAGTTGACTTTCACACGGAAAACTTACGTTAAACAATATTTTCAAATTACAAGTTTTGTAAACAAAAATAAATAATAAAAAAACAAATTATTTTTGATTCCTGTCACGAAAGATTTCCGTTATACTTACTATTATATGACAATATACGTATTTGATTAATAACAATTGTTATTGAACACTGATTAATATTGTTTGGAAATTTTTTTTTGGATTAATTTGATTAATATTAGTTTTTCGTCATTTCTACTACATGAATAAAAAAATGCCCATACACTACACATACAATATTTTTAGCCCCTATAAGTAAATGGTAATTAAATTCAAACATTAAATTTAACGGGAGAAACAATTGCCAAGGAAGTGATTGTTTTGGAAAATATTTCACAGCCAGATTTGTGTTCGATATTTTCCGGGAAAATTGAAATTTATATTCAGTTGATGACATTTCATCCAATTAGACTGAAAATAAACAAAGAAGGTGAAAGTGAAATAGTGCCATGTAAATCACATCTCTCACACAGACGCCGACCTCCCCTCAACAAAAGTTAACATTTATTCGGTCATATAAAAAACCTTCGACAGTCAGCGGAATATAATTGGCAAAACTGGTACAAGCCATCTGCATTTTTACACGTAACACTTTTCCAGATCTTCGGCGCTGCAAGATCTCTTTTATCTTCAATCGCCGACCCCTCGAGAATTGTATTGAGCCAACCTGTCCGGAGGCAGGTGATTGTGATACAAATTACATAAAACCTCAAAATGACATGAATGCAGTTTGTGAAACTCGCACACTAATTGTTTTACGTCTCTGACATTATTTCTATCGATAAGGAATACTAACAAACACAGATTGTCTCGAATGAGGAAACCATTCTCCGTCAACGATTCGGTCATCAATCATGCTAACATTGCTGATTTTCTGTTACTTATTTGGTTGTTATAAAAGAGCAAGCAACTTTTTGTTCACTGCGCCATGGCTGACTGGTGATCGCGGTTAAGTAACAACCAAAGAGATCTTTTCATTAATAAGGTTAAGTTTAAGTTATGAAATCGCGCTACTAAATCAAGTAACTGTGATTGTTGAAGGGCTTGTGGTATGAAAGGTAATCTGATGCTGCAGATGATCAATGTGCCGTCATTATTATGAAATGATTGTTTGCTTATTTTCCACATAAATTGCTTTGATTTTGATATTAAATTATTTCTAAAATTGCTCTCAGAAAAAGGAGAGTACATGTCCTTTGGAGTTTCATCGAATCCAGACCGAACCGAAATGATCGGTGCGGATGTTGTAGTGGCATGGGTGGATAAAGATACTGGAAAAGGATACGCCTTTGACTACTACTTAGACGCCAAGGCGCAGTGTTCCGGTGGGAAAGGAAGCTGTCCAGACACAAGAATAAGAGTAATCAACTACCGCTTATGCTTCAATCATATTCAATTATTAAAGGTTGATGTCTTACAATAGGAAAACACCAATTCAGTTCGTTTGCTGAATGCTGCTATGGTCAATGGTTATTCAATTGTTACTTACCAAAGACCATTGAAAGCCGCTGATGTCCTTGATTTACCAATCCGCACAAACGGATCTCAGGCTATTGTGTGGGCCATCGGTCCAGTAAATCAAAGACAAGAAGTTTCGTTCCATTCGAAGTATACCAAGGGAAATCAGCTCATCAATTTTGGAAGACAACCAACCTGGAACTGCCCAATGCCTGAGGGTGAGTCCCGACCGACACCAAATGAAGAGCCCGAGGAATACTACGAAAGTAGCCCTCAATCTCAGCCTCAGAGGAGGACTACGACAGCTCAACCAGAAGCCAATCGGCGAGGTGGTTCCAGACCAACTCGACGTCCTGTTCCCTCCCCACAACCGGTAAACAAAACTAGTGCCTGGGATATCCCACCGATTCAGTGTGATGAACCCGATGATGGTGTTTTTTATGCACAATTGGGTCCAACTGGCGGGAAACACGGTTATCCAGCAATAACAGGTAAACATTTAAACATAGTTAGGAAATTCAAATACAGATTTTCAAAATTGCAGGGCACGTTGGTTGGGGTATCTCCTGGTACATCAACGGTCTCCTAATTCCTGAAATTCATGTTGTACGAGGAAAGAGATACACATTTGTCACAGAAGGTGGAACTGATCCAGAGATTTCTGCTAAGTATCACCCGTTCTACATAACCGATGATCCTGTTGGAGGCTACGAACATAAAACTGATGAAGAAAAAGAGGTAAATATTTGGTTAGAAAAAAATGCTGAGTATTTTCAAAAAATCTCCTTAGGGCATTCAAATATTCGCGGGAGTGCAAAAGTCGCGTTCAGGTAAACTCACACCAACAGGTGTAGGTCGCCTTTGCAATTGGACGCCGAATAGCGACGGACCTCCAGCTGATGACTACCAGTCTTTCGGGGCCTACCAGCGCACCTTGACCCTGATTTGTGATGCAGGCGACCCAGGAGTTGTCACATGGACCCCAGACAGAAATACTCCGGACACTGTTTACTACCATTGCTTCACTCACCGTTATCTGGGCTGGAAAATTCACGTGCATGACACTTGCGATCTAAGTTCACAGGGATCTGAAGTCGACGAAGTTTTCGCTGAGCCTGAAGATGATTTTTTAGCAGAATCCTCAATTAGACATGAAACTAAAGTGCTTCCTAGTGAAAATTTTTTATTGAAGCATGAAAAGGATTTGATTAAAAATCATAATATGAATGGATCACCTCCCAAAATTAGTTTTGAAGTCAACAAATCGTCGGAAATTACAAAATTAATTGCGGATGGTATTCGTGCCGCTGAAGCTCTGGAAGAGAGTATCTATAAGCAGCAGGGACTTCCTGTGCCTTCGACTTATGACACCCCAAAATATGATTTGCCAATTATAAATAATGCAACAAAAGCGGAAATTCAGATTCCATCGGATCATTTGGTTCTACCGAACAGGGAAATATCAACATTTCTGCAGCCTCCACAGAACACACCTATTTTTCGACCGGCGAAAATTCCCCCGCGGAGACCGCAACCAATTCAACCGGACCGAAGACCTAACAACCGTCCGCCGAGGCCTGTAGTGGTCCCTCAACCATCCCTGATCATAAATCACTACAGAAAACAAGTTCCACCAATCATAAGACCCTTTATGAATGAGAAGCCGTTTCCCATTCAGCCAATAGCATCTGTTCTGCTTTTGGGACAGAACGGAGAACTGGGAGGTATTTCCAGACAAAGCGAGCAGGTTTTGAAAATAAAACCAAAACCAGCAAATATTCCAGTTCCTTATCATGACTCTGTTCCCCAGGACTCTAAGAAAACATACGCCGTCATTCGCAACGGTGCAGGACTCAAAACTAAAAAACCTTATATGCGGATTCCCGTAATTCCCGAAAAACTTCATAATAAGCCAGGAATGTTCAAAAAACCATTTGACATTGTTGAGGAAGAATCCGCAGGATCAATGAAGCCCGCCGTGAATACAGGATTCCAGCCCGACTCAGTTGTTGTTGAAGGTGGTTTTCGACCAATAGTTCGGCGTAGAAATGATGATGGGCCTGAGAGTGGAGACAGTCATGAAAGGATAACACGGAGACAGGATGACGATATATCAGACATCGATGAGGCCATGGAAAAGGACACACTGTTTTTTAATCAAGAGGAAGAATCGCAACCGTTCGAACCAATGTTCATTCCGTCACCGCCTGACAGCACGAATGCCACAATGGCGCGAAAGTCTTTCAAGAAACCAAAGCCATACCGTCTTACAGGTGACTTAGTTGATATGGACGTGGAGGAGGGTGATGATAAAATCGCCGTGGCTGCTGAACGCTTGGATACCTTCTACTTGCCCCCAGAGGGCAAAATTCGTCCAGGAGTTGTGGTGCCAGATGGGGCTGTTGTAACCTACGACGGAAAGGCCGTTCTGGACATGTCTTTGGTTAACAGCGCTCCACCTCGGTTGCACCATGTGGAAAGTCCCAGGGGAATATCGAGAGCGGAACACCTCGTGCGAAGCACTCCACAATTTGGGCCATTCCGAGGTGAAATGCCGCCGCCTGTACCCGACCATTTACCAAATGACGCCCTTCAGAGCAATGCCATGTCCTCCACGAGCGCCCGCAAGGGGTTGAGTCCTGTCACAGAGTATAGCAACCCAATTACGGACAACGCGAATCCGATATCCACGAAACTCGCGATGCTCAAGAACAGCAAAATCAAACGCGAAAGTACTGCAGAGTCGTAGACCATATTCAGGGGCTCCAGGGGGTGTACATAATTTTTCGCACTCAAGTATAGGTTAACAAACGATAGATTAAGAGCAGTTCTCTGTGGTATTTTCGCGATTGGGCGGTCGCTGTTCAAGTAAAGTATTTTTAGGGTGATTATGAGGGCTCATCGAATTTGTATTTTAAATGGAGAAAATTTTGTGGAACGAAAGCTATTATATGTAATGCTATTTTATAAGTTAACAATTATACTTAAATATATTTTTCAGCATGTTGTTTTATTTACACACACTTTTCGAATGGATATTAAGGAAGCAATTGCAAATAGTCTTTTGTTTCAAGTTGCACTGTAATGTGCGATTGTAGTTTTTGAAATATTTCTAAAAATTTTTGTAAAAGAGGCGACTTTTAATAAATATCACCAATATAAATTATAAATGTGTCTTTTTGTTCAGAATATGTTTCGATAATTAATTGCGAAAATAGGGTTGAGAAATTAAGTTGGGTTTAGGAAAAATTGCAAACCTATACGCAATGAGTATTTATATCAATAGAATTTTGAGATTCGAAAATCTAATAACAAATAAGCGATCCCTATAAAACTGTTTGAAAAATTAGCCAAGGAGTTTTAAAAAATAATGTTAGCAATCGTAGTCCTGTTTAAATAAAATTTATATAAAAAAACAATATTGAATAAATGCTGTTTATTTAATATTTTGCCAGGTTTGCAATATTTTTGACAATAGAAATGAACGATTCAAAATTGCTTTCACTTCTTCTTGATTGTGTCATAAAGGTCAGTGCGCCTTTGTTTTTGCAATGGAATCTGGGCTCTTTCCTTCTCAAGGAGCTTGTAATCTGCAGGAAAATTTAATGTAAGTTCTGCAATCTTTTCCAAATGTTTATAATATTTTCGCTTACCCAGATCAGCAACTAGAATTTCTTCAGACTCCGAAGCTTCGCACATAATTGTGCCCCAAGGATCACAGAGCATGGTGTGTCCATAGATGACGTAGGGATCAGTTTCGCCACGAGCTGATGAAACTCCAGCAACGTAGAACTGGTTGTCGTTGGCTCTACCTCGGATGAGGGTTTCCCATTGCAAGTTACCCTGAATTGGTTCGAAGCAAGCTGGGTAAATCATACAGTCGCATCCTGCAATTGATTTGTAATATATTAAATAATGCTTTGTTTTTAAACAATGATTACTTACCTTCGTTTCTGTACAGTCGTCCAAACTCAGCAAATCTGATGTCGTAGCAAATCGCTATTCCGAACTTCCAGCCTTCAATGTTCACAGTGGTCATCTCATTGCCAGGAGTAAGGACATCGGATTCCTTGTACTGGACTTGATCCATGGTGATGTCGAAGAGATGCACCTTGCGATGTTTAGCAAGAAGAGTTCCTTGTGGTCCCCAAACTGGACAAGTGTTGTAAATCTTGTTTCCATCCTTTTCCATAATGGTTCCACCAATTACGTAGATGCCTAACTCTTTTGCAAGCTTGGACAATTGCAGGCAAGCTGGACCTCCAGGAATCACCTCAGAGTACTCAGCGAATGATTTCGTTTCGTAGGGTCCAGCGAAACATTCCGGAAGGACTACTACTTTCGCCTTGTATTCCTGGACAACCTGACGAATCTTCTCACATGCGTATTTGACATTTTGGTCCTTGCTCTTCGTCTTAAGCAGTTGGAGCAGAGCAATTTTAAGATCTGAAAAATTCTCAAATTAATTAAAAAAATAATTCTAAATTGAATGCAACTTACGTGGAACTGGTTGAGCCATTGTTGTTGTAAGAAATCAACTTTCACTGAACGATGCAAGGTATGCAATGTTTATTCCAGATTCCTGGGGCAGCTTAAATACTCTTCATAATCAACATAATTCCGAAAATAAAACAACAAAAATAAATGTAAAAAATTTGGGTGTAAAGATTTCTTTTTGTTTAACAATATCTTCAAGTATAGTTTATCTGCGGAGTTCAATACGACCACGACCCTCGTATCACCGCTAAATGAATAAACACGGGACCACTTAGTATTAATGGCTCTAAATATTTGTTTATCGAAATGTTTGAATGCAATTTTATTAAATTCAATTTGGCATTATTTTTAATCTGATTTTTGAAATTTAGTAATAGATTTTAATGACTCATATTTTGCAATTTTCATCAGAAAAGTTAAAGCCTGCCTACCTATTTGTTTCAGTACAGAAGCACATGTTATTTGTTTAGTTATGGATAGAATGAAACTAATGCTAAGTATATGTGGATTTTTTTAATCGAAACTATTAACTGTTTAGTATTTTGGTATAGTCTCTATAAATTTTATAATGAAACTACTTGTATTTGTTATTACATTCGTGTATAAATTGAAGCAAAAAGAATTACTTGAAGTTAAAAATTATAAAAATAAATTATTATTTATAAAAATTTGATAAATCTTAAAATTTTTTAAATTCGTGTCGTAGGGTACGGGACATCATAGGGGCGGGACAGTCGCTTTTTTAAATGCTCCCATACTAATATGGCCGGTTCAAGGACAGTGGAACTTCTCATTTTTACAAGAGTTAGTTTTTGTGCTTACACCAAAGTGAATCGAGGTATTGCTTATATTAACTGAAAACATCGTATGCAACATCACCTCCAAAAGTTGTTTTCATCTTTTTTCAAAGTGATCTTATTTCATTTAAATAATCGAAAAAGGCAATGTGCGGATGCATCTGTATATAGTGTTTTTATTATATTCTTAATAGAATAGTAAATTAAGCCGAAAAATGCTGTGGTCATTCTCAAATAGCGTCAATTTTAGGGTACGGGGCTCGTCGTCGTGTCGTATGGTACGGGGCTACGGGCATAGACAAATGAAGTATTTCATGAAGTACTTTATTTGTCTATGGTACGGGACACTTTGTTTCTGCCTTTGTAAGCATATTTTTGAATGTTATCTAAAACTATAGCATTCCAGTCCTTTAATGTTTTATTGTTTTTTTTATTTTTTTATACATATTTTTTTAATTATTATTTTTTTTTTTTTTGCAACATAAGTTGATCGCTGTAAATGACATTAAATGCAATTTATGCAATCTAGTTGTTCCTTTAAAGTGTGCAGACATGCGTGCCAGCTTTACTACACTTGCAAGCATTGTGATAGCGACTTGGATGAATAAGAAGACCCACTGTTAGGGAAAAGTGCTACTTCCTGAAAGCCTTTAGGCCACTGAAGGCTTTAAAAATAAATGAATATTGAAACTTTTTATGTTTATGAGGGTTTTATTTCATGTTTTTCCTATTTTAGTGGGTTTTTCCGGTGTCCTGTACTCTACGACAAATATTTTTTGGCTAAAAATTATCTCTTCTCAGAAATGGTCATAATATTTTTTTTTTGACGGAATTTAAATACTTTCTTTATTAAGAGTTGGGTATGGCTATAAGCTTCGGAACGGTACAATATATGTGGTATAATAATTAATATGGCTCGATAACAATTTATAGTTAAAAAGCAATACCTACGACACTCCCCTACCTAATGATTACAAATATTGCTTAGAATTATAAATTTATAAGAATTTCATTTTATTATAAACATTATTTATTACCTATATTGAATTCTTTTCACTTCTATGACTTTTAACAATGTTTTTCGTGCGTGGTCGTCGGTGGCGAAAAAAAATTTTACTTTAAATAATTAAAAAAAGTAGGTACCTAATGTCTATTTTTCGTACTTTTGTTCTTATGTGAAAACCCAACTAGAGAGCTCAACGTAAAGTAGGATGGCTCTCCAGTCTCCCCTTCTGGAAATTGGAAGAGTGAATCGATATTTTTCAATAAACTTTAAATTAATAATTCGAAAAAATTAACAAAACAAAAGTCATAGATGTGTGTAAAGGTATCCAAATAGTCTACACGACACCAAAAGCGCCCTCGCAGATCAACTAATTTTCAAATGAGGAAAGACTTCAAGATGTCTTGACCAGCCTGGAAAAAAGTTCCTGCGAGTACTTTACTTTATACTTATGACTATATGATTGTTAATTAATTACGAATGAATTGAATGGATTTTATGAAGAAAATCAACATTTGCGCATAAAAATGCTTTAGTCCTATATGGCAACGCAATACTAAGGTCTAAAATGGTGTTACCTGATTTCTCCCATGTTCAAATTTAAACTTACAATTTTGACAAGGAGTTATTTTATTTAAATGTTCTAGGTATAAGCGATCTCGATTAATCTTTCGACAGACAGACAAAGACATATTCAGAAAACGGATTCTATTCTCCTCTCTGTATATTATGTATATTGGATATATATTTTTTTATTTAACGCCACTCTTTTTAAGGCATCGCAAACGTTCATTCAAATTTTATACCTATAAGGTTATAAAAAGGATGAGCAATCAAAACTATAAACAAACAAAATCAACCCTTAACATTTGTTGATTCTAATTAACTAACTTTGGGTTATGTTTGCTAAACTTAGATATTTCTTTTTGTAGTTGAAGTTCAGTTCAGTGTCCGGTATAGAGATATAGTTAACGACTTTAAAACAGTTGCAAGAACAATGTATTTTTTTTTCAAAAAAGTATATAATTTACCTAGAAAATTACAATACATATATTTTCCCATGATTGTGCTTAATTCATATATTTATCTGTATTTTTCACGTTTACATTATCGCTTTGTAATAATCTTGTAATAAAAACATCAGGAAATAATTATTTTTTTAAAGAAATTTTCCACCAAAATATTTTTATTCGGCGCTTCTATTCTCATCATTATCCCCTTTGGTGTTAATTATCAAAAACAAATTGACCCCTCTCTGTGCAAAGTGACTGATAAAAATGCAACTGTCAATTGCCTTTGCAAATAAAACCTTATAAACAATGATAATAGCTTGATTCTTATCAATTTTGTTTATTTTTCTTGCAAATTTTGAAAGGTGGACCCCACTTGAACATTTGATCTAAGTAGGCCAAAATCAAAATATTTTTTTTTTTTACAATGCCACAATAAGAATTAAATTTGATTACTTTACACCTGAAAGTTTCAGGCTGAAACACAGAATTGATTTTATTTACGGAAATTTTATAAAAGGATAAGGTTTTCAGTTGGCTCATTAAATCATAATATAGAAGAAAAATAATATAAAAAAAATAGATATTCAATCCAGAAATTGTTTTTAATTATGAAATAAATATTTTAAGAACGAAAAGATGAACTTAATTCTCTCTGGAAGGGGAAAATATTGATTGACATATCCTTGAAAGATAAGATAGTTTAATATTTTCAATAACGCCCAGTTGCAGATCTTCAGCAAAGCTTTGAGTCTGCTTCCGATGATTCCAAAATTTATAATTGTTATCAAAGTGTTGAGGTGTGTTCGCCAAAACTGAAGAGATAATAATTCAAGCGAGTGCAAAGGCCACAAACAAAATATCGGATTGGGTCTCTTGCTAAGTAAAGTAATTTGAATGCAATGCTTATTTAGTTTTCCAGCAGCCTATGCTCTAAATAATAAATTATTATAATCAACTTATTAGAATTAACTTTGTCTGTGGTTGTATGAAGAACTTTTTTACAGACTGGCCTTACAATATTGTAAACTCGTTCCCTTCTCCAAATAAGTGTTACATTTATTTCATTTGAGTAATAATATTTTCTCTCAAGCATCACAAAATATTTGTCTCGTTTGTAAGTTTCCCACAGTTTGACAACCTTTAATTTCTAGAGCCAGCACATCCTATTCCTATATACAAACCAGAAAGCTTTTACACTAATGGCAAAAAAAAGTATTAGGTACAAAAAGGAAAAGGGTCTGACAAAAACAAATACGCAGCCGGAAAATTATTGTTTTGATTTTGTACATATTGAATTTAATTTTAATGTTAAAGAAATTATGTATGATATTCTGTTAATGCAATCTCCTCCGTATTCTGGAACAGCACGCAACACATAGTTAATACTTTTATTAGTAATGTTTTTTTTCGAGTAATTTTCATGTACTCGCATTCACTAACAGTTTGAAAATATCGACGTTTGGCATAACTTCAAAGATTGAACCGCATATTGAAGAGATTAACAGAGATGCAAAAAAAGTTATGGAAGCAATCCTTGACAAAAAACAGTTCACCAAGTTTATCTGCTCCACCGGCTTTTTTTTTAATTAAATTTTGTATATAAACAGAGTCCGGGTGGATTATTTTGTTATTATCTCATTGGCGCTTTGGATTTCGTTGAATTGGTTTCGTGTGGCTGAAATGTCCTTGAGAGCTGAAAGTAAATTATAATACGAAATTGTTGTTGCTTTAATTACTGATAACCTTTTCCGTAGATTTCAAAGTAGCTCTACTGCAGCTGAACGTGAGTAAGAGTAGGGAGAAGAATGTCAAACATGCAGTGGAAGTGATTCGACAGGTGGTGAAGGAACACAGTCCACGAGTGGTCGTCCTTCCGGAGTGCTTCACAGGACCCTACGCAACAGAGCTTTTTGCCGACTATGCCGAGTCCATCCCGAATGGTTACACTTGCAAGGAGTTGTCGAAGACGGCGGCAGAGTTGAACATTTATTTGATCGGTGGGAGTATCATTGAGAGGGACACGCACAATAAGTTGTACAACACTTGTACTGTGTGGGATCCTGAGGGAAACTTGATCGCGAAACACAGAAAGGTACTTTGTGGAAATCGCATGTTACTGTTTTTTATGTTTGGTTTTTTAGATTCATCTCGCCGATGCCTTCACAGAAAAGCTTACGTTTGTTGAATCTTCAGTGCTTACTCCAGGATCTGATTTTACAATTGTTGAAATTGATGGACGAAAAAT
The DNA here is from genome assembly GCA_963082835.1 of Leptogaster cylindrica. NCBI lineage: Eukaryota > Metazoa > Arthropoda > Insecta > Diptera > Asilidae > Leptogaster > Leptogaster cylindrica. Next base: position 22,389,600 of record OY720109.1, on the reverse strand, counting down.
TGGAATCGGAATTTGCAACGATTCTCGATTTAACGAAATGGCTTTAATTTACAGAAAACAAGGTACGACGCGACGTGGAAAATGGTTGCGTAATAGCATAAATGCATAATGAACACGTTTTCTGCTCTCAGGCTGTGAGATGCTTATTTATCCTGCGGCCTTCGATGTCAATCTAGGACCTCTGTTTTTTGAAACTATCCAGCGATCCCGGGCAAGTGACTACCAAATGTACGTGGCCTCGGTGTCCACTGCCAGGGACGAAAGTGCCTCGTACGTAGCTTACGGTCACACCATGGTTGCAGATCCTTTGGGAAGAGTGATCTGCGAAGCTTCGGAGAAGGAAGAAGTTCTTGTTGTGAACATTGGTAAGGATACAAATATTTGATCCAAACTAACTCTGAACTTCACTTTGTCCTTTTTCAGATTTTTCGTTGGTCGAGAAGACGAGGAGAGAGATTCCACTGTTTGAACAAAGACGTCTGGATTTGTATGACGCTGTAAAGTAAATATTTCTGCTTAAATCATTAGCGTTATATGAATAGGTATAAGTTTATCCACGTTTTAGAAATTAAAGAATATTTTGTGTAGTTTTAAAGTATTGTTATATTTTAAATACGGTTGATTTTCTTTCTATATAGAAAATAAAATCAAACGAAAATTGATTTTCAGGAATAAAATTAATTGAAATTTTTCCCCGAATATATTTTCATGTAATTTTATCATTTAATTAGTTATTTGAAATAATCTGTCAAGGCCGATTAAGGCCAACCTCCGGTCCCGACTACTTCTTTTGATCAGTCCCTGAATCAAAAGTTTCAATGAAAAATAATATAATTTATTTTATATAAAATTATAGTTAGGGGAGCGGCGTACAATGTGCCTATAGTTTTGAGTTTAGAGCACTTAAGGATATTTAAAGGAGGTTTACATCAGGAGTGAAGGCATGAGTTGAAAGGAAATTTACTAAGATTTGTTAGTACAGAAGCAATCATTATACAGTTGTAGATATTTTCGGAGATATAGCCATAGACAAATGAAGTACTTTATTTGTCTATGATATAGCTCACAAACTGCGAGGACCTCTTTGCGCCACATTCCACGCACATGCGTACAATGTGGCGCACTATTAAAAGTGTAACATCTGCGTGGAAAAATAAAGTTAATACAATAGATAATCGATACTTTTCCAAAATTTATTAGATTAATAGGTTAGGTGTGATCAAAAATTTAAAAATTCTTGATCGGCTTAATCATCATAGTCGAAATCGCAATAAATGCAAATATAGAAACCCACTGATATATTAGCACATTCCAAGTGCTTTTTCAGGTTTTCTCGGCACTGGAAGGAAGGACAAAATATGTCGTAGCTAAAGGGGCAATAAAACATTTAAAAACCATACCATCTTTCAATCTTTGTCATTGAACACACCTAATTAATGCGCCACTTTGTACGAACCGCGTGCACCACATTGGAATTTTTCTGTTATTTTGAAAAATGATCGAAGTTATAAGAAAAATTGAAGATAATCCAAAATCAATTATGATGCTTAAAAGAGGATATCACAGTGAGTCTTTGCATATAAAGTTTTCATAAATGTCTTAAAAATACTAGATGTTGTGAAGGAATGAAAAAAATTTTAAAAAACTTGAAAAAAGGGGTTTTTTGATTTTTTTCACAAGACCTATTAATAATCCGCGTTTGATCGCACCTGTTACTTAGATAAAGTTGGGTTACTAACTAACACACTTATGACACCGGACAGATTTCATCTACCAATTGCTATAATACCAAAAAAGGCTCTGCGCCACATTGTACGCCGCTCCCCTACTTAAATTAAAGCCTGTTCAGACTGAGCTTAAATTACATGGTTTCTCGTGTTTATATGATTTCTCATATATTAAAGTGATTTCAAAATCACCTCAATCGAGTTGATTTTGTCAAAAAGACAATCAAAATCATCTCCAAACCGCGCACACTTCACACTGGAAAGGTGTAGCCGTCAAGGGACGCCCGGCAGATGTGAGACATCTATTAGTGCGTCTTGGGACCACCGCCCAATTAATTTACACTAGGAGAGTTTCTCGTATTCAAACGGCGAAAAACTCGTATACGATTATCGAATGCGAAACGTCGCTACGCTATTCTCGCCTGCGACTGTTCACACTAGGATAAAATGTGGTAATATTCAAGCGAGAATCCAATACGATTGTCGCAGGTAAGAATTCATAGATCGATTTTCGAATACGTTTCTCGACATATGTAAACAATGGTTATACAAGAATCGCAAATGTCGATGCGAGATTCGAACAAATCGGTCTGTACTAATTTTGTTGAGAGACTCGCATACCAATATTTTGTTTACGCAGACCGGTGGCCGAGGCGAGTTTAGAGGGCGACAAATGCTTTCGAAAGCCGAAACTCGCACGTTTTGTTTGTGATAGACGATTACGTTCTCGAATACTATTGTTGGGTATCAACCTCAACGATATATTTTTTGATTTTGCTGGATATTTAAAGGTCCAATCAAAAGGCAGAATCCAAAAAAAATACTTCAATTTATTATATTACTTATTAATAGGATTAAATATAAAAGGTTAATTCTATAATGCTTAGTTCTAAATGGCACTAAATTCTAATAATTTTACTTCAATTTAGCAAAATTCACTTGTTTGTTTTCTTTATTTTAACTTCACTTTGTTTCTTTAGTGTGGTTTGTTGTTTCCGTTTAAGATTTCTCTTGCAAGGGACTTCACTTCTATCACTGTTAAGTGCATGGAAGAGAACAATCGGCGAGTTGTGATCCAGGATCCCAGTATACTGCAAGTCCTTGCCGACGAAATGATCCAACGCAGACTAGCAAAGACTGATGAAAACGAAAAGGCTGACGAGGATAGTTCGAACGAAATGCCAGACTCTCAGGACGATGAAGATTACGAAGATGACGGCGAAGAAGAGATGTCCGAGGAGGAGGACATGAACAGTGCCAAAAGCTCGGACGATGAGGAAGAGAACGACTTCCTCGAAGCCGAAGGCGAACCCAACGAGGGCAGAAGCATGTTTGCTTCTCGTGGAGTTCAAATGAATCAAGTGACGTAAATGACCGAATTATTTTGAGTGAGTTACTTGTACAAAAGGACTCAATTGTCTGGAATCAGCACAGTGCAATGTTCGGTTTAGCTCATAACTTTTGCGTATAAATAATATCGGAACTATCTTTTTTTCGGTTGGAGTGAGGTGTGTTACAATATAAGATTAATTTTCTTGTCGCTATGTGAATTAAATTAGAAGGAGGCAGTTTTATTTGAAATTAATTAAATTAAAAGTACACTAGGGCTTTTCTGGAAGGAAATTAAATCTGCGCCTAAACTCATTTGTCGGTCGCGGTATAAATTCATATGGGGAAATAAATTTAGATAATTTCAAGGAGCCGTAATGTAGGTAAAAAATGGTGCGAAGAAGGAACTGTATTTCTAGATGTTTGAACTGGAAAAATGTTGACCTGCGAGGGCAGCGAAAAAATTTGCTTGTGTTTAACGAGATGCAGAAGGAATTAATATATATATTTCAAGATTGTTTTCGTTTTGCTACACCCGGGGCCGACATTAATAAAATTAACTGCTGCTTTTTCAATTTTTTGTATTTTATAGTTTTTGCACCTAAAGGAACATTTTCTTTAGAAAAAAAATATTATAGGTAACTTATTCCACAGATTAGAATACTTGTCGGTATGCACTCGTCATGTTGGTTTATTATATCTGATTAATAAACCTAAAGTATTCGCTTCGGAAAAATTTGCTTAATAACCCTCTACTCAACATTTTTTTTTACTCTTCAAGGTGCGTAGATTCCAAAAAAGCAAAATCCGTCGGCCATCATCGATATCTAACTGGCCATATAGCCATTCTTTTTCTATCACCATTAGTTTTTGGTGCTGCTAACGTTCGATCAAATCTAATAATATACTTAGTTACTTACCATTCATCTAGGATATAAAAATTGGTCAAAATTTCATGGAATGAGTTTTTCTAAAAATTTATCTTCTACACTTTAGTAATAATTATTTTTGTTGGTGCGCTAAATTTACTCTCACTCTCACTTGCAAAGCTTTACAGTTTACACAATTTGAAAATCTTTAATTTCAAAAGCACACCCTATATTTAAACCAAGAAGCTTTCACAAGCATGGCAGAAAAAGATTTATAAAAACGTAAAGAATCTGAAAATAAAATACAGAAAGCGGTTGTTTTTATTTTATATATTATATTGAATTTAATTTTAATGTTAAAGAGATTATGTATGATATTCTGTTAATGCAATCTCCTCCGTATTCTGGAACAGCACGTAACACATAGTTAATTCTTTTATTGGTAACGTTTTTTTTTTTCGAGTAATTTTCATGTACTCGCATTCACTAACAGTTTGAAAATATCGACGTTTGGCATAACTTCAAAGATTGAACCGCATATTGAAGAGATTAACAGAGATGCAAAAAAAGTTATGGAAGCAATCCTTGACAAAAAACAGTTCACCAAGTTTATCTGCTCCACCGGCTTTTTTTTTAATTAAATTTTGTATATAAACAGAGTCCGGGTGGATTATTTTGTTATTATCTCATTGGCGCTTTGGATTTCGTTGAATTGGTTTCGTGTGGCTGAAATGTCCTTGAGAGCTGAAAGTAAATTATAATACGAAATTGTTGTTGCTTTAATTACTGATAACCTTTTCCGTAGATTTCAAAGTAGCTCTACTGCAGCTGAACGTGAGTAAGAGTAGGGAGAAGAATGTCAAACATGCAGTGGAAGTGATTCGACAGGTGGTGAAGGAACACAGTCCACGAGTGGTCGTCCTTCCGGAGTGCTTCACAGGACCCTACGCAACAGAGCTTTTTGCCGACTATGCCGAGTCCATCCCGAATGGTTACACTTGCAAGGAGTTGTCGAAGACGGCGGCAGAGTTGAACATTTATTTGATCGGTGGGAGTATCATTGAGAGGGACACGCACAATAAGTTGTACAACACTTGTACTGTGTGGGATCCTGAGGGAAACTTGATCGCGAAACACAGAAAGGTACTTTGTGGAAATCGCATTTTTTTTTAAGTTCTCAGGTTCATTTGATTTTTAGGTTCATCTCTTTGACGTTTTTACAGATAAATTTTCGTTCCAAGAATCTTCAGTGCTTACTCCAGGATCTGATTTTACAATTGTTGAAATTGATGGACGAAAAATTGGAATCGGAATTTGCAACGATTCTCGATTTAACGAAATGGCTTTAATTTACAGAAAGCATGGTATGACGTAGAAAATGGTTACGTAATTGCATAATGAAAGCGTTCTATGTCACCAGGCTGTGAGATGATTATTTATCCTTCGGCCTTCGATGTCAATCTAGGACCTCTGTTTTGGGAAACTATCCAGAGATCCCGGGCAAGTGACTACCAAATGTACGTGGCCTCGGTGTCCACTGCCAGGGACGAAAGTGCATCGTACGTAGCTTACGGTCACACCATGGTTGCAGATCCTTTGGGAAGAGTGATCTGCGAAGCTTCGGAGAAGGAAGAAGTTCTTGTTGTAAACATTGGTAAGGACACAAGTATTTGATCCAAACTAACGCTGAACTTCGCTTTGTCCTTTTTCAGATTTTTCGTTGGTCGAGAAGACGAGGAAAGAGATTCCACTGTTTGAACAAAGACGTCTGGATTTGTATGACCTTAAAACAAAGAATTAAACTAAAAAGCTCCTTTATAAAATTCACGATATATTTTTTTGGTTATATTTCTCTTCAGCTTCTTAAAACTGGTTATATATTTTGTTGTCTTGCAATTTGATTTTTTTCTATTTGTTTCTTAGTCAAAATAAAGTTACTAGTAAATCAAATTAAGTTTTTCAACATCCGCAATACTAGGATCTTTAACGGCTTCTTGAATTTCAACTTGTTTATTTTGTCCTTCAATCTCTACACGTACTGCACGCACGGAATCTATTTGTGGGTTTTTTCTCTCATCAGGACTTTGTTCCTTGATTATTGGTTGCTGCTGCTTGAACGTGTTTTGCTTTGTCTTGATATAATTTTCAAGATATCTTACAGTTTCTTTATCACCGACTGTTTTAGCGAGTTGCAAGCAGTTTTGACGACTCTGGTTCTCAGCATCTAGCTTACATCCGTTTGTAACTAGCAACTTAATTACACTTAAGCTGCATTTCATTACAACTAAAATTTGGTTTACAGGAAACAGGCTCAAAAAAGACAAAAAACTCTATTCAATACTTGCTCTTTGCAACAAAGTCCATCCACAATTGTCGCGTATTTCGGCATTGCACTTGTTTTCAAGGGCGAATTTCAAAATTTCCAACTGTTCGGCATCAACAGCGTAGTGGGCGGGGGTCATTCCTGTACAATCCTGTGCATCCAGGCGGGCCTTTTTGTTAACAAGCATTCGAGACATCGGCAATCGTCCATGAAAAAATGCAACCTGAAAGCAGTTTTAAAAGGACATCGTCTGAACACACAGCGACGTACATGCAGCGGAGTCCTTCGGTTGATAGCATTTCCTTCGTGAACACTGGCTCCAGCTGACAAAAATACGTCAAAAATGTCCTTCTCTCCCAGGGCTATGGCGTTGGCCAGAGGGGTGTATCCATTCGGGGACGGTATCTCTAATAAACTTGGACGCTTCCGAATAAGGCGTTTTGCGAGAAACTGCTCACTCTTCTTGATTGATCTGAATAGGGCCATTGTTGACGGCGGAGCAAGGATGGTGACTCCCTAGAGAATGGCATATTTTATAGAAGTGCTCATCTGTGTCGCAGTGTTCTCCTTACGACAAATTCCTTGGAAATGCAAATTGGCTCGTAACCCTTCCCTTCCAATAATTTCATCGCAACAATTCGAAACTTATACCCAAAATTGTCTTCCAAATCGTCAAGCTTTGCCGGTGATGTTGAGCTCCTTCACTTCGGCACAAATAGAAAATCCCATAAATTTTGTTAGAAGCATATTGAGAACAAAGTGAAGTTCCCTTACCAGAAGACCGTCGTCCATTCCCCCGTTTTATGATGCCTTTCAACTTTATACACTTCTGCATCACAAGGCACTTGATCCCATGCAATTGTGATACTTGAGGTCGTCTGCTCAATCACCCGAGGATTAAATTGGTTTGATAAAATTTCCATCCCGAAATGAAACTGGGAATAACTGTCGGAAAACGAATGTTTGATCAATTGTTCACAAGTTGGGAGGGTTGTCATGTGAACCGATCCCTTCGGAGGTACCAATTCCCCCCTGAAATTTTTTCGTCTTCACGTTTCATTTCAATTGTAATGATTTGCAAGGAATTTTTAAATTATGATATTTGGAATGCTCACAGAATTTTAAAAGTATTTGAAAAGGAGACTTTAAATGGTAAATTCAAACTACAATAACTGTCTGATGGTCCTAAGGACTTTTTTTTTAGATCTGTATTAACTTTCAGGTAACGTTTCCAATGAGTACAATACTTTTATATAATAGGTAAGTACTGTACGAAGGATGTTACTTTCTTTAATAAAAATATTTTACTTCAATAGGAATATTTACTATATATTTTCACTTTTCCTTGAGTGATATAATTAATTAATCGAAAGTTATAAGACTGGTTATGGTTAAGCAATAAAACCTGAAGTGTGACGCACTTAAAACAATTTCTGAAATTAATTACACAGAAATTACATTTAAAATTGCTACTTTTCAAGTAATAAACAATTTTGGGGAATACAACTAATTCTAAGCTCTTTAATAAAAAAAATTAATTATGACAAATGAAAAACTTGAGATAGAGCTTTGCCAAATGAGTTTAACATGGACATTTTGCAGAGATGAAAAGAGTATAATTTTGAATGTTCTGCAGATCTAAAAGTTCTTTCCGTTAAGTTTGCAGTGCTTCAGGGCAATTAGGATTACATGGGAATTATTAAAAGTAATCACAGACATCCGCTTCCGCTTCAGCTTGCCCTGTCCTTGTCAGCACAGCCATTAATTAAAGTGACGCATAGAATAAATCCCTTGTATTAAGCTATCTTTCAGGTCGTTAATTTAAATTTTTTAAAGGTCGTAATACGATTAGGAAGAGCCTAAGTCGCGGAAAGACTCTCCCCCCGTATTCCCGCATATCATTTAGAAGTTAATTAGTGAATTATAAATCAGAAGACTGCAAGTAATGGTAACTGAGGCGTGAGGCCATCGTATCCACGTAAGGGACCACGCTGAGGGGGTGTGAGACGGGCAACCGGCTGGCTATTTAATTGCGTGTCCAATATAATAAAATTGAGAGGAAATTCCCAACGCAGTCGAATCATTTTACACTGGCACACTGGGAGGCTTGGTATTAGGGTCTTGTGAGAAATACCCAATTATATGAGGGCTTTTATTTCCTCGTTCTTTTCTTTAGCAATTTTCTTGAGCGAAGACAAGAAAAGCTGCTCGCCAGTCTCCATCAAATTTCGATATGCCACAACAAAAGAATTCCTTCCACAGCCCCATGGGATGATTTTGTTTGTCCTTTCCGAAGGAACTGTAGACAACCGAAACGACAGTGTTGGAATCCTGCAAGGCAATTCTATTGAAGAGCTTCTTCTACTTTTTGTGGTAATTTCGCCAATATTCTATCCCATCCACAAACTGCCATAGGCGGTGAAACTTGTTCTTCACAGGATCATATTCACCCCTACTCCGACCTCCGCCGCTGTACCACTCCGGATACAATATAGCGAAATGCTCCTGGTGCGGACCTAATCCCATGTGGCGCAATGATGATTAATTGTTCATCGCTGTCGACTAATTTATGTAGACAGCGAAGGTGACATTTTGGTGGTGCCAGAAAATGTTATTTAGATTTAAATACCTCTCCATCCGGCCACACTGAGGTACATAAGATGGAATCCATCTGAAGTTTAATCAGAAATTTCGGTGGAAAGTTAAGTGCGCCCCCAAGGTAGTGGGGCTCAAGGAAATTGATGGCAGATTTAATGTACACTGACTCAGCATAGGGAATTTTATTACTGTATTTAAAAGTGTACGGAAAAGGATACTTTACGGTTTGAGCAGATGAAGCCGTGTCTGCTGACAACCCCAATCTGTAAGAATTCCGATTTGTACTTAATCCAGACGGAGTAATGATACAAAATTTTAATAAATTAATAATATGTAGAGAATTACAGTGCAAATTATGCGTAATTAGAACAACTCTCTTCTGCCAGGAAGTATTATTTTACGAAATGCAAGAAGTACCTACGTTTTGGAGCAGAAGGATATAGATCACGTCAAGGAAGAACTCCCCTTTTGGGAATGCTGGGGCCAAAAGTAAATACCGTTCAGGTCTGAAGTCTCTCCAGCCTTAATCTAAGTAAATTACATCAAATGTTAATTTGGACGGGTTGAAATTTCATTAGCGTAACGAAACAGTTTTCCTGCGAAATAAGTTTATCCCAAATTCACAGGGATGCAGAGGACTCGGCGTCAACTCCACTGGAAGATGGGATTTCTGCAATATGTCTGCAAATAATTCTTGATTTTAAACAGAGCTATTATTTTTCATCTTTTAATTTAGCCAACAGTTTTCTTTGAAGTCATTATCCTTCGCTGTTTACTCAGATTGAATTCCTAAGAAAATTTACTTTGTAATTTGTTATATTTCAACTTATTCATTACGTAACGTAATATAAAAAAATGTTGCCTAAAATAATGAATTTGAAAAATACAATAATACTAGCTTCGGTTTCACACGAAGCGATGTAAATAATAATATAATGCACGAATGCATAATATATACCCCGCGTCCGCTTCAATTTAATAATTGTGATATTAGACTCGAAATTAGTCATCGAATTATCTAATTTCAGTAAAATTCCTTGAATTTGAGCAAAACTCGGTTATACCAGATTCTGTCTGTCATTTTGATTTTCCATTAAAATATATTATAATTTCAATTACATTTGTCGAATTGGCAAAATTGTTGCCATATTTGATCCGCCATCTTGAATTTGCAAATCTTTATAGTACGTAGATTCGAAATTAGTGCCAACGAATTTATTTCACATTAATTTACACCACTTTTCTCATTCACTCACAAAAAATCGGTCGTCAATTGGGCTTTCCATTTTAAATTTCCCATTTTGATTAGTAGATTTGAGATCAGGAACTTTAAAGTATCTTTAGTTCTAAATTTACCCCGCATTCGTTGAATTATGAAAAATTTCGGTCGCAATCAGCATCTACGGAAACCCCCCACACAAATGTTCATACCAATCAGTTGAAGTTTTAATTTGTTGGTTGCCATCTTTCGTCCGCCATTTTAAAACCCTATATTTTCGGCGAATGAAAAATAGCTAATGTCTCAAGTTGGAACATGAAATACCTTCAGCCAAAAAATGAAAAATATCAAAGCAAGTGTTTAGGCGTAATAGTGTAACAAACAAACAAACAGAAAAACGAACTTTCGCCTTTATACATAAAGATAGAGATATAGAGATTTTCAAATATTGTGCACCAGTGTACCTATTGAATTTAAAAATCAGGGAAGAAGAACGTTTTTCTTGTAGGATATAGTAGAGATTGAAATTTAACATTGGAATAATCACTGTTGATCTCGTGCATTTTGAAAGTAATGTTCCGTTTCAATTACTCTAATTGAAATTTTTACTGGTCATTAACAAATCGAACTGTGGGAAAGAGTTTGTAAAACTGAACACTTAAACTAAAATCTTTCCGAGGAATGCTAGCCATGTAATGTACATTTCTAAACAGACTCCACAACCAGCAGAAGAAAATTTAATAAAGAAATTCCACCAAACTTCCATTAAGAGGAATTCCAATAATTCTATCCTGGACTGGAGCAGAAGGAGTATAAGGAATAAGGATCCTGAAATCAATGGGTATTGGGTTTGAAGGAAAAAAAGTTGATTTTGGGTCAGAAGTTGTCGGTCTTACTGTGTCATCATTTCTGTATTATCAATAACTGTAAAAAGGTCAAATGATGGTAAAATCCTGGAAGTAACTTCAGCGTAAACTACTTTTATATTTATGGATACTGGTCATTTCGAGTTTTATTTTGGGGCTTAGTTGCCGAACGTTAGATATTTTTCGTCCCCAAGGTGATGAAAGAGGATTTGGATTTGGCAGGAATGTTACAACGAAATACTGAAATACTACAGAACACTTGCAGAAACTTCATCTCCTCTTAAGCTCTGTTTACAGTGCTGGAAGGACGTCACAACTTCAATAAAAGTAATTCTTCCAAAGACTTTGATGGAGTGCAACTCATCCGCAGGAGTTTTCACAAGGACAACTTTTCTCCACTATACCTGACAGAGTCACTTCCTCCCCCATTCATTGTGTCTGGAGGTGTCCATGCACAAAAGAGCTCCGAGTTCAATGGGGTTTCGATTCATCATCGCATTCAGTTTTTCATCCGAGACCCATCTACATATCCAGCTCATAAATTATGTTCCCTGGTGATGTCGTCGCTCCCGATGGAGCAGAAGGAATCTGCAAAAGAAGCTTATCGCCTGGTTTATGCCGTTTAGAAATAGAAGGAAAATGACATAAAGGTGGACGCCTTCTTACAACAATAATCTCGGAGTTGTATGAACTTGTTCTTAACTTCATTCCCATGAGCTTATCTCTCAGCTTATCTTAATGCAATTCAAGCCGAGGCTACAAACGCTGACATTGCCAACTCAGAAATGGACCTCAATTTTCTTCCTAAATTTTTTTGTATTCTTTTTATTTGTGTGCTTTGTTAAAGAAGATTCGCTCTTAAGACGGAGGAAAATGAGAAGAAAAGCCTGAACAAATAAATGAGTGTTCTTTGAAGCTTTAATTATTTCGACCTTTTGTGGGATGAACTAAAAGTCCTTTGACAGTAAAGCAATATGCAAATTTTCACTCCAGTTACTCCATTTTCCTCAACCTCATCTCGACATTGGCCGTGTCCTTGCTGGGAGCCTAAGTCTGGTGTAGTTTCCTTTAATTTCAAGTCGGAACAGCTAAGAGCCCAAGAGTTCTTAACTCATTTGAGCCATGAAGTAATTTTGAAAACTGTGAATACCTTGATTTGGAGCGGGAGTACAATTAAATTGTCAAAAAGGACGTGCGAAAATACAAAGCCTATATCTTGGTCCGGAATGATTTCTTGTGAAGATACATTGTTGGAAAATGTTTTTCGTCGACAGGGGAAAATAAAATATTCACAATAATTCATTTAATTATTTAAGTACTACAGTAAGTACTTGTAATTATATTAATGCTGGTTTTATGCCTGTAAATATTTTAATCCTTTGTTTTGATTTTGTTTCGACTGAAAACATTTTCGTCCTCTTGCCTACCCAAAATTCTTAATTCCAAACGGAATTCCCTTCAGGAATATTATGACGTTAAATTTGGGGATAATATTCCAATTAAATTCCATAAAATAATTTAAAATGTCCTTAACTATATTTATATATTTTACATGACTGAGGGTAAATTTTCACGACTGTATGTTCTTCCTTTTAGTGAAATAGGAAATGGAATTTCTTGTCCGGAAATTGCTCGGAATTGGTTCGGATATCAGAATCGTCACCCAGGCTTCTTTGCACTACAAAATTTCTTCTTAGTCCCTTTTTCCAGTTTTCTCCCTCAAACGAATATTAAACGATCATTGGCATTCTTGGAATATTCAGAAAACTTTTGGGACCTGAAACACCGCATGATAGGCGGACAGGTGAGACGCGTAAAAATTCCGAATGTCGACGAATCTTAAATATTTTAATGAAGACTTTTTGCCAAAAATAATTCCATTAACACGTTTTGGGGTAAATTTTTGTTTTGGCAAGGAATTTCGTTAACTAGAAAACCACTTCTCGAGCGAATTTCAGCTGCTGGTTAATACCCTTCCACACCTGACAAAGCATAGAGGTTCCTTGTTTCATAGTCCTTAGTCCTTACCGTAGATAAAGTAAGACCGAAAGCCAAGTCAGGGAACTCCTGGTATTCCTTTCGGTTAGCTATGATTTTTGGGAGTGTTATGACGAGAATTTTCCATGAAAGGAATTCCTGTGAGTTTTACCCGCGAGCTGTTTTCCCAACTATCAAAAGGCTTAACTTGCAAGAATTTTGATGAAATACTTTTTATACTCAACGATGTTCCGTTCCCACAGGGTTTTCGTGGGAGAGGGATTTCGAATTAAACCCAATGCGCGGTTTGTGGACTTACTCAAGGATTTTCCTGGTAGAGTTTTGATTGCACTTTATGCTGCTTTTTTGTTTAGAATGTTATGTAAGTTATTTACACTGATTTGAGATAATTCGGAGTTGCTTTCATAACTTTGGATAACTTTTTGAGAGTAAACTCAGGGAGATGCACGGTTTTTGGTTTTTGTTTATTTACATTTGCTCCGCGTAGAAAACTGGATCGAAAAGAATTTTTGTTGTTGTGATTTTAATAGAAATAAAGAGCATTTAGATTTTGAATTCCTTAATTTTTCGTTATACTATATTCATGAATGATGGAAGGTAAATATTGAACCCTGACATTCTGAAACAACATTTCAATTTTTGAAAGGTTCTATTTAAATTTTGGAACCGAAAATTCTATTCATCGATGTTTACTTTTTTAGGGGAGAGAAAATATATTTAAAACCTTAAACGATCATAAATTATGGATTTGCAAATATATAAAAATAACTAAGACTTTCCCATTAGAATTTCGTGATGAAGCAGAAGTCGTCGTTCTTTAAAAAAAATTGAACAACATTTCGTTCAAAGGTACTTCGGATTTGCAAACAATGTTGTAAGCATTATTCAGCTCTTTATAAGTTCCTTTTCCGCTACATCATCATTGAGTTCAAAGTTTAAAGTCGATTTCCACGAAATCTGAATATTGTTTACTTCATCCATTCTTGTAAAGCATAAGTTATCAATTGCGGGGTGACGAGGACAGATAACCGCAACAAATCGGAGCAATAAATTAAGTTCGGGCGAAGGAGATCGCAGTGCGAAGGCGCGATATACTTAAAGCGGTTGATTGTTTACATATTTTCCGTCGTTCAGTAAAATGTCGAAAAGAGCCCGTAAAATTGGCTGCAGTGCGGTGGTTTTGCTATTCTTATGTTCAAGGTGTGAAGCATTTTCCATAAGTCATGAATTTTCTGCTGAGAAAATATCGGCTCTAAAAGAAATCGCGGAAAATTTCAAGGAATCTGTTAATAGTACTGTGGATCCTTGTGAAGCTTATGATGACTACATTTGTGGAAATTTCGATGAAAATAAAATCATATCGAGAACCGAATTTTCAACCAATGAGCTGTTGGATCAGAATGACTTAAAGGAAATATTGAGGAAATATCTTCCGGATCGGAAGGACATGAGTGCCGCTGAATTAAAAATGCAGGACTTCTTGACTTCGTGTGAGAACAAAGATAAGGACCATCATGACATCAAAGAATTTGTGAGGTCATACAATATTTCGAACTCGGTTGGGGGGTGGCCGGCTTTCGATTCGCAATGGAACTCCAGTAAATTCGATTTGGTGTCAGCGATTGGAGAGTTTCAATTGTTTACGAGTTCATTGCTGATTACGATTGGTTTTAAGGAAAAGGACGGAAAGTTGATTCCGAAATTGCAATCGAAAAGAATTTTTAAGCCCTTCGGGGATATGATTTTATCTGCAATGGAAGACGAACGAGCGAAAATGCTGGAAACGTTCGGTGTACCAAATGTGGATCAAGTGATGTCTGATATTCAGTTATTTGAAAAGGAGTACACAAATGCCGTATCATTTGACACTAGCGGAGAGCCCGAGGAGATGACATATTGGATTCTAAAAAACCGTTTTCCACAATTCGATTGGGATAAATTTTTTGAAATTGTCCTTGGAAACAGTCTGGAGGACGCAACACCGATACTCGTACAGAACTTGGACGAATTGAAAAAATTGTATAACGTTGTCGAAGCCATGGAACCAAGAGTCGTAGCGAATTATTTGTTTTCACTGTTTATAGAACGATTGAATTCGGAATTTGAAAACAGTCCAACATGCTACTATAGATTATTTATACATTTCGAGCCCGTAATTTCTAGGCTTGTAGTGAGCAATTTGTACAACATAGAATTCAAATTGTACCTTATGGACATGTTTCGTGCCGTTGTGGAAACCTTATTTGAATACAAACCGAATTATGGAGGAAAAACCGCTGATGACATTTTGATGAAAATTGAAAATTTCTTAGAAAAGGAATATTTACCGAATTTATCAGAAGAGAAGGTCATCGAGACATACGCAGATGTGCAAATAGATCCCGAAAAGTTTTACGCAAACATCCTCCAATTGTATCGATATTATATGAAGAAAGGGTTGCAGTCAAAATTTCACGGATTCGACCTTGGTGCAAAGATTATTGAGCGCAGAGTCTTATCCTACGTATTCATGAGAACTATTTATGAGTATTACCGAAAGCCATCGCCCATTATTTACGATTTAATTGCGGTGCCATTTTTGAGGAAAACTTTGAGCTCACTTGCACCACTCAAGGAGTTTGCCGATTCGGTTATGGAATGCTTTCAGCACCAGATGAACACTACGCAAAAAATAAAATATGAGGATTTGATAAGTATCAAGGCCGTCCAAATTTATTTAAAGGCGTTTGATAAGTGGGCAGAGAAGTATCACGAGGTTGTAGCAAAGGAAGATGAGTTCTTGAGACAGTTTAATCTTACTGGCAAAAAATTGTTATTTGCTTTACATGTCCAAAGCTCATGTCGTTTCAGTATGTTTGAAGATCAGAGTTACCTCAGGAAATTGTTTGTTGCCGCCATTCCAAATGAGGAGGATTTCGCGAAGGAGTTCAACTGTCCTCTCGGCTCTGCTATGAATCCTAAAATCAAATGTTATATTCCTTCAGCAGATCAAATGTCCTCGAATTCGAATATGTAAATAAATAAAATAGATAATGCGTTACGGTTAAATAAATAATAAGATCTTACTTAATTGTTACATGAAAATGTATAAATTTTTTGTTTTCCTTATGAAAAGAGTGTTTGAAATGACTGAAATGCAAGAACTTTTAATTGATTTGTGTTTCAGTCTTCATTTCTGTTTATTATAAAAAAATATTTCTACGTCATACAATGAGTTTTGGAATCTTGAAATTTCCCAAGTTGATGTTTCACAGCGCATCGTTTCCCATTGATAAGAAACTACTTTTGGTTATCTAAAGCAAAAGCAATATTTTTTCAGAATCCCCATTGGAGCTTTAGTGCTTTATCACTTGTTTCGCAAAACTGATTTTCCGTGGTATTAAAAAGCAAGAAATCATGCAATATAAAAATAGTTCAAGGTAATGTTCTTATCTTAAAAGTATACTCGGGATAATTAGAAAAGAGTTACGAGGTTTAATAAACATAGATTTCAAATCAAAGTCAGAACTAATTTTGGAAAAATTTCAGATGAACCGGAAGAAATTTCGTTCAGTTTTACAAGTTGCCGTGGCGAGTCTATTTCGAACTAGTGAAAATGTCTAAATTTCGTTTATTAGTTTCATTATTGTTGTTTCTCCTGCAAGTATGCAAGACAATTGGAACGACTCCAAACATAAATGCCGAGCTACCGGAAGAGAATATAAAAATTCTCCAAAGATTCGCAGAGGAAATGCAAAACACCATCAAAATGGAAGTGAATCCTTGTGAGCAGTATTTTGAATATATTTGCAGCAATTCGGAAAAGTGTGCTGATGAGCAAAGCAAGAGTGTCTTAAGTGACCTGGAAAAACGGAAAATTCTGATGAGTTATGAACCAAACACTAAGAATATTCATGATCCTTTGGGAAAAATGGTCAACTTTTATAAGTCGTGTAATAGCAGCAGAGAAATAAACAATTTCAAGGAACTCATGCGAAATCTGAGCGTGTTGGAAGTGTTGGGAGGCTGGGATGAGATCTCGGCCAATCAGAATGATTTTGATTTAATTGCGGCTGCGGCAGAAATGCAAAAATATGAAATTTCTAATTTTTTGTATATTCGATTCGATAAATATTTGGGACTGTTTATACATCCTCAAGAGTACACACCATTGACAAGAAAGGAGTTGGAAGAAAAGATTTTAACGTACTCTAAAATAGGTGTACAAAATGCAGAGGAGGTGATAAAGGATGCGATGCGCTTTCAAAATGAATGCTTGAGCACAAAGCTCCCTCAAGAGCAGAATCAAACGAGACCAATTTCCTTTAAGCAGTTTACAGAAGAATACAGTGATTTTGATTGGAATAAGTATTTCAAAATATTAACTGGAAGGAAATTGAAAGAAAATCTTTCCGTTAAAATCACTGCGCCACTTAGTTTAAGAAGAACAATTTCAAGGATCCGGAGAATGGAGCCGAAGGTAGTGGTGCATTACTTCCTCATGCAAGTCCTTGATCGAGCGCTCAGCTTCAGTAAAAGCACCAAATCGTGTGAAACCAAAGCTATATTTTACTTTGAAAACGCGTATTCATATCTCATCAAGGATCACGCTTACACACAGGAATTCAAAAAGTATTTTTTTGAAATAACGAGACTACTTACGAGTTATTTGAAATCGAATCTTGGAATGTTTCCCGACACCACAACAAACGCAATCGTAGCAACTGTGGAAACGTTTTTGAATAAGGAATATTTCCCGCAATTGCGACAATCAAATCTAATACAGGAATATCGATTTTATGACATAGATCCTGAAAATTATTACAAAAACATGTTTGAACTGACGCGTTTTGTAAGAAGTGAGGATTTCGCTAGATTTCAAAGTACTCCTTTTGTGCAATCCTACACTATACGCCACTTGTTCACTGATGTTATGTATTCGAGCCTCAACAAGCCGCTGCCAATCCTTTTCAATTTAATGATTCATCCCATACTGAACGACCTTCTGGGCCAAAATGACTACCTTTCCATAAATCCAGAGTGCGGAATTCGAAATTCTGTGCTGCGAACATCGCTCTTTGATGGTTTACAAATTGGTGGCATTATTTTGAGGACCTTTGATGATTGGATCAAATTGAATGCGAAGGAAATGGCACCTGAAAATGAAATATTGAAACAATACGGACTTTCTGTTAAAAAATTGTTTTTTGCTGATTTTGTTGATAAACAATGTAGAGCACAAACATTGTATAAATGCAACAAACATTTAGCTGTTGATATTGTGAGAGCTTCAAAAGGATTTAGGGATGAATACTATTGTCCCTTGGAGTCCTTGACAAGATTTAACCGAATTTGTTATTAGTTACTCCAATCAAAGTGTACATGAGTTAATTAATATTCAGAATGTTAAGATAACGTTAATAAAATTTGTGTTATGTTAAAACTTATGATTTATTTTCCAATGTATTCAGATTATATTTTTTATGCTTTGCTTAAAATGATTTAGCTGCGACGTACTCAAAAATGCATTGAACAAGTAAATTTAATAAACATTTGTAACTAGCAAAACAGAATGCAATCGAGATATTTTTCTGGTAGTCATTGAGACTTTATCGTTTATAGGTTCGTGAGGACTCATTTGCATATAAGCTTTACACATTTTCCAGGAGAAATGGTTCCAAAAACAATAATATTGCACTGTTCGACAAAAAAGCTTTGTGTAGTCGTTGATAATTCACATTCCTTCACATGACTTTTTGATTTTTAAAGTATTATGTGCAGTATTATGTGCAGAACATTATTTTCATATTAACAATTTTTCCATCATTTTTTCCGATTGTAAAATTGTATTCATTGATTTTTTGAAAAAATATATTATTTTTCCGTGTTTGTAGTTTGGTATTTTGCAAGTAGTTAATTCTGCACTATATACGAACGTAATTGAATTTTAACAGCATTTTTTACTGGTAGAATTTCAAGCATTGTCTAAAACATTAATATTTTTGAGAACTTTTACAATACAAAGGCTTGTAAATTTAAAATTACATCTTTTTAGATGCAGTATACGAGTTAAACACAAATGTATTGCCGTACCCCACTTTTTGCGGTTCTGTAGATAATATTCCCTGCTGTGTGAAGCTCAGTTGTACTTGGTAAAAGTAGGTGCATTAATTAACTCTTCAAATGGATGACTTTTTACATCATAACAAATTTGATTTTCAATTATCAAGTCACTGTTATGTATAGTTCCCAGATCGTGCTAATAAAATAAAATAATATGTTCTTTGTTATTCAAACTGTACTTTTTATGCATACTACAAAACGAAAATGTTTTCCTGACCTATTAACAACTTATGAAGGTCATTTTAAACAAATTCCGTAAACAATAGCCCTTTAGTGGGTTGTCCTTAAAAATGAGAACGTTGTCCTTTGTTTTGATGACTTCTATGCATCTTGGGGGCCTTTCATTGACTAACCTCATCACTATATCCTTTGCTATGCTTCCATTACAGTTTATGACTGCAACGTTCTTTTGGAGCGCGTAAACCCATCTTTAGTGTTCTGTGCTTGGGTTGATGCTTAGTTTAAAACGATTATAATATTGTTATGTTGTTTAAAAAAGAAACACTCTTTAATTTGATTCGTCTCACTCCTGAGGCGATTGTTGACTTTGGTCTGCTCCCACCACAGTTCACATTTGGACACTATTAATAGATTTACTGCATTTCCTCGTTTTCACTTCTTACTCTATTTTATAGCTAAACTGATATTTTAATTTGTGTACAGCGGCGGACGGCCATTTTCATACCGTATAGATGTAGGGTATATTAGTTTTGAGCGTACATTTGCAACGCAAAGAAATTATAGTGTAAGAAAAAAGAACTATATATTCATGATTGGGAAGTTAAAAGAAACCGTTTTATGCATGTCCGTCTGTCTCTCTGTCTGTCTGTCTGTATGTCGTCCGTCGAGACAATAACTCCAGAAAGTTTGTACGTATAGGATTGAAATTAATATAAACGTGATAATACTTCATTAAAATAGTAAGGTAGGTACGTACCTAATATTTAATTTTCAATGGTGCAAAATAAGAAACTATATTTTTATAAGCGTATATTCATCACACATCACATACATCAAATTAACGAGAAAGAATCAAAAAATGTTAGCACAAGAGAAAAAAAATTTATTGTTAACTTTATGCTATTTTCACAGTGGCGAGTTCCCCTTTAACTACATAGTTAATTACATAGTAAGAAGAAAATGAAATTCCAAATCGAATTAAAACCGTACTAATGTTTTCCAAATAAAAGATTCTTTATATATTGAACAAAAAGCTATGTTTGTGTCTTTACGTTACTTTTAAGTATCTTATGCAATTGAATCGCTGACAAATTCATTCTATACCTATTGGCATAAAAAACACGTTTTAGTCAAAGCGCGAAACTCAACAAAGTTTTTAATTAAATGTTCGGCGTACTTGAAAAAACTAAATATTCTTCCAGTCCAGTCCATAAAAACATTATTAATTCAGTTGAAACTTTAAATTGGTGCAATTTTCCCATTTATTTCAATTCTTGTTTGAAGTGACTCGCCAAAGTCGCGCTCGTATTTGAGTAAACACACGATTGAGTGGTCAGAGACGGTCTAGAAGACGGTTCCAGTTTCGATTTCGTCTTCAGCTGTATCGGCAGTGGTCCAGAATAATTATGGCACATCGTGTAGTGTATTTGATTCTCACCCTTCAAGTGATCGTGCATTGTAGTTCCGTGTCGAATAAAAACCGGAAGTTGTTGAATGACCGCATACAAAATTATTGGGAGTACGCTCAAAATCTGAGTCAATCACTCAACCAGGATTTTAATCCATGTTACAATTATTACGAGTACGTTTGTAGTAAGTCGGACATGTGCAAGAAGAGTCGAAATCTGCGCGTGCTGAGCACAACTCAAAAGGAGAATCTTTTGTTGAACTACGAGCCAAAGTCTGAGGACGAAAATATTCCTCAGATGAAAATGCTCAATTTTTATAAATCGTGCACGGCGATGAGGAACAAGCAAAGTGTTCGTGAGTTTTTTGAGAATTGGACTTTTCCGAATTCAACTGGAGGTTGGCCGATTTTTTCCACCGGTTGGGATAAGGACAACTTTGATTTCGTATCCACATTGTCTATATTCCAGAGATACGGAATATCGAGTTTATTCGAAGTGCACTTGAGCCAAGGATATGTTTACTTAACTGAAAAGAGATTTCAGGAAATTTTTGAAATATTAAGAACGGCGAAGGATCTTTACTTCGAGCACGGCATAGAAAACGCAGAGGACGTTATTGTGGATAGGATAACATTCAAGCTGCTTTATACATATGCTATTAAATCTCTAAAGGATGACACTGTACTGATCACAAACTTCAAAGGTTTGAAGGAGCTTTTCAGTGACTTCGATTGGGATAAATATTTTCACATATTGTTTAACAGACAATTGGAGGACGACTATGTTGTGAAAGTGAATGGATTTGATAAAATAAAGAAACTAGTTACGACATTTAAGAAAGTGAACCCAAAGATAATTGTGAATTATTTGTTTTCAGAGACATTTAACAAAGTACTCTCCTTCAACGAAGGTAAAATGGATTGTTTGTCGACAACTTTCGACTACTTTTCTGAAGTGTATCCACTTCTCATAATGGACTCTTACTACAATGATGATTTTAGAACCACATTCCTTGATATTACTGGTCATATAGTAAAATATCTTGAGATAAATCTCGGAACATTTAACAATACAACTGCTGACGAGATTCTTAATGAAATTCAGAATTTCGTGAGCAAGAGTTTTCTTCAAAATATTAATAAAAGGGTTCAGAGTTTGGAAACATATGCCATAACCCCAGATAATTATTATGAAAACATGTTCGAGTTGACACGATTTAAGATTTTTGAGAGCTTTTCCAACGTAAAAATGGATCATCCCGAAAATGTTTTCTCTCTTGATTACATTTACAGAGATGTTCTTTATTTAAGCCACAATCAAATGCCCCCAGTTCTGTACAACCTTCTAATGTATCCTATTGTTAGTGATTTGATATTTGCAACTGATTTTGCACTGCTGAAAATATCGGAGGGAAATAGTAATCGAACACAAGCCGATCAAATTTTTCACAGTTCGGAAATTGGCGCTAGTATCGTGAGCAGTTTTTGTGAATGGACGAAGCAAAACAAAAAATTGCTCAAGGAAGAAATCAGAATACTGAAGGACTTCGGCATGAGTTTGAAGAAAGTGTTCTTCGCGGATTTGGTTATGAGAGGCTGGCATGAGACCGTCAGTGAATACGATCGAACTGGTGCTATAAGTATTTTGAAAAGTGCTCCTGATTTTGCAGATGAATACAAGTGTACGAAAGGAACTCCCATGAATCCTATGAAGGAATGCGAAAATATTAGTGGGCAAATATGAAGCGGAAATCGAAGACAGACATGCAGCCATACTATATTTAAAACTGTGGAATTATTGTAGATACTCCTCAAGATTTTCTTATGTTTACAGATTGTTATGCAAACAATAAAGTACAATAGACTTTTTCAGAACAACGTTCCTGTACAAATTATCCCTAAAGCGAATACATTTAATTATTTTAGTTATAATAAGCTGAAAATATTCTGCTTGATGTTTTATATTTATAATATTTAGCATTTATTTCTGTGTTACATGAATGAATACATCGTAAAAGTGTGCTACAATAAGCATGGAGTAATATATAAATACAAACAACAATAATCGTGATTAAAAGATTTCTGAAAACAACATTTCAATTGTCTTTATTAAAATCTATTCCTCTATTTTTTTTTTAAATAAAATAAACCATCATAAATAAAAAGGAAATGAAAAGTGTTTTTATTATTTCGTTGACATTCAACAAAATATTTATAGTAAAGTCACTTGAGGAGTTTTCAATATATTTTAAAGCGCAATTACGAACGAAAAATAATTATGAACGAAAATATTTTGATTTTGATATTTTGATTTTGTATTTGCATAGTAAAATTTAACTTGACTTAATTTTCTATAGGTATGATGAAAATATTAAAACGATAAGAATTAGAGTTTCCATACCAAAATATTATGAATTTGAATATTACCTAATCAATTAATTTTACTTTTCCGTTCAGTTTCAAGTGGCATCAAAAGGACTCGATACAAATAAAATACAACCGCTTTTCAACATAGGGGAGACCGGGGCACGTTGGCCCAGTTTTTTTAATATGTTTTTTTTAAAAAAAATCATAAGTACTTTGATGACACTTTGTGTTGCAATATGTTAGGACATTCTTACAGAATGAGTATATCACTTCTAAACCTTGAAAACTATGTTGAAAAAAATTATAAAAAAAGGTTTTTGGAGATGGGTCAAGTGGGCCAATGTACCCCTACCTCGGGGCAAGTTGGCCCGGGAGTTGGGGTACGTTGGCCCAAGTGACATTTTCAGAAGTAAAATGGACACAAATGTAGGAAATCAAAATAAAACAAGAAAATTTAACAATTTACACAATGTATTTGACCAATACGTAAGAAATACACAATGAATGCATGAAAATTACATATTAAGAGAATATTTTTTTTTTTTTCAAATTATTATAAGTTTTGTTACCTCGAAACTTACTCAGACTCACTGTCTAAGTCCATAGGGTCAGCTAAATTGAAATATTCAAAAAATAGTCCGTTGACTTCATTTTTGACACATTCCTCATGAGCCCAGCGCTTACAGCTGGTGCACTGGATCCATTGCTTTCCGGCCTGGCTGTTGAGTTTCACTGACCGTAGGCTGATTGTGCTGAGCTGTTTCATTAGACTCTTGGAACTTTGTACAATATCTTCCCAAAGTTTTTCTCGGTATTCCGAACGCTTCATTTACAGCCCTAATTGGCCTTTTATTTTTTTTTACTTCTAAAACGGCTTGTAGCATAATATTTTCAGGAACTTTTCCTCTTTCTGTTTTTTTTTTTTTTTTTGTAATTTCGCACCATATTGACGTTCCTAATAACATAAAATCTTATAAAACATCGTAACTTCAATTAAAAGTTGTATTAGAACATGTGTTAAAATTGGTCAGGACAGGTTGGCCCAGGTGGCCATTGGCCAACGTGCCCCGTCTTCCCTGGGCCAACCTGCCCCATCGGCATCTTTTATATAAATTATATTTTTTACAGAATTCAGTAAACCAATTTAATCTGTAAACAACATATAACTAACCCTCAAACTACAACCTTTAAACATACTACTAACCTGTTGCACCTGAAATATTCACAAGCTAAATAAAACACTTTTAACTCTCCACTAAAAATTTACTTTGAAACACACAAAACCGATAATTTGATATCACTTGTCAAACTCTGATCTGGCGGCCATACTGTTTTTGCAGAAGGAAGTTGGCATTGCTGCCAACCTACCCCTTGATTCCTAGCCCGATCTTGTGGTAATTATGAGAAATAACTGCAGTTGGCCAACCTGCCCCTATGGCCAATGTGCCCCGGTCTCCCCTACTTATTTTAACGATGTATCAGGATTTATCAGAATTTACAAATCAAAAAGGAAATCAATAAGTCTGGATTTTGTGAAACCAAATCTCTATTGTAAGATTTCGAAATTCGGCTTGAGTTGGTCTAATCAAGTCAAGCGATAACAATTAGTCCGCTTAATATTTATAATTTACAATTTGATTTTTACCATTACCTGAGTATTTTGTCGCATCTTTGATCGGAACAATAAAAAAACAGCCATTATAAAAAAAAAAAACAGATAATAATCAACTTTCCTTCAAGCGAGTTTCCTAACTTACAGATTAACAATGTTCTTGAGGTATCCTGCATTTGGAAAACTTCAAATATGAAATTTATATAATCTATATTTCCAGATAATTTATTTAATTGTGTTATTGACTAAAAAACAGTCTTATCAGTATCAACAAAACGTAATGCGGTGAAATTATTTGCGAGACTATTAATTAAATATAATTCTGAATTATTTTATTATTTACAGATATTAAAAATGTCCCCTATATACACATTATACAATCATAATAACTGTGTCGTAATTAACGGTTAATTATAGCACATTTACAGCACGGATAATAATATCATTAATGTTTAAAAATTGTACAACAAAGAGATACTGATTAAGTGAATGAATTTCGGTTTTCGTGACTCTACACATAATTACACTTCGTTTCAGGATTCATAGTGGACCCCTTCGGACAGCCGTATTCCTCAGCAAAATCCCTCAAATTGCTTAGTGTTGCCAAAATGATCTTGTGCGGAATTTCATCTTCCCCGAAACCACAGGCGTTCTGCATTGTTAATGTAAAAAAGACCTTTTTTGCCGTAAAACCAAACTCTTGGAAAATATCATTTTCCTGCTGAATCAGCTTTTCATTCCTTGTCGACCAAATTTTGTAGCTTCTTACGTAAACTTCAGTTCCTTCGATGCCATGCAAGTCATAGATGTCGAGGTCCTTGGTTATATTTAATTGCTCCTTGAAACACTCCTGGGTCATGGCACTGTAAGGATGAGATTTTCTGTAATACAACACTGAATCCGACACTAATGGCATTCCGATCAAAGTGAACGCCATTGCTGATGGTTTGTTGAAATTATTGTAAAAGCTTTGGATAAATATTTCCGGCGAAAATATTAAATCAACAAATTTCTTATCTTTGCTTTCACCAAAGAATTCCTTCAGGAATTTTCTAATCTTATATCTATATAGATTGAAGGTATTTTGCAAATAGCTTCCAGCATTGATTTCTACATCTTTGTATACAGCATTTACGCGTTCCTCTGTCAGACTTGGTAAGAAATCGTTTGAAAATGACGCCTCAATTTGTTTCAGGAGAGTATCACTGTTCTTCTCCGCAAATCCATTTAGAGCAATGTGCAGGTCATCCAAAAGGGATTTGATAACATCCAGAAAGAATTTCTTGTCATCCTCACTAAAATATCGTTCTCTTATCAGACGATAGGTTACAGTATGGAAATTGATAAACGTTCCACCGTAGCAGGAAAAGTGTTTCAGGTGAAGGTGAATGTTTTGCAAAACAACACTGAGGAAAAAATTTGCAACGGTTTTTTTGTCAGCTGTTGAAAGGACATTAAGCACTTTACGCAACGTTTGTGGTCGCTCCAGAATAATTGGAAAATTCTCATCCACAGTTCGTCCAGTAACGATTTTCATGAATTTTATCCAGTCAATTTCAGGTACGTGGTCGGGAAGTTTTTTGAAAGTTGTTACGAAACTGTCATTCACAGATGTCGATGAAAAAATGTCTTCAAATTCAGTTGAAATTTCGTTAAAAGCACCCCAAAGTTCAGACTGAGTGGTATTGTCCAGTTCTAACTCATGAAACGTTTGTTGAACACGTGTTCTGTACATATTCATTTTTGGGGCAATTTTAATTACATTTCCCTCGAGTTTTCTGCGGAAAATTAAATCAATACCAACTTCAATTCCAGAGTTCCTCAACTCAGCCATTGCCGAAACTAAATCGAAATTCTCCCCCGACCAATTTTTATTGAACACTGGCCACTCACCAATCGAACTTGAGAAATTGTAGTGTTTAACAAAACTCTGCACGTCTTCGTCATCTCGCTGCTTGCACGAATTCAGGAAATCAAACATTTTCTGTTCAGCATCAATCAACTTGTAACTCGGCGAAAAAACATGTGGATTTTGAATAAACTCTTGTAAATCAATGTATCTTTTGTACAATGCCTCGTTTTTGTTGAATCTTCCGCACACGTACTCGTAAAAATCATCGCAGGGATTCACGGCGATGTTTAGTGACTCTTGAATGTATTCCACAATTATTTTGTATGTTGCTGCTTTCTCCTCGGACATTGGTGATAATGATGTCGAAACACAGAGTAATCCTTTTAGAGAGAATAGGAAAAACACTACCCGCAATGAGCACGCCACCCTCATTTTGTAAACGAACGTCCAAACTTTTTCTCCCGTCCACTTGCACTAACAGCAATGATTTGTTGAACGTTGGCTTTTTATATATCGCTTTCGAATATTGAACTTCTTCCCTTATCAGAAGGAAAACAACACATGATAACATGATTCATTCTTCAGTTTTCTCTGAACTTGTTTACTTTAACCTGTCATTTACAGAACAGACCTCGTTAGATTTTTGATAATGTCTTCAAAATGCGTGAAAATTTGTCAATTCTTTTTTTGTTGTTTATATCAATGGGAAAATGGTGGCACCACTTGATGAATTCCGAATACAATTTTTGTCTGCTTAAGATTAAGAAGTGCATTAGGAGAAATGGGTCAGTTGTTATCGTCCGTCTACCGAAAGATTCTGGAGCAACTGGAAGCCGATAGCATTTAAATTGCAATCAACTGAAACTGAAACGGGTGAGGTGAATTGGGAAATGGTGATCCCCATGAATCTATCAATGATCGGTTTAAGGAATGGGAAAATTTACTGATTCAAACAATAATAATATCAATCTCAAACAAATAAATACAAGTCAAGTCACGACCGAAAGGTCGAATGAGTTGAAAATCTGACTCCTATAGGTACACAATGCTTAATAAAATTTCCTATCAAAATATCTAATCGAAATTTAGAAAAATTTGCCAATGTTATTGTTTGGTACTTCTTATCTATTTCATTTATTAATTAATTATTTGTTGCATATTATTTATAATTAAATTAACTTAACTTATCTTTTTAAATGTTGTTCATCTCCTAAAGAAGAGGTGTGGTTATGAAATAACGAGGTTGATGCTTCTACAGAAGGACTCCGCATGCACTAAAGTCGTACGACCGTCAGCTGTTTAGCGTGAAGGCTTCTTTTTCGATTAAAAATAAATTATATCCTCTCAATAAAGGATTCATCTTTACCAATTAATTCTAAAAGGTTTCCAAGAATTGCAAATGTAGAATTCACTAAAGTCGTAATCTGAAAATGGAAATTAAATTCAATGATGTCCTTCTAAGCTGATAAGGATTGTCAACTGAATCGTGCAATGAAGTCCATTTAATAATAAAACACTAAAAAAAGTACTTGAGTTATCAAAATATGTATAACACTTTCTTTTTAATATCAAAAGCAATAACATTAAAATCAAGGCATTTTTCAAGTAATACATCAATTATATACAAATTAATTAATTAACTCTTAACTGTTACGAAATTTCGCATTTCTGTTCTGGGTTCATTGGTGAACCAACTTCGCATTCATAAATATCTGAAAATTCTTTTAGGTTTCTGAAATTTGATAATATGATTCTTCTTGTTACTTCATCATTGTTGTCTTCCAATCCACACAAAAGACGCATATTTTTTGCGAATAAAACTTTCCTGCTCGTTAAGCCGTATTCCTTCCAAATCTCGTTCTCCTTTTCCACAATGTCCATATTTTCTTTGGCCCAATTGTCATAGCTATGGGCGTAAATGAACGTTCGTTCGATGGCAAATAGTTCGGAATTTTCAATGTTGTTAGTTGTTCCCACCTGTTCCTTGATGCAATCCCGGAATTTGTCGCTGTACGTTTGACGATGTCGCAGGAGTCCAACAGTTGTTTCAACAAGATCATCCGACAGGCAATCCAGTACGACTGGTGTTGGCTTTGTGTGACATTTGTACAAACTGTTCGTCATCACATGTGGAATCGTGTGTCCTATAACGTTGGCGATGTCAGTACGTTCGTTGAAGAAGAATTGATACGCATGCTTCATGTTGTGTCGTCTTAGAAGAAAACTGTTTTCGTAAAACTTGTCTGGATAAATTTCAACGTCTTCATATTCCTTCTCTACACTTTCCTCAGTTAGTTTTGGCAGATATTCCTCTTCAACTATTGTGTGGATAGATTTCATAATTTCTTCCGTGTCCGCACCATCAAACATTTGTAAGTTGTTAGTGTTTAGAGTTTTCACCAGCGAGTGCATCATTCCATTGAAGTACCGTTTGTAATCGTTGTTGTAGTAGTTTTGTACAAAATGTCGGGACAGCACGGGTTCAAAGAAGGTGAAGGCTTTTTCCGGACAATTTGCAACACTTTTGTGGTGAACACGGTCGACGAAATTGTAGAATATATAATTGGCAACAACTTTGGGGTCAATGTTGCTAACAATGGCGACAAGCCTCTTCAAAGTATCCGCATTGTCCAATCGCACTTTAAAAGTGTCCTTTAACTTAGTGCCGGTTATGATCTCAATCATTCGGGGCCATTCAAGTTCCGGGACTTTTTCTTGCAGACCCTTGAAATCTGTGTCCGATACTGAATGTTTGGAAGTGGAAAAAGCTTTTTCATATTCCTTCTCGAATATTATGCAGTCCTGCATTATGCTATCAATGTTTTCGATTCCTGATTCTTCCAGAATGTCGCGCATTCTCTTCAATTCCCTTTCGCTTTTCGTCGCCCGAATCCGTTTCGGGGATACGTGCAAAAATCGGGTCTTCTCGTCAGCAGCCTCGAAGGATATCCCAGCAATAACAGAAATTGTAAACGATTGCATTTGGGCAATCGCTGTAGATAAATCAAATTTATCGCCCGACCAGTTGGGCGCAATTGCAGGCCATCCTCCCACATCTCCGAATATATCAAAATCCTTAAGAAATTGCGTGACGTCCTGCTTATCTCGCTCCTTACACGAGATCAAGTAGTCCGCCAATTTCACTTCGGCTTTCAATTTATCGGGTTTCGCGAAAATACTATCAAAATTGTCCGTTAACTTTTTATTCTCCCACGCACGCTTCAGTTCGAATTCGACCTTGCTAAAATTCCCACACATATGTTCGTAGTAATCGACACAAGGATCTACTTCGGCTTTCATGGATCTTGTAATACGATCCCCGATCCTTCGAATGGTTTCAATTTTGTCGTCGGTCAGTTTCCATTCGGGGGTGAATCGTCCAAATGCTTCTCCGACGAACACAACGAGAACAATGATCGCTAAGTATTTCGACATTCTTTCCCGGTTTATATACTATACAAATATTTACAAAACAAGTGACCAAACTAGGCCCAACCGGTTAAATCACTGACTGAGCGTCCAGATTAACGGCGACCTTTTTAAATGCTTCATCCAATAATTTTTTATGAAATTATCTCTTCGGTCGTTCAACAGAGATAACGCCATCTTATAATATTTTTATTTTGCACGGCAATCACAGATTCAGAGTTTTTCCTTCCAATTATCAGTTTTCAATACTCGGCGCTATCAAACTTAATGCATGTATTTATTTATTTATAGCAATAATCTTATATAAAATAATGACACTACAGCAGGAAGCACATTCATGAAACTGCAATCGCGTCATAAAAGCGGAGAATACACACCAAAATTTGCTTAGAAAGTAAATAGTAATCACGTGATTACAAGTAGGTATTCAATTTATTACACTCATTGTAGAAGTGCTTACAAGGCTAATTGCAAGTACTTTTCGGAAAATTTAACAAGCAATACTGTAAAATAACCTGACTGACTTTCTGCGTACTTATCAGTAAATAAAAACAAAAACATTATGTAATTGTATTCAAGTTAAAGATAAAATGTTGCATCCTTTCACTCTTTCAAGTTGGTGCGATAGCGATTAATTTTTATTTGTCGACTGAAAGTTTCGGGGAATGTGACATGCATCCTGCAAATGCAATATCCAACCGTGAAGGAATCCAAATAATTTCCTGTCGCAATATTTAACTGTGTAGATCCCGATGGCGTGAATGTGATGTTTCGGTGTGTACACAACATTTGTTGTCTAAAATGTATTCACTTTGCACTCTTAACAGCATCTTCTAGCTGGAATAGACAAGTCCTCCTCTGTCTTGAACCTTATTTATATGGAAAATAAATTTGCATTTCCGTCTTGAATAGTTTTCGTTTACCAAATAGTGAAATATGTCTCTCCTTTTTTTGGAACACAAAATGAAAGGATACCAAGACAAAATTTGTGGGTTTCCATTTGCTTTACATTTTATGTTTTAATTAAAATTATTTTTCTATGGTGAATTTCATGTTGCAACCATAAGATTGTAATATATTATCTTTGAACAAATTTTTATTAAAATTATAGATTCCTATTGGGAAAATGAATTATCTTCATAATTTCTTTTTTTCGTGTCCCTAGTAAAAATTTTGTGTCTAATTCTGCAGAATACTGCATAACAAGCCTGCATAGAAATTTCTGAAGAAACATTCCTGCAGGTTTCTACAGGATTAGTCATTCTTTTATGGTGGGTTGTTTATGCATAAAATTACCCTGCGATTTCACCAGAAAAAAAAGTATTAAATATTTTCTAGAGCATATTTTAATAAATTATACAAAAATGTTCGTTAATACAAAATAATTGTTATATTACCGAATTAGACATATATTACTTTTGATATAGTGCACGTACACGGTAGGTGCTAATACTATAAGTAATAGTGTATAGTGGAATCGTTTTAGTCCTGAACCCCAAATATATTGCAACACGAGCGATTTTTTCTTTTAAATGATAGCTAAGAGTGCCCTTAATCACCAATCCAAAATCGCCAAAAATCGCACCTTGGCAACATGTTCAAAATGGAAGATGCCCGCGAAGATGGCAATAGAGGGTTTAAACTTGCAAAAATTTCATTTCTTAAAAATGTATTTCAAGCTTTGTAGGCTTTTTACGCAAAATTTTCCATTATTATAATGACTCAGTGGCTCATTAGATTTTTTAGTGTATAACCTTGTTAGAAAGGTACAATTATTATCTTTCTAATAAGGTATAAAACATTCAGCTATCTCAAGTA
Organism: Leptogaster cylindrica; assembly: GCA_963082835.1. Classification (NCBI taxonomy): domain Eukaryota; kingdom Metazoa; phylum Arthropoda; class Insecta; order Diptera; family Asilidae; genus Leptogaster; species Leptogaster cylindrica. Next base: position 22,357,903 of record OY720109.1, on the reverse strand, counting down.
GTTTCAGATATGTTGGCATTTTAGTGCAACAACCTCGGATCAAAGAACGGAAGGGGGTGGAGATAGAATTTTTTCGTACAACAATTTTTTGTTGACCGTCTCCGCTGTTAACACCCTATGCATAGCAATCCGAAATTAGAAATTTTGACTTTTTTTTTAAAATGCAGATTTCGACCAAATACGCCTCTGCAGATTGCAGCCATATCGTACGTCCGACAGAAAAAGTATAGATATAAAAATTAATCAGCATTAAAAGATCTACAATTTAACTTTTTCAATACATTGAACCGTTCTCGAGATATTAGCTGAATCGAAAATTTTGGCCGCCATCTTCGCGGGCATCTTCCATTTTGACCATGTTGCTAAGGTGGGATTTTTGGCGATTTTGAAGGGGTAATTAAGGGCACTCTTAGCTATCATTTAAAAAAAAAATCGCTCGTGTTGCAATTTTTTTGGGATTATTCTGTATTTTCTCATAAAATGTTTCCACTAGTAGGAAAATATTAAATCACGTATGCATTCTTGACATAATTAGGTTCAGTGATAAAATGAATATATGTCTAAGCTTGCCACATTTGAAATAAATAGCTAGATAGACCAGTGTATACGTTGCCGTTTTGAATGCAAAGAGGCCCGGGTTCGAGCCCAGTTCGAGGTAAATAAAAAATGGTATTATATTATAAAAATAGAATGATAATAGATTCTCTGTGAACTCCTACAGCCATAAAATTGGGTAAATCGTAGAAATATCACTAGAAATACTAAAAATATATATTTTTCGCAGCATTGGATTCTCTGCATAAAATTTTATGCATAATAATTTTATGCATAATACTTTCTGCAGTGAATTGGGCCAATTTTCGGCAGAGTGATTCTGCAGAATTAGACACAATTTTTATGCATAAAATCATCGAAAATTTTTACTCGGGGTATTTCGGATGTTTTAATAGCTAGTTTATTCTGCCATTCGGGGCGAAGACAAATCCAACAAATTAAGGATCATAAAAATCGGTGCAGCCGTTCTTTGTTTTATTTATATAGATTCATAGAGATAGATACTGTACTTATATGTACATTTATGAACTCAGAATTTTCTCCTCTTTCATTTGACATCCCACTCGAAAATATAGAATTTTTTTTATATAACCCCCCAGTTTTTGGATGTAACAACCGCCATATTGGTTTTGTTTGTATAAAATGTGTCCTCCTATGTCCCTCGGACAAAAATTGCGAATCGATTGGCACCTCATTCATTAAAATAGAATGAGTTGTTTAGATGCTACGAAGGAACACATAAACATAAAAGGTCTCATAGACTCCTAAATTCATTACCATTCCTTTTTGGCTTTACCGCAATCGACTAAAAATACAAAGAGGAACTGTACATTTTTTTTCCTTGTGAAAAAAATAGTTGTAAGGTTTTGAATTTGCAACATAGAATTTCAAATACCTAATCTTAAAATATAACTTATAAGTAGGAGCCACATCCACGACTCAGTTTTCAATTTAGCGTTAGATTTAGTGTTTATTTAAGATTCAAATTAAGAGAAAGGAAACGATAAAAGACATAACCACTGAAATCTTATTAATTTTTTTATTAATTGAGTAAAAAGGATGCTGACTACACTGTTGTCACAAAAGACCCGAGTCATGGTGGAAGTGTCGCACAGGATCACTAAGGTAGTGATGTAATATAAGTTCCTTATCTCTCGCAAGCACTCCATTGTTATTTTATAGTATAATTAATATAAAAGAAAATTATTTTTTTTATATTTATTTTATTAATTTAGTTTTAATAGGTTTCCTTTTTTTTAAATCTAAATTCTTAAATACTTTAAGTAGACATTCAGAACCAATTTATTTTATTTCACAAAATGTATTTGGCATTTCTAGAAGTTATATGGACATTTTTTCCAGCTTTTAACATTTAAAATCTGCAAAGGACTCCGAAGATTAAAAACATAAAATAAAATTATTGCCTTAGTTATATTCTTTCTAAAGTTTTATTACTGAACTTTTGTTATCAATTAGATTTTATTATTCTTTTTGGCATTCTGGATAACATTAAACATAACGAAAGATTTGGGTTTATAGTTTGAACCTTGACCTCTATCAAGTCACGTCTTGGTGTCCTACAAACTGACTGTCTTTAGTCTTTCGCTTTGTAATGAGTTTGACGGGTAGTTAAAACTACTCACTAGTGATAAGGAGGGTTTTATGACGAACCAGTTTCCGTTAAACTCAACACCTTTATTTTTATTTCCCGGAAGTTTTTGAGTTAACTTCTCCGCCGTGGTCGATGGAAATTTATTCGGTGTCCTGCCAGCAGATATTGGAGCTGGTAAAAATCCCTGAAAACTTTTGGCATTATTGAAAGAAAAACAAGATAGAAATTTTTTTTTTTTTTTTGCTATAACCCAAATCTGTGGCTCCCAACGGAAGGAAGTGAACAACGATTTATGGTCCCATATTGACCAAACTGAAAATTCAATCTCTAGCGGAACACAGGGCTGATCCTGGCTGCTCTTATGCAAATAAGTACTGTTAGGTGAGATGTGCTAGGACTAGCATCCCCGAGCTCATTGCCCACTCATCTCCTATTCGGACCACAGGCTTCCGCAAATAGCCGAAATGTTACTTGTGCAATCTGTGGCCTACATCAGACTTTTATAAATATTATAAATTTTCCAGCCCAACGCCATCCAACCCGTGCATATTGGGGATGCCTTCCATGTGGGAGGAACCGCCCGCACACAGATGCGGGCCCTCATACACGATATTTTCGTTTCCGACTAAAAAAATTTATTTCCGAAAAATATGCAGCGCGCTGTGCTCTAGGTCTTGTGGACTTAGCCAAATGTTTTTCTCGTTTGCAATGGAATTCTCGTTAACATGGCGCGTTTTGCAAGGAGTAACGTCAAAGGATGTGCATTTTGGCTGGCTCTTTGCTGTTGTTAATTGATTTCGAGAGTTCTGGAGCTCGGATAATTTCTGAAAGTACACTCAGCATCGTGACGATGCTCAACAAAAATTCGCATATGGTGCAAAAGAAAACATGGCATTTTTCGGATGATGAACCGCTTCAGGTTGACGGTAAATATTGTATGACGGAACTTTACTAAAACGGTGGATAATATGTTAATGGCTGACGTCGACTCTTACAGTAGGAAATGATTATACGCTAAAAATCTGGAAAATGTTCTTGCATTATAGCTTTATTATTTATAAAGCAAAAGAAAGAACAATTTTAGTTTATTCAATTCAACAATTGCAATGACATAAAAAACAATTTTTCAGTTTTAGATTTTACGAGTAGTGTTGTTGTATTGAGATATTTTTGAAATGGTTTTGCAAATAGGTTAAAATGCAATTAATTTTAATATGAAATCTTTTGAGATGCAATGAAAGAGCATTACAAATTGTTCGAAATTCAAAATTTGTCTTTTAATTGAACTAAAACGTTTTTGCTGAAAATGTTCTGATGTAGATTCAATAAACAAAATTTAAAATATAGTTTTCTGTCTGAAAGTCAACATCTGTTTAATGAAAAATTAAATCAAAATATTTAATGTGTTTGAATGTTTTAAATTTAATCAGAGTGGACAAACAAATCAATGAAGCTAATTCAGTATTCAGTGGTTTTATAGCATAAACAATTTTCTGTGGTCCAAGGATCATTTCCTTTTTGTTAATATAACTGTCAAAAACTTCGCTGTACACTGTCACGGCATAATCTGAAATTGAATACAGCCAACGGATGTTTGGTGAGATAATCCACTAAAGTCCAGTTACACATTGAACAAATTTGCAAATATGTTCACTTTTGAATTTATCATCACGTGTTAAACGCGTCCTGGCCAATCCTCCATGTCGGCTTGTATTTTCATTCCATGGGGCGCTCTTTCGTCCTTTGGTTGCTAATGGAATTATAAAGTAGCCGTCATAATTCCTTGGTGTGGCACCGCGGCACGAACGCGTTGTGGATGCGGCATCAATACATGCTTATTAATGTATTTCATTTGCTCCTGCCCTCTTTGATGTGTTAAAAAGTTAAGTCCGAATGGATTAATTCGGAGAAATTGCAATAGTTTTGTTTTCGACTTTGAGTAATTTTTTTTTTAGTAGGTACCTAATTATGCGCAATAAGACAACATCTAAATGCATTTGGAAATGTACATTTTACTCATCTTCTTACTGTAAAACTGTTGTCACAAAACATCAAGACTAAGAGGAAACGAAAACGAAATAACTTCTCCAATGTTAATTTTTGTTTTTCGAATTTTTTTACAATCTTTGAAGAAACTTTAGTACATTACAGCCAAAACTGTCCGTGTCTAATAATCCTGCAAACTGAACTTCTGAAGGAATTTCCCGGAGGATTACCTTCAGACAAAGAATGAAAAAGTTGTAACCAAATTTGCAAGGGAATTCGCTTGAACAATTTTTCTTAGTGCTGAATTTTCTGTTTACTATTTCCATTGTTATTTGTGTCCGTGTTCAAATTTACTTCTGTTTTCAAAAACTTATCTAATACGAAATATGGTCAAATGACAAATGGAAAATGTTTGCATAATAAGTTTGCTTGTTAACTTGAATTACAAGCGAAGTTCTAACAACTTTAATTATATTGGACATTTTCAAAGGAATAGTTTTGGATTTATTGCTAGCAGGTGTATAATTTATACTAATGTGGCTTACGGAATTTGGCGGGGGTCTTAATTGCAAACCATTAATTAATACCGAAGACACAGAAAATCTTAAACATATCATCGAAATGAAGATTAATGTATTTATTGTGGAAAAAGAAATTTACAAAATTGTTTCACTTCAATAAAATATTGCGATTGAAAAAGAAAACATTTTGTTTTAAATCTGATTTCTTGTAAACTCTATTTTATAGTCATGATTATTTTTACAAATGACTCAAGTAAATAATGTCTGTCTAATTTTCAAGGAATTTCGAATTTCGCCATCCCTGTGTATTTTTTGCAAGCTTTTTGAAAAGTATAAGGGAAAACAAATTTTAAGATAACATATTAACATCTGCTTACAGAACATGTTTCCAAATTATGCTTCCATAATATTCAACAGCGATTTGTTTTCAAAGAACGAACACTCATAAATCAAATGAATACCTTCCGTTCACGTGGAAGGTTTTCAAAATAAATAAATTTCAGGAGCCAAAATGAATCAAGTTTGATGGATTTTTGAAATACATATATTGAATGGGTTGCTAAAATATCTTCAACAATAATCAATTTTTATTATTTTACTTCGAACATATTTCAAGAATTGTTAATGCCGTACATTATAGAAGAAAAATTGATGATTTTTTTAAAACAGGTATTGAAAATTCTGAAATTGTTTTATAGGTATACCATACCTATAATATATTTACTTATATATATATTTTGGGTTATTGGAAGGTGTACATGTGTCCTGTATCTACTACGTACCTAGTTAATATTGAATCCACTGAATCCGATTACAATTCTGATATTGTTTCTAATGTTATATGAAGCAGGAAAAGTATTTGACCTGAAATCTCATTTTTCTCCTCGAATAAATTGCATTAACACCTCATTGAAGGTGATTTTTATTAATATATACATTAACTTACTCTTATCGGGACCCATGGTGGTGAAGATTTACAGATGAAATCAAGAATGAACACGAGGACCTCACAGGATCACCACCTGAAATCGAAGGGTTTTAACTTAATTCACCAGGGCACCGCAAATAACTGTGAAAGCTTGAATTAATTCAATTAAACTTATGCAGCTGCCGCTCATACATTATGAATGAACTGTTTTCACCCTCGCTAATAGGATTATATCTCGTATTCTTGTCCTACTGTTCCGCCCCCTTCCGCCCCCGACAAGTTAGCATTGCACGTACACTTTACACTCATGACACCGCATAACTTTCTTTCGACGAAATTTATAACTCGCATGGCTTTTGGAGGGCTGCGGTTAGTTTCTTAATGTGTGAATAACATAAACTTACAGTTAAATGAATTCCCCAGCGCCCTCTTCGGATGCACTTCTCAGAAGTGGCTGAGGATATTCCAGGATGTGTGTAACTGCAGCCCCAAGGATGTTTGTATGCTATAAGAGTCGCCTTTATTTTTAGTTGCAGTTTGCAGTTTACGGACTTCTCAGGATACCGAGTTTGGAAACCGAAAATTGACAAACCAATAAAATTTCATCCTCGTACCATTATAGATTAATCACCACTTTGCATGTTAATGGATTTTTAAAAAGATTCCCTTGATTTTTGAAATGTCCTTTGTTTCTCTTAACTGGAAACTTCAAAATCGATAGTTGCGAGGATAGTTGTATTGTAATTTCTGAAAATCACTCAGAAGAATGACATAATCAGATTTGGTGCCATTTTGGAGTCATTGTTCCAATACAAAGGATCCACACTGCTTAGGAAAAAATAAAAAATTACCTAAATTACAAAGTAAGGAGGAGTGATTTGAAGCATTCAGAAAGTAAAATGTCGTGTAACTGGCAAGTGTCGTCCTTAGTTATTGGATTAACATTGGTGAAGATATCTTGTCCTATTGTTTGAATTCCTCCGCTGAACTCGGAGTCTTTCTTTGGGTCAAGTGGTTTTTACTGTACTACTATAATGCCAGGATGGCTGCTGGAATAATAATGGCGATATCTCTCCCTCGACTCTATTTCGTGATAAATTAGCCCCATTCGGGGAAGTGACATCTCGGAGTTAGCAAGCCGGAAAGGACCTTGTATTGACTTTAAATGGAGCTTGTGGATGACGGGTTTTGTGGCTAAATAAATTCGTCTCTATACTTAAATAAGTGAGCTTTACGGACAAAAGGGCAAAGGAATTAATTTATGAGACCGCGTGATCTTGTGAAATTGAACAAATTCGTTCTGGTATTGTTTGCAATACAATGGTACAATTGTTGTTTTCATTAAAGTTCCGTCTCTATTTTGAAGATTGCAAAAACCAATTTGTAATTTAAAATGCAGACTTGATAATGATTTTTTGTTTTCATAAAAGTCATAGGGAAAGAATATAATTTGATTTATTAAACAAGTTTCTGGTGCGTTATATATTATCATTATGTATATGTAGTATGCACTTAATGTTATGCGCATACGGCATACATACACTGTACTGTATTGTTACGGTTTCGTATTACAATTAGGGTTGAAATTGGGTGGTCATGACATGACTAATGAGGCGATGACTGTCTATAAAAACTATCTTACTAAATCTCAATATTCTTGCGAAAACATTAACTTAGCTGCTTCATTAAACCTTAATAAAGTATGCTTTTAAAAAAGCCACTCATCATTCAGTTTCTGTAGACTTTAACAAAAAAGGTTCGTGAGACCAAAAAATAGAATAAATATGCATGAGAAGACGTCTTCAAACTTTTATCATGCCATCGTAATTTTATTTTGCAAAAAGTTAGAAGTACAAAAACATAAATATGAACCCTTTTATCTCCACTCACTATCGCACAATCCTTCAAACATCCTGGAAAAACAGTCAGCGAAAATCCTCTAATTACCTGATTACCCAGTTTGGTGCAAAGGATATAATGAAACGGACAAGTAAATTAATTCAATTTTAATTAAGGTACATTTAAACAGCATTTATCTCACCTTTCTTTGTTGATTTGCATCTCTGCAGCCTCAAAAGTTAATTAATGAAGCTCGTGCTGCCCGTGAAGCGGCAGGACACGGTTATGCACCACGGAACTTGAACAGAAGGCGCACGACAATCAGATTTAGCTGCAGCTCAAGTTCGTGCAGCGTCTTTTGCCCGCCCTGTGAACTAATTAACTTTTGCTGGGGGTGTACTACTTACAGAGGACTTTTTACCGTTGCAATGCAAACAGCACTTCAAGCCGTTCTAATAGACTCATTAAAAGTTTTCACTACATCGGAATCTGTTTTATTTTTCGTTTTTTTCCTAGAGGTGTTGAATTCTACGCACATAAAGTTTAAATAATGCACTAAGCTTCTTCCTTTTTTGTGTTTCTGTAAGCAAAGTTTTGACGCTTAAATTTAATGTGCAGGAAGTTCGGAAGCTCGTAATAGTTTAAGTTGGACTTTCGCCAAAAAAAAAGAAAAGAAAAATATTTGAATTTTAATAGAATTTCAAATAAATTTCAATACCTGAAAGGGAAAGGATGAGATTACCAGTGGCGTAGGGCGAATCTATTGTAGGACTAAAGGGATAGCAAGGATTGGTTGTTTGAATAACTCTCATTGCTTATGATTACTGCTTAGGTAATATCTTTTGAAATTCCGTTTACAAGACTAAAGACTTTGACAAACACTGGTAAAATGAACTTTTTTGAGCGGAGAAAACACTACAAAATACAATTTTATGAAAAAGACACCATGTGATATTATGATCATATTTTTACAACCATAATTATCTAATATTGTTAATTGTAAATTGTTTCCTTAATTGAATAAATAAAATTTTTCGGTTTAAGTCGCTAATATTTCCAATGTCACAATGTGACAATAAGGATAAATATACCACAATGCCAAAAAAACCCAAAAAGCTTTCAAACAAAATATATTATCCATTATTTTGCAATATTTTACAATTGGACAAAAAAATGTTAGATATCTATGAAAATGGATTTAATCGAATTAATTAAGGGTTTTGTAAATTTAAGAAAGAAGAAAGAAAAAGTTTTAATATTTAATTATGTATGAAATCTCAACAAATGTTTATGTTTGTTATCTCTTACCTTTTTAGTATGTGTGTATATAACATTAGATTTTATAACCTACTTACTATAATATTATATTCTATAATATCTATTATTCCAGGTATATATCGAAAGTTCTTTTGTTTTGTTGCTCCATCACGTCTAAACACTCGCGCCGATTTTTATCCTTTTGTCACTGAAGGTAAAGGTGTTTCATATTCAGACTTAGTATATATTAGACTTAGTATATAGGCAGATAGGCTATTCGCTTAAAATATAGGGTTTCAAAATGGCAAACTGCAAGTTAGGACTGCAATGGATTGTCTGATTGTAATGAAAATTTGTATGTGAACTCTGCGGGTTTTCTTAGATGCTGATTGCAAATCTAATTTCGGAATTTTAAAATTCAAAATGGCGGATTTAATATGGCGAACGAAATTTTTCAAAATTTAAAGAATTTAATTAACTTTTAGTATTGAAGCTATTTTGAGGCTACTGATTTCAAATTTACTATAATTAAGTTTTGAAATTCAAAATGGCTGACAGAATATGCTAACCAAGTTCTCCATAATTTCAAGGAATTTTACTTAAATTAAAGTACCTAAAGGTAACTCGACGACTAATTTGGAATCTAATATTACAATTACTAAATTCTAGCTGACGGATCTATGATGGTGTCAACAATTTACTATTTAAGGAATTTTCGTGAAAATACATGCGCATGTTCCAGTTGTGGTTACAATTTTTAACAAACATAATAAGGAAAGAATTTTAAAAATCCGTGCAGTAGTTCCCGAAAACAAAAATTTTAGTTATCGGTGTTTTAAATTGTACCTAATATACTATATTATAATATATGTCTATGTTCATTTAATCAATACCTACATCGATCATATCAATATACGTAGGTACATTGTATATTAATTATATTATACAATGATTTCCATTGCACCGGAAGGAAATCGGGTAACGCTGATATTATTTGATAAAAATCAATTGTTTTTTGATAAATTGTTACCGACAATTGTTAAGACAAAATTGTTAAAATATTTTGGCATTTTAAGTAGTGGGAGGGCGTCAAAATAACCTTATGGCTTGTGTACAGGTCTGAAGTTTCTAGCTATGTCACTGATTGATGATTATATTAGGTGCTTATCACTTCTTTTCCGAATTTATAAATAAAACAAACATTTACGAGTTGAAAATTGATTTACTTTACTCTTTACACTTCACTGTATCTTTGCGTTGGTAATCTTCTTAATCGTAGATTACTAAACTATCTATATATATAAAAATCAATTGCATTACGTTAGTCTCGCAAAAACTCGAGAACGGCTCGACCGATTTGAATGATTCTTTTTTAGTTGGCTTTGTCTCAATATAGGGGTGGTTTAGGAAAAAAGAAAATTTAGAAAAACTCAAAGGGAAAGCCGGAAAATCGAAAAAATCGTGGTTTGCATTTTGTATGAGAATGCACTTTTCACAACCAGATGGTGTTAGTGGCGGGCCTGTCGTTTGACAGCTCGATTCGATTCGATGATTCGATTATTCACACTCAATTAAATGATTCGATTTTTCACAGTGTACGGTTGTGCCCAAACAGTGAAATCTAATAAATTTAAAATTGTTTTTTTTTTCGTAAAAAAAGGTAGTAGCTTTTGAGAATAGATTTTTTTAAAGCGAATTTAATTACATTTTGCGAACAATCATTTTCATCACCCATTCCATTAATGTAAATTGACTTTGCAGTCTTAGACATAAGCACGAATTTGAACCACAGCACCGATTTCCATGAAATTTGGAATATTTCTACAACTTTCCTAATAGGTGATTGCAGAGAATCAGAGAAATTCAAGTTTTACGGGGTGAAAACGGGCTAAAACTGCAAAATAGAGGTGGACAATAACCCGAAATGATGGTTTATATAGAAGCATTCTGCACAAAAAATAATGAAAACCTTCAAGAGACAACGTTAAATAAGATCAAATGACTGGCTACGTCTACCTCATAAGCCTATATGCCATTACCCGAGGGACGTGGTGGGAACAAAGGGTTTTTGTCCATATATGTATATTGTAAATGACGGTTTGATTGACAATAAATGTGCAGAATAATGTTTTACGTTTTGCAAATTTTTAATCCACCTTATTAAATATACCCAATATTTTTACTTTGTGGAACACCGTAGCAAAGCACGGATATTGAATAGTGATGATAAAGCATTCCCGTGTAAAGTCGGGTAGATCAACTATAGCTACACTAACAATTTCCATAACTGACTGACAGACAACGCACGGACTAAATCGCTGGACCTAAAAAGCTGAAATTTTTGCAACACTAAGGCCTAACAAGCACTAAGGCTGAATTTTTTGAAATTCCACACCTAAAGGGGTAAAATAGGGCATGAAAGTTTGGTTAGAAATCCGCCATATTTGATGTAAACAATTCAAAAAAATTGGTATTTGTCCTTTTGTTAGAAATAAAGAAATACCTGTATCACAATTTTTTGAAATTCAACCCTTAAGAGGGTAAACTGCGGGTTGAAAGTTTCTATGAATATTCCCCATTTTTGAAGTAAGAAAATCATAAAAACTGGTATTGTTTTTTGGATCGAAACAAAGTTAAATAAGAACTACCGACTTTTATCCTAATTCAACTCCCCAAAACCACCCTTGACCGAAGAAAACTAAACAACTATTATTTTAACCGTCCTACTGGAAACGGCTCTATGTAAAATATGTCGCGTTTGGGAGCAGTTGTAAATTCAAAAAGTACTATGATGTACATTATATTATGATTTTCATCGTCCCGGGTGAAAACGGGTAGACCTGCTAGTCTATATATATACTATATATACTATATATATATATATATACTATATAAACTATACTATATAGTAAAATATATACCTATACTAGCAGGTCTACCCGTTTTCACCCGGGACGATGAAAATCATAATATAATGTACTTTTTGAATTTACAACTGCTCCCAAACGCGACATATTTTACATAGAGCCGTTTCCC